>OZ023162.1:16549163-17049163 GCA_963678695.2 Diplodus puntazzo
TGTGTTGCAGCCCATGTAGGAATACTTATACCGAATGTAATGTACAATTTGGCAGACAGATTTTCCACTGTCAATGGCACAATTTATCTCTCACACTTGTTTTCCTTTGTAGAGCATCCCATATGTTTGTCATGGCGAAATTCCTCGCATGGCTGCACGATGATCCCAACATTTATGATGACAGAGGGACTTGGAAAATGCATCTGAGGTCGGCTCAATGGGTCTAACGTCAGTGTTTCGATGTGCATATTCTGAGTGGAGACAACCTGTCGAACACTAGTTTCTTTTCTTAACCCTGAGTTGTCAGAGAAGTATTTAGAGGACTGGCAGTTGGATGCATATGTGGACCATCTGGGAGAGGAAACACACTTGGCCAACTTTACATACCGTGGCCGCAGGCTGTGTTTGTTAACTGGTTTTCTCACCTCTCGTAGATAATTTTCACAATTGAACTCAAGACACCGCACAGACTAAGCAATTTTTCAAAACTTGTACTACTACTACTACTACTACTACTACTACTACTGCATCCTTGAATGCTTGCAGTGTCTTTCTGCCTTGTCCTCGTGCCTGTACAGTGCTGGAGGTGTGTATGCCAAGCTAAAATAGGCGATGGTATGAGCACTGGGTTAGGGATACGCTTAGGACATATTCAAGGGCTCAGTGTTGGCAGAGCAACTACGACATTCCTTTAGAGGCAGATACAAATGTAGAAAAGCAGAGGCTTTTCAATCTCACAGGAACAGGGCAAAGGGAGAGCTGTTTGGTCAAATTACAAGCTTCTACCATAGCATGTTCTGCTCTGTATGGCTTGTAGCACAAACAATGACTTCACAAAGTCAGTGGATATGGTGTACAAACGAGCACAGTTTGAATTAAGGGACAGCGGTAATGGTCTTTTTCGCAGATGTGTGTTGAGTTAAGGCTTGTGTTTGTGGAGGTGAGAGACTCACAAGGGCTTAGGCCGGTGAGGTCAGACAACCGCAGACGTCACTGGGAAGGCAGCCTAGTTGTGGCAGTGTGTGTAATCGACATGGCGTGTAACGGTGACTTTTACAGTTACAGTTAATTTGGAGCCATTTATAAGACTTGCTCAATGTCTCTGAGATGATGTGTGTGTTCTGTTGCCCGAATGCGTGGGTTTGGTGGGACCCTCCAAAGTTGCTTCATCGACGCATAATGAAATAGAGCACATTCTCTTTTTCACTAAGATGCAAACGCCCCCTATAAAAGTTTAAAAAATGACCACCCGTACCAGTGATGACTAACTTCTCATGTGGCAGTTTGGAGGTCCAGTTTTCTTGCACTGATTTTGACCTGGACACAGCCCCGAAAGCAAAGAAGGCAGAGAATGAGGCAACCTTAGACCCTTTCCTTGTTTGTCTGTAGGAGCCGTGGCAGTTGTGCACTCGAGGTCATCTGGCATAGAGCAAGACTGAGGCTTTGGGACCTCTTATTGATAGTGTCAATGACTCCATGGAAAGAGGAAAGCGAAAACAATAAAAGGCTTGCCGCCAAAGTCGGCTGGCTCACACCAGCCAGGGAGGGAGAGAGTTTGTGTGTAGTGGTGTGACTGTGTGAATGCATAATTAGTCCAACATGCGACTAGTCCGGCTCCTCACAGCTCGGTGCCCGTGACTGACAGCACAAAGAACCTGGAAGTGACAAGGAGCTGGGGAGGTCATGACGGAGGAAGCGGGGGGAGTAAGAAAGGGGAGCTTCAGTGTGTCCACTTGTCTCACGCGATCTGGAATCACTACAGCACTTTGCATCATCCCTCTTTCATCCAGCTCGTCCTGCGTCACCTCGTAAGAATGCAATCTATCCACCAACTTGGAAGTGGAACAGTGTGATAATTTGATGCCGATAAAAATCTGGTGTCATGACAATGAAGGACATAATGATGGGCTTAGCTTTAAAAGTTAAAATTTACATGGGACCACAGCCGAAGAACAGAATCTGCCTGTCAATCAGGAGAAAAATGTGGATTCTTCGGGGACCTCTGGAGAGCCTTTGAAGAAGAAATTATCCCGAAGATTTTCCATCACATAACAGAAAATTGTAGCATTTGCACTGCCATAGCACGCCTCTATCAGCTACGCCTTTCTCTTTGTATGTTTGTGGTTTGATGGTTTGTGGTGGTTTGTGCAACAAATCCAGTGTTTAGCTGAAACACAAGACTCAATTCATCACTGTTCTGTGACCCTCTAATCATTTTTGCACACAGAAACTGGCCTTCAGACAACACTATTAAAGAGGCATATGAGCTGTAATCTTGTCCCCTGGCTTTTCAGTAAACAAATATTTCTTCTTCGACCACTTGTCTGATTAAAGATGAGCCCAAACAAAGTATACGGTGAGAAACAAGTCCCAAAAATTTCCTGGACATTCCAGAGCTCCAGCTCCGAAGTCTGCTCTGCGCGTCTGCCGACAGTTACCGTGGATCTTTGCCATGGAATTCTTTGGGCTCTTAAATTAAACCCTTCACCAGGCCCAGCTGGTTCACGAAGTAGAGGAGAGAAGGGGAGAGTAGGAGGTAAAAGGAGAAGATGGAAGGGAGCGAGCAAATCCATCTATCACTTCTCACGTTTGGCTTCCTCTGGTTGCTGCTATTAACACCTCATGTCTGGTCGACACCTTACGGAGAGAAAAGAGGAAAAAGATGGAGAATTGTGGAGAACAAGGGTAAGAGAGAGAGTATGAGGGCCGAAGACACTGTTTTGATTAATGTGTCTTGTATTCCTCTGGTTCTGAAACAGAGGATTACCTTACCTAACCCCAACGGAGCATGAGCAAGACGTCTGAGTTTTGAGATTGAAACCAGATATTTCTGTTCACACTGGCTGATATCCATCGCTTGTGCTGGACCAGCATTTGAGAACATGACTGGTGACTGAAAGAACTTGCCATGCTGTCTGGCTGGTTTTATTCCAGCATCAGTCTTCGGAATAAAGACCAGCGCACATGACATGGTGCAGCAGGAGGCGATGAATATGGCAGCCTGTCCTTCGTCACATTTTCACCCCCTTTGAAAACAAGACTCCTTCTTTGTCAGAGAAGGTCTAGACTTTTTTATGCTTACTTGTGTACCCTCACTGAGATCATTCTGAAACCAGCCACCACAGATGAATCACCGCCGCTGGGCGATGCTCAATTATTCACTGCCACACCATCCCAGGTTTCACCTCAACAACCTGCCGGTGCACTTGTCACTGCACAGCTGTGAAAGCCAGTGGTCTTTTCTGAATGGAAACTGGCAAGTAAACCATGTTTCTGTCACACTTTTTTCTTTTTCAAATCTAAGCGGAGGAAACTATGATGCATCGCAGCCCTGCATCACTTACCTTCCAATTTCCTTGGCCTCCAGTCATTCCTCCTGTGTAGTATTGGGTTTCGGTGCCTTCCATCTTCTATTGGGAGTATTGACCTTTTGTAGGGTTTCTTTGTCCGAGGCCCAGTGGCAGCTGGGGTTTCAAGTGGTCTCTCGGGATTCCTGTTATGCCTTGAGGGTCACTAAGAAAATTAGCCACTACATTAGCGCACAGAAAACCCTTCAGCTTGTCAGCAATCAAGTGAATGCTGGGAGAAGCACCAAAGAAAAGTGATGATTTGATATCAGGGTCGCGGCGCAGATTTTCCATGTGTGTGGTTCATGACAACAAACAACATTGGTGTAGTCTTCCAATAATGCGTGAGCTAAGACGGGACTATTTGTGTGAGCTGATGCGCTGTAATAATAGTAGTCCAACAAAAACAAGCTTGTTTGAGCTGACAAGAGGGCGTAAATACGGCTAAACAGAGACCTTTTGTGCTAAAGCTTCCTTCTCCCAAATATACAATCAGAAGATGGATGCCAAACGGACAAAGATCCAGATTTTGTTAGCGTGTTCTCTCACTTTCACCCTGAAAATACACAACCTCCAGGGTAGTATTTTTTGTACTTGAGTGCGTTTTATTTTCCCAGCGTCTGGTGACGTCAGGATATAAAGTTTCTTCTCCCTTTTTTTCTCTTGTCTAAACCTTATGTCTGCTCAAGGCCTGCACTCATGGTCAAACACACACACACACACTCACATACACACACACACACACAGACACATACACACCCTCTGACTTCTGCGTGTCTGCGTCTTGTCTCCTGATCTCAAATCATTGAGCTCAACGTGGCAGGTGCTGGTCGGCCCTGAGCACGCCTGTCAGAGCCAGGTTGGGTCATGCATATGTGAGCACAGGTGGGCCAGATGATGCATGAATAGGCTAAAAGCCTGTTTTTACTCTCTCTCCTTGTTTTTCCTCCAGTGACACACACACAATCTCTCTGTTGTGCAGACTGTGCTCACGCTGACAAATACATATACACCTGTGTGATCTTGAGGCTAGACCAGACTGATTTAAAAGAACATTTCATACCAGACTAATTTTTTTAGGGTGTGAGGCTTCAGCAGTGTTCGGTTTGTCTCGTAACTATCTTGTTCTGTCAATTCCTTAACATTTTTATGGTGTGGGGAGCTCACTGATTAAATTGAGATAAATAAGACGGATTTCTTCTGTCAACATAGCACTGGGAAAATGAAAGCCCCTAGATCAGTGTGATTTATACAAGAATTGATTACTGTTGTTATTACTCCGAGGTGTGTCTTGGGATGGTTGAGCAATCGGAGAGAATCAAGCTCAAAGCTTTGTAGGAGATGGATTATTGCAAGGGCGCTTAGCTTAGCGTCTGGGCTTGCACTGCATGCTCAGTCTGTTTGCCAAACGCTTGGCAAGGCCAGTGCCCACATTTGTTTTGACTAGGTCATGAAACTCCACACTTCCATCATTTCTATCTGTCTCTTCCAGCACATTCCTCCTCCTCGTCAGTATCATTACCTTACACCCTGCAGACTGCCGGACTCGATGCTCTCACCCTCCAGTCTGATCTGTTCCTCACGTTCTCTCCCTCACTTGTTCAGCTTGTTTCCCATGATTAGCTGCTCACCCCGGACTTTTTGGCTTTTCGAGTATTGATGAAAACAAGTTCCTTGGTGGACTAGCTTGCTGGCAGCATTCAAGTTTCTTCTTGTTTCAAACAGTCATTACTCTAACATGTTTGCCTCTGATTGGGGAAGCTTGCTTCAGCTCACAGCTTCTTTTAATACAACTCGGAGAATGATGTGCCTGACATGTTATAAAGCATGGACCCTCATATGTTAGCGTTAGAAAATAGGAATATATCACCGTGGCAGTTATCTGGAGACACTTAAGTTCAACTTAATGAATCTTGATATTCTGCCTCTTGTCACTTTTTCCACACACTTTACATACATGGAAAATGATTAGACTTGAGTTATTGTGAGTTGAATGTTTTGCAATGTCTGACAATTCAAAGCCAGAGTTATCCTGATGGATTAACGTACCTTGTTTAAGTTCATTCTGACTTTTTTCTTTCATATTGGCAGGGTTGGTTTTCACTGCTTATTTGCTTTTCAAGTCCATTACAGTCAAGCAAAACAAGCCTTCCATTAATAAGTATTATCTAATTCGAAGTCTTCTAATGGCACCTGCAGATGTGCATGTTAAAGGGTTATGGCTAACTTAAAAACAGTATTTAGTTTAGGCCATACAGTGAGCTCCGACTTCCAGTCGCTTTCAATCCACGAGCAGGTGTCAAACAGTTTATTTAATGTCCTTTTTTCTCTTTCTTCACCTTTTCCATTCCTTCATCTACTTCTCACTCATTCTTGACAGCAAGCGGAAACCGATGCTGGGATCTGATTTTATTCATGCTTTTACTGCCCATGCTATACATTACTTTGGGCCCTTTTTGTCTCTGAAAGAAGAGACTGCTCCCTCCAGTGTTTAGAATAAAGCATAACAAGATGGACAATCACTTTTTTTTCATGTTCCGTCTATCATGTTTCTTTGTCAGTGGGGGGTCAGCTCGAGCCCAAGGTACCGTCCTTGGCTCTAGAAACGTAAATGCAAGTGTTTTCAATCAAACTTAATGAAGCACACATGATATTGTGTCATATTTCATGTGCTTTATGTTTTCTTAAATATACAGTATGTAGAACTTTCAAGTCCTGGGAAATGTTTTGATGAGGGAACGAATCACCAGTAACTTACAATACCCACAATGATGAAAACAGATCCTCATCCTTTTGTACAACAATTCTCACTCTGTTTCTTTCTCTCTCTCTTTCTTTCTTTCTTTCTTTCTTTCTTTCTTTCTTTCTTTCTTTCTTTCTTTCTACTGCCTGTTTTCATCAAGGTTATGGCAATCTAGGAGGTGGTGGTCTCGGAGGTGGAGGCCTTGGAGGAGGTGAGTACTTGTAGCCTGGAATTGGTAGTGTGTGCGAGCATGAGTGTTATATTTAGTTGACAGTAGGTTAGAACATTACAGCAAAAGTCTAAAATGTCTTTGAAATGTGTGCCAGAAAGTTTACCCTCTTCTGTAAGCAAGTACACTCTTTCACCTTTTGCTCCTTTGTTTGGCTTAGGTGGATATGGTGGATATGGTGGAGGCGCTGGGGGCTTTTTCCCAGGAGGTGGACAGAAGGCGGCCAAAAGAGGTACAGCTGAAGGGAGTTGTGGCACAAGTTAATTGGTGACATCAATTTAATGATATTGAGAGACATACTATATTTAAGCCCCTACTGTAAAGTCTGACAAAGTGAATGTACTTTAAAAAATATTTGAGGAAACAGATTACCTCAGAATTAGCTTTTTAGCTCTTACACCTTATATTTAATAGTCTACTTTACTTGGTAATCCTGAGGTGAATTTCTGGCCTTTTTTAAAAGGAAAGTCAACTTTTAGCACATAATGACCTCCTTCAACCTTCCAAAGATGTGTCTGTCAGATTTCCACCGTCCCTCTGGTTGAATAGACTGTGCTCCTTAGAGTGTTCTTACACTTTGTGGAATGGAAAGATGTTGCTTTTGCCGATCATATCTGTTAGAAACTATTTTAATATGTCAAAAACTACAATTTTGAAGAAGACAACATTTGCATCAGCTATTCACTGTAGGTGTTAATCCTGGCATCTTTTGTTTATGTTTGGAATGCACACGAGGACAAGTGACGGCATCACAAGCAGCGGAGCACTTTTTCCTCGATTTCTGAACAAGCATTCCTTTAAACACTGAGTCAAAAACTGGCTCAGTGACTGTGGTGGAAACTGGGGCTCATGATGGTGGAATATTGGTTGTTGGAAATGACACATTGATCATGTTCCCCTTGCTTGTTTTGAGTTGTTTGTGTTGATGGCTGCAGTGATTTTATGTGGCTTTTTAGCACTCAGTTTCAACCTTGCAGTAAAAATGCCTCGAATTCCGAGTCGCCAAGTTTGGTTCTCCTATTTCCTTTTTGGCTCGTGGTTAAAGATCCCTGTAGAGAGGTGGAACGCCGATGGTGTGCCATTGTGAAAAATCATCTCTTCTTTGTGTTAAAGATTTTGAAATTTAATGCAAACTCTCATTCTGGAAAGTTCAAATGTGAAGCATGAGTTCTGGTTATGATATTAAGTGTAATGCTACTGCTTTCATTATCATTTCACTGAGGCGGTCATCTGGTCTCTGGCCTGGTTTAGGAAGCAATCATGAGAGGCTGGACAAAATCATCTTGGTTCATGCTTGGATTGAAGAGTATCCCACATTAAATTCAGTTGCTATTATGTCACTATGATGGCACTGAGACAGCGACACGAAAACCACAGTCATCCCTTGAGGGTCCTTCGCTGAACATCTTTTTCTGGTTGTCCTAATCGTAGGTGCAGGAGGCCCTCTGCCCAGCTGATTCTTGGCCTGATGACAGACTATTGTATAAACTTGAACTGAGCTGAATACTGACACAAGGCTTCTTAGAAGTCTGCATGCTTGCATGTTATGAGAAAGCCAAAATGAATGTTTCATATTAATGGTAACTCAGCATGAAAAACACTGTTTGGCAAACAAGGACATTTTCATCACGTACCTGCAAACATAGGCCAGTTTGAACTTCAGCAGAGCCCAGCCTGACCTTAAAGTCTGCGCCACGTATGTGCACTTGATTGGCTTTAATTTCGGAAGGCTGATTAAACGTGGACTCAGGAGGGGCCCAATCATCACCAGAGCTGTACTATGGCAAAGAGCCTACTCTTAAGTATTGGTTGGCAATGACAAAACTTCAGTCCCTCGAATCAGTCTGTGCTTTTTTCATGACACTCAAAATAACCATTAATTCCTCTGAAAGAGTACAGATAAAACAAAACACTCCCTTGCCAAACTTTTCCTCACCAAATCTCCCAGGCCACATACTTACAAGCAGTGCGCAATGTCTGTCCGGCAACGGCTGCCCTGTATGGGGAATTTAAGATTAAGAAATGCAAAAAAAAAAAACCTTAAAACAAATAAACCAATGTGTTTTAATGCAGCTGCCAAGCTCCCATGCAAGTGAAACTGACAGCTCATTTCCTGCACGAGGGATAGCCAAAGAAATGAGGCATTTGATGAGGCAAGGCAAATGCCATGCATGCTGGCGGCCGCTTCTGATTAGATTAAAAGTCGGCCATGCTGCTTTTGATCATGAGGCGATGACAGACTTGTTGGGTCACATCAGCTGCTCTCAATACCAGTGGGTAGTCTAAAGATCTGGCTCCCTGCTGAGGAGGTCAAGTCTGGCACAAACCACACATCTGCTCACAGTCCTTCTCAGTATCACAGGGCCCTCTAGTGTTTGTGGGATGTACTACAATTGAATACTCATGTTACAGGGTTTTCATTACTCTCTTACTTCAGTTTAAGTGAATGTAAGTGTAACCTCAAGCTCGAAATTGTATATTTATATTGTATTTTCATTTCAGGTGCTGGAACTGGGCTTGGGGCAGGTGGAGGTCCTGGAGGCGCTGGGACTGGAGCTTTAGTGCCCGCTGGAGGCAAGACACAAACTCAAGCTCTCAAGACCCATTTTTGTTACTTTTTTTAATAGTATTTTGCTCTGTTTCTGGTGGTCAGACTGTGATTTCTACCTCCCAAGAACTTGAAACACTGCTAACTATTCCCTTTAAAATGTTTACTGTAATATTTTAGGACAAGTAAAACTTTTCAAACCCCAGAGTGGCTCTTTGTCAGGTGCAGAGGAATTGATGTCTCTGAAAAAGAGCCAATTTGGACTCCAAACATTGTACATTTCCAAATGTTATAAATTGAGAATTTTAAAGAGAGCTGTTAACAGTGTTGTGAGTCCTGGGTAGGCAAGGATCACAGTTACAGTTGTTTGGATAAGAAAGATGTGCTTGTGTTTTTCACACTGTATATTTGTCACGCTCTGTCCGGTGAGCCAAGTAACATTTTAACCTTTTTTTTTTTCAGGACCTGTTATTCCTCAGACAGGCCTTCCAGGAGGGGGTGGTGCAGGTGCCGGTGCTGGAAAGAAAGCTGCCAAAGTGCCAGGTTTTGTAGACTCAACAATAAACTCACGAGGCTGAAAGCAGACAGGATGCAGTTCACGAGGCAACGGGGCCACACCGAACTCATTTTCCATTGCATATAGCAGATGTTTGGTGTGGATGGAAGTATTTTAATTTTTGGCAAAATAATTATTTGAGTCTTTTTGTTTCGATAAGCTTCGTCAACATCTGTACACTCAGATTTCCAAACAACACCTACAAACAGTACTGAAACTAAAATAAACTTAACTTTATTTATGTTGCCTTTTAAACACAGCGCAGTTGATACGATGTTATCGAAAGAGCAAATAGAAATGAAACACAAGAATTTATCTATTCTGTTTGTACATTTTCCTTTAAGTGTCAGAACATGATCTCTTTTGTGATCAGAGGCGATGACAGTAAATGTCAGTTTTGTGCCAGCAGCCCACGCCCGCTTTGGCTGCTTCCTGTCTCATTCCTTTTGTTGTGTTTTGTCATAATGATCGACAGGCCTATGAATTTCCAGGTCAACGTTATGACTCCTAATGCATCACAGATCCCTCCCACATTCATATAGGTGTGGATGCAGACGTGCAATAATATCCTCTCTTTGTCTGTGACAGGTGTGGGTGTGCCTGGACTTTATCAAGGTGGACTGGTGCCAGGAAATGGTTTGTCTCTCTTTCACTGATTAATCTCAGACACTAATTGTCACTGTTTGTGTGAAGGGTCGGCTTTTGCAATCAAGCACTGTGTAAGGATTTAATGCGGCTTTTTGCTTGCTTTTGCAGGGTTCGGTGGTAGAGGAGTTCTGCCCGGGGTGGCCACTGGCACTGGCCTCAGTCCTAAATCAAGTAAGGTTTACATTTAGTTTCTTGTGAGCTTCAGTGTACTGCCTTTATTTTAGAAATAAAAACATGGGGAACACTTCAGTTCTACAAAGGTGAAAAAATACACCCTATTAATAATGGAACACGTGGAACACAAAACCAAAGGTCGATTAATAAATACATTAAATAAATGAAATGTAAAAAGAGTCAGTTTTGTTTTACATCCAAAAAACTTTCTATATCTGTTTGCACCTCTTCTTTCATCTGTGAGTCTGATTTTGATTTTTCTTGTACAGTTGGAGGTGGAGGACAAGGGGGTCAAGTACCAGGTAACTTTATTCATGATTAATGCCATATCCCAAACAAATATATTTGTAATGTTGTCCATGTTATTGGTAATTGCTGATCAGAATTTTTTTTGACACATGAGGTCGCGGGTATGGTGGCCCGATGCAGCCAGGAGTGTTTCACGGATACCCCCTCAAATCACCCAAACAACAAGGTACAGCTACCGTGTAATCAACAAGTTACACTCTCATTTCTATATGACATTTGTTGACAGTGACAGTTTGTTACAGTTTTTCCAGCATACAAACAGTCCTACTTGCCTTATGGCCTGATAACCATTGGGCACTTCTATGGCTACTGCCCTAAGGTTTCCTATGACGGGTTTATCACTGGTTGATCCTAAAGAGAGATGTTTGTCTGTGGTGCCCAAGAAAGGCCCCAAAAGCACAACATTGCCTCCATTGCCTGCTTTTTAGAGATTCTCTACGCTACAAAACGTTGCTGAAATCGAGTAATCCTGCCAACTTATATTTCCTCGTAGACACATAAGTTTTATCATCGTTATCATGAAATTACAGCTGCACAATCACTGAAATGATGTTTCTGCCTTAAACATACTGTTGTTGATTATTTTCTGGATTTTTAAAAAATCTATATTTGATGGTTAAGAGGAGATAATGATGGTAAAAATGGAGAGAGAGGGAGAGTGGCCAGACATCTGATCACAGTCTTCAGTCATTTTAAACCAGGGGATCTCCGAATACATGAGAAACTGATCTCCCGTAGATTTCTACAGAACAATTACTCTCTAAACACGGCTTGTTAATTGTTTATTTTTGGATAAGTGCTCTGCGATAGAGGAAAACAAGCTGCAGACAGGAGGCAAATGGTATTGCTTCACTGCTCTCTATAATCTTTTCTGTGGTGCAGGCCAACCATGATTAAGTTCACCAATGATTAAATCACTGTCTGTAACCACCAGGTGCTACAAATCAAATAACACATGATACCAAAAATACAGCCGTTCAGAGGCACACTGAAAGGCATACTGTAATTCTGCTGTAGCACTGAACTTCTTGGCTTCAATCTTAACTGTTACTGTTACTGTAGCTGTTAACTTACCTCTTTAATGATTAAATGTAGTTGTGAACAGCTGTGTTTTGAAACACTGCATTTGAACCCAGATGAATTATATTAGAAATGTTATTTCAGTACTTGTGCTTAAGCATGTAATAAAGTGTGCACTTGTGCAATCTTAAGAGCTGTATTTCTTTTTTTAATTTTCTTCAGGTGGCTATGGAGCGAAACCTGGAGGTGGCAAACTACCTTATGGTACAAATGTTTTTGTTTTGTGTATCTGACTGTGGCATTAGTGGGAATCCAGGATTTAATGATGTGTCACATTACAATCTTACAGGTTACGGTGGTTTTGGTCATGGTGGTGCTGGACTTCCCGGAGGACAAGCTGGCGCCGGGTCAAAGCCTGGTTATCCTGTTGGAACTGGTGTGTGTTTTTAAAATTGTACTATTTATGAATATAATAATAAAGGTAGAAAACTTTTTTAAACATTTTTTTCATTCTGCAGGAGTGGGGCCTGGGGGGATCTCACCTGCTCAGGCTAAAGCTGCTAAATATGGTATCCTACCACTATCATTACCAAGAATATCCTTTCTTATTTACAAGTTAAAGGTTTCAAGTTGTGTAACATCTACAGCACATAAAGTCTGTGCTCTCTGCTAGGTGTAGGCGGTGTCGGTGGTGTTGGTGGTGTTGGTGGTGTCGGCGGTGGAGTCAGGGGAATTGGTGGTACTGGTGGACTGTACCCAGGGCTGGTTCCAGGAGGTATAATATCTCACAACAGACATGAAAAAAAACTACTTAAACTGAAAGTCTATTTCCATGATTGTAAAGTTCATCAACACCAGAAAGCAGAATTGTGTGATAGTGGAAAATAAAAAGATAGATTTGCCATTCTTAGATCCTTACCAATAGCCTAAATGGCATGTGAGGCCCAGCTAAACATTGTCACCTTTCATTATTAGTGTGAATGCTCTAAACTAAAGACATTGCCATTCCTTGAGCCTCACCAGCATGCCTTAAAAAAAGACATTTACATTTACTTTCAGCAGGATATGGAGCCTGGTCCAAGGCTGCTAAATATGGTGAGAACTTTAATGTTTTTTTTGTGGTTGGTTTTTTTTGGATCATGGGCACAAATTTAGAATTATATTGTCACACATGACCTATTCACTCATCCTGTTAGTTAAAGAGAAGTAAGTAAGAACTTCTCAATGTATATTGTACTGTTTGTTATACCAGGTAGGGTACCAGGAGGAGTGCCGGGAGGAGTACCAGGAGGAGTGCCGGGAGGAGTACCAGGAGGACTACCGGGAGGGGCACCACTTGGAGTACCAGGAGGAGGATTACCCGTGTCTGGATATTCACCAGCAGCCAAAGCTGCTAAATATGGTATGGTGTATAATTTGCATTATCATTTGCACTCGACTTAACATTATGTTATGCTCTAATATTTGTACTTGTACAGTCCCTAAGATGATACAATACTTACTCCATGTTGGATAATTATGTTTTAATTATGTATTGTCTTCCCCTTGATTGGCTATATACACTTAAGGACTTGGAGGGGCAGGAGGACAATTAGGGACAGGAGGAGTTGGAGGCGCAGGAGGACAATTAGGGACAGGAGGATATGGAGGACTGGGTGGAGCAGGAGGATACTCTGCTGCTGCTAAAGCTGCTAAATATGGTAATTATAGATTATTAGACAAGTTATGTGGTTCATGTGGGTGGATCTCGAGTCTTATGACAGAGAGCTGCTGAGATTGAATCAGAATCAATAGCTCTTACATTGCTGCCTTTGTAACATCCAGCAACTCTACTGACTTGACCATGTTCAAACCTGGTCCCTGGTATCCACCATTACAATAGTAGTAGTAGTAATAGTAGAGCTTTCAGACAAGTGATGTTTCATGCATCGGCTTATGTAGTTTGCACAGGAGAAGGATAAGGCACACCTCGGTTGCAGGGGTACAAACCATAGCTGTCAAGATCTACTCATTGAGCAAATGTCATATGTCAAACCATAGCGTCAGTTTTATGGGGAAATAAATGTGCCTTCCACAGGAGCAGGAGGATTGGGAGGAACAGGACTTGGAGGACCAGGACTTGGAGGAACAGGACTCGGAGGCGGAGGACTTGGAGGAACAGGACTAGGAGGTGGAGGATACTCTCCCGCTGCTAAAGCTGCTAAATATGGTAACTGAAAATAAAATCATTGCATTTTACATAGAGTTTTTTAAGTGACTGTGCATGATTACAGGATTACTTTTTGCATTAAAGGTCCAGGTGGTGCAGGGGGGGTTCCAGGTGGTGGAGTAGGTGGAGGAGGAATCCCTGGAAGAGTCCCATTTTTACCAGGATATGGGTGTAAGCATGCTCAACACGACATAAAAAAAAAACTACATTCTAGTATCAGTTTTTTTTCTAAACTCAACATTTTGTGTTGCAGCGTTGGCAGCCGGTGCTAAACCTCCTAAATATGGTGAGATTGTGATCCTTATCATTTGACATAGTGTAATGATTTTACCATGACATAAGGTGTAACAAACCTTTTTCTCTTATGTAGTGCTGCAGACACTACACACTGTTTTTTATGCACAACATTTTATTAAGATAATGATAATAATAATAATACATTTAATTTATATAGCACCTTTCAAAGTACCCAAGGATGCTTAACAGAGTGGAACAAACAAAACAAAGAATAGATGGATAAACAAAAATATAAATAAAATAAAGTACTGGAAAAGTTGATTGTTGGGGCTGGACCTAGAGCTGATAGGCCTTATTAATGGGTTTGGAAGTTCTCCGGAGAAGTCTGTTTGCGTATTTCAGCTGGGAGAGTGTTCCATAGAGTGGGGGCTGTCACACAGAAGGCTCTGTCACCGAGGGTTTGCAGTTTGGTGTGAGGGATGGAGAGCTGGTGTGTGCCTGATGAGCGCAGCTTCCGAAACTGAGTATAGGGGTGGAGGAGGTCAGACAGATATTGGGGGGCCAGGGAATGGAGAGATTTATAGGTCAGGAGGAGAATTTTGTAAGTGATGCGTGATTTGACTGGGAGCCACTGAAGGCAAATGAGAGTGGGGGTGATGTGTTGCCAGGGCTTGGTGCGTGTGAGGACCCTGGCAGCAGAGTTCTGCACATACTGGAGCCCGTCCAGGGCTTTGGAAAGGAGCCCAGACAGGACTCCATTACAGTAGTCCAGGCAGGAGGTGATGAAGGCATGGATGTCGTTGAAAGGATAGCATGGAATTGAGGATGACACCCAGGTTGCAGACTTCAGTGGATGGGGAGACAGAGCAGCCATCCACGTCCAGGAGAAGATCTCCAACCTTCTCGAGCAGCGTCTTGGAGGCGACAACCATGAGCTCTGTTTTATTGTTGTTTAGTTTGAGTTGATTTGATGTCATTCAGAGTTTTATATCATGCAGGTAGCTGGCCAGTGAATGTGGCGGTAGCTGGGTGGATGGTTTGGTGCAGAGATATAATTGAGTGTCATCAACATAAGAGTGGAAGTTGAGACCATGTTTTCAAATTATCTGACCAAGGGGGAGCATGTAGATGGTGAAGAGGAGGGGTCCAAGCACATAGCCTTGATGCACACCTTGGTTGACTGGAGCTGGGATGGAACTGGAGTCTCCAATGGTGACAAACTGTTTTCTGTTTGTTAGATAGGACTGGAACCAGGAGAGTGCTTTACTGGTGAGGCGAGTAGGGACGAGTTAATAATGTCTACCATGAGGGGGCACAAGGCAAGCAGGCAAGACTTCACCAAAGTTGCTGGCATGGGGTCCAGAGAGCAGGTGAAGGCTTTGGCCTGGGACACCAACTTAGCGACAGAAATAGAGTCTACAGGAGAGAGAGAGCACTGGGGCAGGCGAACAGTGGGAGGATCAGCTATCTGTGTCAGAGGTGCATGTGGTAAGGTGGTGGCAGATGCCAGGTGGTGGCAGATGCCAGGAGTTGCAGGTGAATGGTAGCCACCTTTGCCTGGAAGAAGTCCAGGAACTTGAAGCAGAGGTCAGGGGCACCAGAAAGGTGGGGGACATCGAGAGGGCTAAGGAGTCGGTTAATGGCGGAGAACAACATTCTGGTGTTATTTTGCTGGTCTCCAATGAGGGTGGTGTAGTAGTCTGTTTGGCCTTGGAGAGAGCTTCTTTATAATTATAAATGCAATGCAACAATCACGACCTACGGAAGATTGAGCCTGTTTTGCTCAGATGTTAATGACAGGGGTTTACAAATTCCAGCAAGTGTATACTTCCATTTGTAACGTAGCTCTTTATCCACTCCACAACAGGAGTCCCAGGAGCAGGCCTCGGAGGAGCTGGAGTTCCAGGAGGAGTAGGTGGGCTACTGCCTGGTGGTGGTGTTGGCTACGGTGGTAAGTTGTTAAATGTTATATATCAGTGTAAACAAAAAGGTCTAAGTTGCTTCTGCTATTTTTGTCATTAAATACAATTGAATTAATTCTCAGTCACAAACATTATGTTGCCTCATGACAGGTTACGGTACTGGAGTCAAACCCCCGAAATATGGTAAGATGTAGTTTTCAATATTGTCATTTTTGGACTAATTTTAACATGTTTCTGTGTAAAATGTATGCAGGTAGGTAAAGGAGGACAGGGTTGCAGAAATAAGCATGAACATTACATAAATACTGCACATTCAGAGACATTTTATCATGTATAACTGTATTCTGATTGGTGGCGTACGGTTTGATAATTACTGTAACTCATCCTACATATTATTAGGTTTGATTAACTGTAAACTCATGATTTAAGTTGTTTCTTTTCTCTGAAATAGGTGTACCAGGGGGAGCTGGTGCAGGGTTAGGAGCTGGAGGGCTCGGGGGGACAGGAGGAGCAGGAGTCGTTCCTGGTGCAGGACTAGGAGGTGGACAATACTCCGCTGCTGCAAAAGCTGCCAAATATGGTTTGTGAAATAAGCACAAACACAAATACAAGACACTCAAATACATTTTCTTGTGAATAAAGTAACTCCAATAGGAAATGTGCGGATTTCAATGATTGTAAATCTAGTTGCTCATTTGTTTTATTCTTTCACATATTAGTCTTTATTAAGTGTGAATAATGATTGAAATCATTTCTAATTAGGAGCTTTAGGAGGAGCTGGTGCTGGGTTAGGAGCAGGAGGACTGGGAGGGACAGGCGGAGCAGGAGTCGTTCCTGGTGCAGGGATAGGAGGTGGACAGTACTCTGCTGCCGCAAAAGCTGCTAAATATGGTATTATGACTAAGCACAAATACAAATACCACACATTCAGAAAAATTCCATTATAATATTAACTAATTCTGATAAGAACTGTACGTCCTCTTAATTGTTAGATTCTATTAGCTGTGATCTAATAATGCAACTTGCCCGTTTCCCCCTTAATAAGGTGTTTTAGGAGGAGCTGGAGGTGGGTTAGGAACAGGAGGACTGGGAGGAGCAGGAGTCGTTCCTGGTGCAGGACTAGGAGGTGGACAATACTCTGCTGCTGCAAAAGCTGCTAAATATGGTTTGTGAATTAAGCACAAACACAAATACAAGACATTCAAAGACATTTTCTTATGAATAAAGTAACTGCGGAAAATGTGCAGGAAATGTGTTAACTCCTCGGAAACGTGTGGGTTTCAGTGATTGCAAATCTAGTTGCTTATTTACTTTATCTTATTCTTTCAAATATTAGTCTATATTAAGTGTTAATAATGATTGAAATAATTTCTAATAAGGAGCTTTAGGAGGAGCTGGTGCTGGGCTCGGAGCAGGAGGATTGGGAGGAGCAGGAGGAGTTCCTGGTGGAGGACTAGGAGGTGGACAATACTCTGCTGCTGCAAAAGCTGCTAAATACGGTACAATAAATAAGAACACAAGCACAAAAAAAAGGCAGTTAAAAAAAATCATAAAGTGTATAACTTGAGATAGGATCTGCTCAATTACCCATTATTACAAATCTAATTTTTTACTGGCGTTATCTTTTACCCCTTGATACCCATTCATGCCAAGTGTCTTGTGTGTATAAAGCTTTTATCATGAAGGGCTCAATTTTAGGTTATTATGCAATTTATCAAATTTGCTATATTTCAATTTATTAGGTGTTCCAGGAGGAGCAGGTTTAGGAACAGGAGGAGCAGGTTTGGGACCAGGAGGTGTAGGGATAGGAGGAACAGGAGTTGTGCAAGGAGGGATTGGACCTGGAGGTACTGCATCTGCATGTGTACTTAAAGACAGTGGAAGTGCTATTATTTAACCATTGTCATCATCACTATTATTAATTTCAGAATCTATGTGACGTTATACAAACTGACTAAGTGTCATGATGAAGATTATAATGAGGGTATGTTATTTTCAGGATTTCCAAGCAGTGTGAAACCACCGAAATATGGTAAGAGAAGTTTTCTTTTCTTCAACTTGCACCTGATCCTTGCAGAACATCTGGCAGAGGAGTTGTGGGTCCATAACTTGGGATGAGCCTGACGTAGTGGTCACATGGAATTGGCAGTTTGTGGATGTCTTCACTCTTCTCAGACCGTCAGTTTACTGACCTCACGTGTGCCTCTCTCATCAGGCGTAACGGGAGAGGGACTTGGGGTGCCAGTAGCTACTCCAGGCACAGGCGTCGGTGGTGTTCCAGATGGTTCTGCTGTTCTGGTACCAGGTGGAACAGGTGTTCCTGGAAAACCAGGTAAAGCTCTCAATATGTTTTTTTTTCTTATTTTCTTAGATTAACCGCTTTTGCATCTTGAATAATCTGTTTAATGCTTTAACAGCAAAGGATGCAGGTCCTTCTGGAACTCCTCAACCAGGTACACTGAAATGACGATACTCTGCATTTCTGAGGACATTCACTGTTCATACATGTTTAAACACACACACATACTTTTGCAATAGCTACACACATCATATGGGAGGATGAGAGATAAATGCAATTTCCATTTTTCTATTATATCTTAGATTAGTTTCAGATTATATATTTGGTAATTGTGCTCTATCTTGAAGTGATTGCGCAAATGCTAGGTAATCATTCATCGCTGCTATATTTCCTGCCCACAGATTGTGTCCATGTTGTTTTTTTTTTGCTAATGCTACAAGCTATTGACCCCCTCTAGCTTACAGCCTCTCGGCTGTGGCACTATCAGGGTTCATTTCACAGCTTCTACCTTTTCTAGTCTCTCTCACTCTGTACCTGTGTGCAATGGATGAAAACTGGAACCTGTTGTCTTTTGACAGCGCCCACGCCTCTTGCTGAAATTAGCCAGGCCCCAGAGGTTCCACAGCCCAGTAAGACTTGCTGTTTGCATGAAACCTTTCAACAGTGAAATCTGTGGTATTAAGTGTGTATCAAACTGTAGCTGAGCTGTAGTGTTTTTGCTACTCTGACGTAGCATCAGACAGTCCACTCAGTATTTGTGAATATGATTGCTCCTCACAAAACAGACACGGATGATGTCTTAAGGCATCTTAATAGTTACAGATTAAGATCTTAAAAGCACAATCTGTCATCCAAATGTAAACAAAAGGGTCGACAACCTCTTGAAGTGTTTTGGATAAATTCTTTATGGGATTCCCTGTAGCTCCTGCTGCTGTATTTTTATCTGCATTTTTTACCATAAAATATGTCAGTGTACTCTTAATTTATACAGCCAGAAATTACACTTTAAATAAAGTTGATCATTTTCTCAAATACTGTTTGGATAGAACTGTCTTTACCATACAAAGATGATTCAAACAGGAGTAGTCTTTGTCATTTTAGGACTGTAAAGACAGGCACTATTCAATGACTTTCAGTATTACTAATTTTTTGCTGCAAGCACTGCGTATTTTGTCAGATATAAGAACATTTACATGTGACAGCTCTGTTTCAGACACAATCCGTTAATATCAGGCTGCATGTAGTGTTGACAGAGACGTTGATACAGCCTGTCTGGTCCCTGCCGCTCTCTCATTGTTATGTTAGTTACAGCCACTGGTTGTCCCTTTTTTTCAACAGTACTTGTCTTGTGCACTCCTTTCCTTTTTACTAACAGCTCTCTGTGCTTGATGGATTGCTTTTCATACATTAAATAGTTCTAATTTCTAGACAATAGCAGATCTTATTAGATCATTTAAAAGCCATTTAGAAGTACTGATACTGGAATGCCGTGTGATACTGTGTGTGAGTTCAAGTTCTACAGCAGGGTTTTTGTCATATTTCCAGGGTCAAGTCAAATGATATGTGATATTTTATCTTTTGTATAGTTATACATACATGAACTGTGAAGCCCCTGCTATAGAATTTCACCTTTCAGTAGATTGTTTCAGCACGATTTTCTCCTGATGATAGATGTATTAGTTTGAAAGGTCTTGTACATCTTGTTCTTTTTGTTCCTATTTGTTTTTCACGTACCTTCCCTCTCCAGCATATGAAATTTAGTTCGGTGTTATAGTTTCATTATTACAGCAGCTGTATATGGCAGTAGTATTGATTAAACCAAACCAAACATACAAATTAACTAAATTAATGCAACATTATATAAGACAGTCTGAATAATTTTGCTTTTTGTATTTCCTTCTGCGCTTCACTCCCTCGTGACGGATGTGTGAAAACAGGCGGTGGGTTCAATATCAGTGCATTTCTTTTCACTTGATTTAATTCTGCTTTATGTCGCGTCCGGTTTTAATGTACTTTTATTTCTTACTGTTTTTACAGTTTCTGGTGGAATTCTTCAGCCTGGTGGTGAGTTGTACACATGAAATTGTTTATAATCAATCATATTGAATTATGTACTTATATATTGCTAATAGATTAACTTTATGATATGTTTTTAATTTCACAGCTGGCACAAGTGTCGGTAAATATGTAAAACTTCTCTGATATTGAGATATACCATGAAACACTCATTACGCTTTTAATTTGCACAGAATTTGACTTTAATCTTTAAATGCTTTGTGGTGTCACAGGTGGAGCAGGTGTTCTAGCACCCTCTGGTGGTAAGATGAGTTTTCCTTTTCTTTGGCCATGTATTGATTGTGTGCCACTAATCAGTTTACACTGACTTTAGATTGTGTTTTGTGCTGTTAAACCTACTTTTACTTTATGCTGGATGTTAACTCATGTTTTAGTTCAACATATGTTTTAGTTGGTGCAAGGTCAACCAGGTCATGTATACAACCTCTGTTTGAATCTGTGGTTGGTAATATGTGCTGCCTGTACACTTCAGTTACTGTAAGTAAGGAAAGGAAAAGATACCACACTTACTGGGAGAGGTCCCTCACGTACAGGTCATGAGTATCAGCAGGATTACAATGTAATATCGCACCCCATCGGCAACCTCATTGTTTATCTGGTCATGTGACTTTGATACTCCCTGAATAAATAAATTATAACAGAAAATCGAATATTATGTGTTAAAAGTCTTAATAAGAAGCAGTTTCATAATCGTAATCAGAGTCATTTGATGCAGTTGGGTTAATGTTGTATTTACAATATTTGCCTTTGTATTCAGGTTTATTATGCTGCTGGTTTTTTTCCTTCTGGCTGCATCCAGCATAATATTTTCTTCCTTTGACAAGCTCTGCTTTTCCTGAAAAAGGTTCCTTGTGTTGTGTGCAGGGGCGCCGCCAGGGGGGGAAAGGTTAGGACGATTCCAAGGGCCCGGCACTGACAGGGGGCCCTTTGAGACATGGGCAACCTATACAAGGGCCCATCTAGATTTTTTTTCATGGGGCCCAAAATCCCTGGCGGTGCCCCTGGTTGTGTGTGTTGCTGTTTTTCTCCTCTGGCTCATTTGTGTGAATTAGTTATCACATTTTACAGTATAGAGCATAGGATGGTTCATGTATTGGTCTCTTCTCTCTCATTTAGCTGGGACTGGAGTCCAACAACCCGGAGGTAGACAAAGATGAATTATTTAATAATTTGAAAAGTCCACGTTGTTTGTAGCCCTCAAGCGATGTTTTGTTATTAAAACTTAATGGGATTCGATGCATCCATCTGGCCACATGGTGGAGATAAATACAAACACAACAGCTCTGGTCATTTGTCTCTGCTGCACTCTGTGAATTGTAATGACACTGCGGCTGTTTTCAGGTGTTGGTGTTGGAACAGGTGGGAAACCACCCAAACCAGGTAAATGTGGCTGATATTTACCTTCAAAAGGCAACAAAATCTTGTTAATTTAGTCAAATCTTGATTAAGTTGTAATAATGTGTAAAATGTGCAACATACCTCCCTATCTTTTGTTTTTATTCATTAAGTTGATCTTGCTCATTCCATTGCCAAACAATATATATTAAATTGTCCTGAATATTCAGTAATACCATAAGAATAAACTTCTGTTATCTATGTGACGCTGTAGCAGAAAAAGATCACGGTCGTAAATCTGAAGATTATCTGTGAAATAATGAAAAAAGGAACTTCTTCATGTCACCCAGTGTCTGCAAACATCTAACCACGTCTTTCATATGATTTGTACCTGTATTTATATTAAAACAGTATAAGAGCTTCAGATTATTGCTGCCCTTGATAGATCTTCCAAACATCACAATACATAAACACACAAATCCGCTCTGTCAAACCTCATCATCTCAAATTCAAAGCACTTCTGTCATTAATACACTTTGTATGATCCTATTATAAGTTATATTATGCTTTTACACATGGCTCCGTTTATCTTACCGTGCACATTCTGTTTAGACAGGTAATGATTCAACTTGAATCGATAAACGCAGCAGTTAATATATAAATAAAAGCTGTATCAGGACTTTCGCTGCCCAATTATTCCTCCAGCAGACTGAACAGTCATCAGTTTTGTGTACCTGCAGGTTTTGCAGTTTAAGGGTGTTTCTGCTGTTGTGCACTATTTTACCTGTGATGGACATGAGACCAAATTGTGTCACTGCATTTTGTTTTGTCCAACTCAATCAGTCAAATATCAAGATTGTCCCTGAGAGAGAAGTTTGATTTGTTTCGAGATCATCCTTACAAGCCAATAAAACAGACCGAGACACATTGAATTCCAGTTTTTAACACATACATTAAACAAATGGTAAAAAAAATCGTTCCCTCTGTAGATATAAAGGCTAATTTGAAGGTAATGAAAATATGATTCTTAGTTTCATGTGAAAATACACTGATGAACAAATACAGTAATTATAAATGATTCTATTCCATTTCTGCCTCTGATTTCCTTCACAATTCCAAAACCAATTCACTGGACTGGTTCTTGAACTAAAAAACCAAGTGTTTGTTTTTTTTAAGTTCTCACTGAAGCTAATCTAATAGTTTAGATGTCACTGGAGAGGATAAAGTCCGCATGGATCACAGAGACACTTTCATTCCTCATTGTAATGGAGAATCCGCTGTTAAATCTTCTAACACTTTTACTCCAAATACATTTGAGCAGGTATTGTCCCAGGCGCCGGTGGCTATCCCTACGGTGGACCCTATGGACGTAGGTTCTCTAAACAGTATCTTCTATTTAACATTTGTTAGTGAAACTGCAGTTGCTGTAACTTTGATTCTTTCTGTGCTTTAGTTCCTTACGGTGTTGGTACCGGCACTGGAGCTGGAACCGGAACTGGAGCTGGAGTTCTGCCTGGAGCGAAGCCTTTGAAACCTCCAGGTGTGTGTTTGTGTGCCTGTATTTCTGCTTTGAACAAACCACTCCATCCAAAATATGTTCAAAGGGCGATTTCTTTTCTTGCATACTTTTTTTTTCTTCACGTGAAGGCTCAAGCACTGCTGTGTTGTGGTTTTGTGTTGCAGTGGGTGGAGCAGGAGGTGGAGTTGGAATCCCACTGGCAGCAGGAGGTTATCAAGGTCAGAACACACCTACATTTTATGTAACACGTTAACAGTGGTTTATTTGTGAACCCTAAGAACACAAAGGCGTCAGTCATTTGAAAAAACCTGAGGCATGAAAAGCATAAAATGCTGCTTATTTTCCTTATTCAAGATGAAACAGTTTCTTTCTTTTATTAATAATTCAAATCATTTCCATTTCTTGGACGAGCCAGCCCCAGACACAAACTGTAGGACAAGTTGACCCAACAGACAATAATACTGCTTTTTCTGTCATCACAATTCAGGGGGATACAGGCCATATCATCAAGGTTATGGTCAGGGTATGTATGAGAGGAGAGGAGAGGAGAGGAGACAGTATTACACAATGTTCCCCTGACTTAAAAAAAAAAAAAAAGAAAAACGTTATGCCCAGTGCTCAAAGTGACAGTTGGTCTGGAGATGCCATCGCATCGCACTTCCTGTACAGGAAATTGGCCAACATGCTGATAAGTGTCAGGAATGAGACGCCAGCTGGATATTCTGATGAAGGAAATCAACGGGTGTTTTATTGGAGGCAGTTATTGACAGTCCTGAGCAGCTTCACAGTCGGTAAACTGACTCAGCGTCTTTATCACCACATCTGAGCCTGTCTTCTGTCTCTTGTGACAGGTGGGTTGACGTATCCCTCTGCAGTTGGACTCGGAGGTGGTGGTGCTGGAGCTAAACCACCTAAACCAGGTAGTGTAAGAGTGTATATGTAGAGCTCATTGGATCTATACGCTGTATTCCACCCTGCTCCCCCATTTGATATTACTAGAAGATATTCAGTACCGTATCTTACATGGAACTAAAACGAGGCATTTTAAAATGGCATATGCCGAATAACAAAAAGGGCCAAATTATTAAGAACTTCTCATAGAACGTATTTCACAAAGTTTATAAAGTTTCTCTTAATTTAGCAACTCACAATAATGACAGATTTTTATGAGGGAGTCTTCTTTCTTCCTTCTGTTGTTGACTGTGGCAGATGTTTGACCTGTAACATGTTGGTGTTAAGTTTCCCACACAAAACGATTGATACTTTGATACTCTACTAGAGATTAACGTTCGTTTTCTGCTGAGTCTTCTGTGGAAGTAAACTTTGTTAGGTGCCGTACAACCAGACTACAGAACAGCCTCTTTCTTCATGTGATTTGTAATTTTATAATTTTCTTTATCTTAACCAGATGAATTGGAATCCAACCTGCTGACAGGCATTAGGAATAACTAAAATAATTATATTATAATACAGAAATAGCTGTTTTATAACCAGTTAAAAGTTCCTTGTAGTATGTTTAACAATGGCAGTTTTATAGCCTGTTTTCCAAATCCCAGCTCCGCCAGAGGCAGTAATTCCTGAGGTTTTACGGTACTGTTAGGAGTTTGTAAATGGAGCAACGGAACAGCTCGACATTTCCCAATGGAGGCTGATTACTGTTAGTAATTCTGTGTACAACATCAAAGTGTGACTGTTTGAAGATAACACAAGCCTCCAGAGAGTCCTGCCTTGAAAGAGCAAAACTCTGCCAGAGGAAGTTTGGATGAGGTTGTTGCTTTGACCTCCACTGGCTACGTATCATGACAACTAAAGGATCAAAAACACTAATGATATGTTCACAAAATCATGAGAATACACACATTATCGTGACGTCTCTATTTGCCTTACCTCTGAACAGGTTACGGAAATCTTGGAGGTGGTGGAGGATATCAGCCGGGTGAGTTTGTTCAATATTTTTTTGGGATTAGCTTCTTTTTTTAGTTGATTAAAGCACTGGCTTAATATGGCACACACTCTTAACTGTCCATAACAGGCTTTCCACTTTGTGCATGTAGCTTCTGATCCTGCCTCTCCTCCTCCTGCTCCTCCTCTGTGAGGGATGAGTGTAATCGCTCAGCCACAGCTGACAGTGCAGCCTCCTCTCACCTCCCCACAGACTCTGTGCAGGCTCGTTGTTAAAACTCGTGGCCCTAATCCTTCTCCCAATGGCCACACAGATATTTGTCTGTGTGAAACGCTTCCACAGATGGTTTAATAACTTCCCTCATTTGCCAGTACAGTTTGCCAAATGGAGAATAATTATTGGCTTCTACAAAATTAGGTCAATAATAATATTCAACGTACTGTACAAAGTTTTCACTAGATTTATATTATGTTTTCTTATAAATGGATTTGCTTATTAATTCTACAGGTGCGGTTCCTGTGGCACCTGGTTACGGAGTAGGTTACCCCCAACAGTACTACCCAGGTAAAGCACTACTACTGCACACAGAAGATGTTTGAACTTCCTGATGAGGACTTTCTCTGCTGAGTCTGTGACAGTGTTGGTGGTAAACAGGTTTCTTTGTAGTGACCTTTAAAGAGCAGCGACTGTGTCATAAATCAGTGGAGAGGACCTGACAGACGGCAGAATAGAGCCATTTATCTTAAAAAGGTGGAGGCGAGAGAAGAAGACAGTAGTAGGATGGTGCGTGTGTGGTGGTCAGTTAAGTCGAGCTGTAAGACTGCAGTTTTCTATGAAGAGAAAATATGAAACACAAGCTGTGATTTAATCAGAACACACAGGAGATAATTCTGATTCCGTTCATGTAGATTTTCATTTGTACCCATTATTATGCTTATATCACTGTAGTTACTGATTCATTCAGTCGTTTGTCATGATGATTTTTCTGCCGCTGGAAGCCTTGAACCCAACATGAACCCAAATAAGTTAGCTTGTATCCAAACTGCCTCCCACAAACACAAGGATTTAGAGAACAGACAAATTCTCTAACTTTTCGTCCTTGTTTCCGGATCAGGAGGCGGATTAGCGCACAGCTGCCAGCAGCCAGGTAACACAGCTGGACGCGTTACAGGACAGGAAAACTGACCCATCACTTCCTCCTATAGAGCTGAGGGCATAATGAAAAGGAGAGAGGAGGCCTGCTGCAGAATGACAGGAAAATGTACCATCCACTATCTATTGAGATTGTTGATGTTCAATTAAGGAAACCACATGTCTTTCATTTAAGGCTCATCAGCCCCTTCTCTCCCTTCATGCCGAACACTTTTCACCTAAACTCAAACCTAAACTCAAACTTCACACTTACACTACGTGGGTTTCTGTGTGAACTCCCATGCAAAAATCTGTATTTCATACCATTTAACTAGTCGGTATACAGTGAAGGGATCGCAACCTCAATACTCACATCTCTCATGTTAAACTTGAAAAGTCCTGAATCATTGTGATGATTACGACGGCGCACATTCATAAACAAAATACTTATTGTTGACTTGATTCCTTTTAGCAAAGTGCAACTGAGGGCTTTTCAATTTTAACATGAAATAATTATAATTCTAATTTCTCACACTCAGCTTGTTGACACACATGGGAGGCTGACTTTGCATTAGAGAATTAAATTATGTATGTTGATGTTCCAGACAATCGTTCTCCCATTTGCAGAATACACCTGAAAAAATGAGGCAGTGCAGGCGGTCAGAAGTCACTTAAATCAAATTTTAACATCTTTAGAATGCAAAAAAAACAGACTGGACAACACAACTATGTGTTTAGGTGTGGTGACTTGAATCCACTGAGTGTATCTTTAGCGCCAGATCTAAGTGCCTCCCATGTGATCTACTGTAATGTCAACAGTTTGGCCTTACCACATCCTGGCCAGGATACACCTATCAACCAGATCCAAAGTGGTTTCATCTTTAGCATTAATGCTAATGGCACCATCTCATCTCTCATTTGTCTCTAATGTTTGTCTAGGTGGATATGTTCCAGCCCCACTGACTCCTCAGCAAGGTAACAAACACCTCCTAACATCTCTAAAAACACCCGATCTTATCATGATTGTAACTCAACACACCTTCCGGTTTCTCTCTCTGCTCGTTGGCAGAGGGTGACGACATGTCAGATGATTTGGATGAGATTGGAAAACAGTGTGCGTTGGTACTGTGTGTGCCTGTCAGTGCAGATGGTACGGACAGCCAGTATGAACGCACGATAATCTGTATTTTCCTATCTGAGATTACTGCAGGCCGGATTATTTCAAGGAAGGCACGTCTGCTTTCTTAGATAACTACTAGTTTAAACTCTCACTGAGTTACTGATGGACTGTAATGATGCATTTAAATGTAAAGAGAGATGGTCTTCTCTTACACAGATAGGAACTAACAAAATCGCTCTGCCAAATGAATGAAGAATACTAATTTTATTTTATTTATTTGTATGAAAGTTATTTCAAGTGTTATGGGGGATATGAAATCTGGTGTTGCTCCAGTAACAACCAGTTGGCCCTGAGTTCAAGATTTGTGTGTGAGCCAGTGAACTAAAACTGCATTAAAGCATGCAAGCATATTCTAGTAGACACCCAAAATAAAAGTATGGCACAGAAAACGTAGCAGTCTCTCTTTCATACATCACTGACCTTTCAAACACGGTTGAATAACCACTCTAACTGTGTGAGTAGCTCTGTACTGGCTGCTGGTATTGCGGTATATAGCTGGATGGATGCTGTCAAATGGATGCTAAGTCATACCAGCAGAACTCTAGAGGAGCTTTTTTTAGGGAAAGTAAACAGATCTGATGGGCTGTTCTTGTGTTTTTCGCAGCCAAAGCAGCCAAGTACGGTCCATTGCAGGGTTTCCTCGGTGGTGCAGGAGGAGGAGGGGTCTACAGAGGTAAAAAACCAATATATGTATATTCAGGTTTTTTAAACGCGCCACTAAAAATGTTAATGTTTTTTTCTTGTGTGTGACTTTTGTCATCACAAATGTGCTGGGAAACCAAGGTACAGCAGATCATATACATCATCAGACTACATCCAGAAGACGTCTTCTGGACGTATTCTGAATAAGACACTCGTTTTTTTCTAGATCTGATAACTGTAGTTTCAACGGAGTGAGACATCTCACTTCTTTTTCATCTCTGTTGAGAGTCGCACCTGCACAATGCTGATCAGACAGCTTGGTAGCAAGGCTCAGTTTAGTGACACAGCAGCCACTAACTGTCTCTCACTTCAATCTTTCTTTCAAACTCAGCGCCGACTAAAACATGGTCAAGCCCTGCTGTAACAGAAATGGATTTAAAAGCATTAACAAGCCAGTAGCCTAAACTTCAACCAACGTCAAAACATTGTGCCGGAAAAGGGGTAATGTTTGCCCCTTCGTGTTCACCCAGGTGTCTCCAGTCACAGCTGGAGTCATTTGAAGCCTTTTTCAAATACTGATTGAACACATTCAAGACAAAAACATTGAAGACAAAAGCCAAATGTTTTTTTTTTGCCCTGTGTGAAAGCAGTGTAACACTCACAAGCCTGCTACACCAATAACAAATACATAGGCTGTATGTGTGTGAACCCTCTTTAGTGAAAGGACTAAACTATCTTCTGGTCTCTGCTGCAGGTGGTGTTGCAGGATGCCAGGGCAAATACTGTGGGAGGAGGAAGTAGAGGATCTCTTGAGATCCACAGTGACCTCAAGAAACCATGGTGCTACTGCATGATCTAGAATGTACATTTTATATGCAAAAAAAACCCCATTAGATATCATGTAAAGATGTTTTTTTGTTTTTATTAGTTTACTTACTTGACTTCAACGTCTGTTTTTATACAAACCCACCGACCCAGAATTTTGTACACGTTCTGATGTGACGTATGTTATTGATCGTGCCTTTACTCATTAACGTGGTAATCAGCTTTAACTCTCTGTGCTGCACCAGAATACTTACAATACAAAGAGCGCGTTTGTGTCACCGTGTGTTGTTCCTGTGCATGAATGTGTGTGTGTGTGTGTGTGTTTTGTTGTTCTGTTGTGCGAAAGACTGTCTGAACCAATCGGCCGCCAATGTGACCTATGAATGATTTCCCTTTCGGATTAAAGCAAGGTGAAGCGTCCTCAGTGTCGGAGCCCACGCAGCGGTGCAGAGCTCGTCACCTCTCTGACACGACACAAAGGTGTTGGGTTTGGTCATGGCTCGTCCAAAGACTGATGAAATCTGGCCAATCTCAGCATCGTCTCTGGCTCCCGACTTCTCCGCTGCTATTTTTAGACCTGCTGGGTATAAAGCAGCGGGAACTGGGGCTCTGGCCAACCCATCTGCTCTCAGTAACTTTGCTGATTCTAGTTGCTATGCAGTTCAGTTTTCTCAGCGTTTTTTGTGTTGCCAAAACTTGTGATGTATGAAGAGCACTCTCCGCTCTGAGGAAGACAATCAAAAAGAGATTCATTCATTACAGGATGTTTAAAAAAAAAACACGAGAAAGCAGTGTTGACTTTAGCTCCGAGTCGACTGAAATTGAGATACTACTCTGGCATGTACATTATGTATGTATGAGTGTTTGATTATGTGCCCTAACCTCTGAGATTGAGCGCCTTATTCTGCTCCGAATGTTTAGTCTCAACGCAGCAGTTATTTACATTCATGTACTTTGTGATTATTCAAGATTTTTTTTGCACCATGCTTTGACTCGTAGCTTTATCGTTATCAGGAATGTGTGAACCGATAACAAGAACAATCCTTTTTGCTTTGGCATTTATTCACTGTGTAGAACTGTCATACAGAATAAGACTTTAAGTGAGGCATAAGCTCCCATTGTTCTTCATCTACTTGAGCTGCTTTTAAAAAATGGCTTACTGACCAAAGGTTAATGAGCGCTGTCGCAGAGTGTCCCCATCTCTTTCTGTAACTGTGTACTGTATTTTGTACTAATTTGATGTTAGCTGGCTTTGGTTCCTTCACTCGGTGCTGTGTAAGAACTGACTTTGAGCCTCGCTGGGTCAGACCTTGTCTTATGTGCCGTGGGATACTCTTCATCTTTATTTAAAACTGTTTTTATAAGGAGGAACAGTGTGGTTTTGCACTTTTTATATTTCCACGACACACATGTGACTTGTTCCTGGATATCCCGGCATTTTATTTGCTTCCTTAAGTAACAAAATAAAATGCGTTAAAAGATCTTGTGTCTTCCTTTGTTTTGATTTCTCTATGTGAAGTGCATACCAGAGCAGCAGCAGCAGCTTGACCTGTGAGCTGATCAAAACCACCTGGTCCAGGGTGTCCGGGTAGACCAGTTTGTTATAAACCACATTCCAGACAGGAATAATATCTGGAGCTCAGTCCTGTCTCTTTGGACCACTTCAAACTTTTACTTTCTCCTCCACGGGGTAAAACAAATCAGGAGCCATCGGATTTAGGGTACTTTAAAATCTGATATGTGTGATTTGGTCGAGCTCTTGACTGTAATGAAAACAAACCCAGATTAAGGACAGATATTATGCCACAGCAATGACTTTAAACTCTGTGCTTGTTGTGCCAGCTGGAAATAATGAACTCCTATTGCTGTTCTCTGAGGGTCTCCTGGGAGAACCACTGACCCATGATCTGCAGTCCTGTAGAAATAGCTTACGCTGTTGTTCCATCACTTATATAATGTTCTCTCACATCAGAAATACCACAGAGTCATTATGACAAATCTATAATTCCCAACAGCTCAGGTGTGTTGAGTTTTAATGTGACTGTCGATCTCAGTTTCAGCAGTTTTGTGTCTTTTTTATAACGGGGGTTTGTTGGAAAAATTTTGGGCCACAGGGGAATTTTTTTTGCTACAATACTGCAAGTAGCCAGGGTGGAAGCAAAGCTGAGCAGCACCCTCCGGGGCCTGTTTTTTTTAAAAACCTGGTAGCTGTCTTACCCACAATGCAGCTGAGCCACTGGATGACATCAGTGGAGGCACTTTATCAGATGACACACAGCTTCCTCTGGAGCCACAAAAGGATTCATGCTGGTGAAACTTGGTGGACTTGCCTTGCCTTCCCTTTTAACATTTCAACTGGTTTTACCTTTCACTCTTTAAATATCTCAACGGCTTATATCTCTTCCTCTTCAACACGCATTTTAACTTATTTTCTCCCACCCCCACTGACATTTCAGTGGCTCTCATCCCGTATTCTGCTTTATTTTACCCTTTCAAGATGCAATATACAAGAAATTTAGTTGAAAAACATTCAAAACCTAAAGTGACTATGAGGAACTTTGAAGTGTTTATGAAACAGTCTCGTGATTCCTCTGATGATTATAAATGACCTGTAACAGCAAACGAGACCATCAGTGATAAGAAGGCTATTTTTATACAGATATTATAAATGCTTGTGCTCAGGTTCAATCACATATAAAGTCACATAAATACATGACCTCATCGCCATCCTCCTGGGTCTCTCTGTCACTGGCTTCCAAAACAAAGCAAAGATCTTCACAGCAGCAGTTGCTGGTTCTGGTTGGTAACGGTCTTTGTCGTCACTATAACTAAAACGATCAAGAGAATGAAGAAATTACAGTTTTGGCTTTACGTGGTCTTTGTATGACGTTGAGTCGATCTCTACTGAAGTCAGCATGCTAACCAAACACCAGCACTCCCCCACGGTAGTCAAAGCTCACTGACTGGACCTCTAGCTGCATTGCTAACCGAGCTAACTGGCTAATGGCAGCTAAATTTAGCTGCAATTCACTCCGGTAATATGCTGCCCCCCTTTTTGGATTTGAGCATGCATTGAACAGAACAGGTGGCCAATTCTTACATATTGCACCTTTAAGCAACAAAGTTGACTTTCTTATTGAAATTGGCAAATATCTGACAATAAAAGCGTTAAAGTGAAACTCTCGCCAAAAAGCAACCAAGGCTTTATTTGCAATTGAATATGAGTCAAACCTTCGTGTAAAAGCATAATTACGCCGAAATTACGACTTTTAAGATTTACCGTAGTTTTGTTTTCAGGCAAGGTAATTTTCAATGGAGTGCCGGGGGCACTGGCATGCTAGCATCAAAATCGCTATTTTTAAAACACTAAGAAGGCTTGACACTTTTTGTCTGCCATGACAGCGACGCGCCGGAGATCCAGCTCCTACGGCGAATAGTTCAAAAACCTTCTTTTTAGTAAACTCTGTGTACACAAACAATGTTCGCAATGCTCTTGTTCATGTGTAGAGACCCTGGTGATACTACGAGCAAAGTTTCATGTTGAGCCTTCCTAGTGTTTTAAAAATACCGATTTTGATGCTAGCGCTAAAGTGTCCATTGAAAATTAGCTTGCCCGAAAATGAAACTAAGGTAAATCTTAAAAGTGCCTCTTTCGTCGTAATTATGCTTTTACATGAAGGTTTGACTCATATTCAATCATAAATAAAGCCTCGGTTGTTTTTTGGCGAGAGTTTCACTTTAACTTGTGCTACATTAGTAGTTATTCTGTTGTCACTAACCCCTCCATGACTGCACTGCCTCCCTCCTGACCCCTCCTCCCGCCCCTCAACACACGCATTCATTAACCGGGGAGTGTTGCTGGTTGGCGGGCCCGTGTCTTCCTCTCCCCGGCTCTGCAGCTTCATTGGTCAGCAGCTCTCTTGAATGAAGCGCTGCAGAAACGTGCTGGAGGAAGAAGCTGTGTGTGTGTGTGTGTGCGCGCGCGTGAGAGAGAGAGAGAGAGAGAGAGAGAGAGAGAGAGTGTGAGTCTATGAGGAGGAGAGGGGGGGCGCCGCAGGGAGAGAAACGACGCACAGCAACACGACCGCCGGGCGGGCTGCGGTGGTGGTCGGACACCGGTTATCTGTCGACCAGAGGCGGCTGGCTCTCTCCCGGAGCTCGGTGTCGGAGAGTGAATGAGGTTGATGCTGCTCTGCTGCACCTGGAAGGACGAACGCATGGGAGAGGAGGAAGGTGAGGAGCCGCTGGGTGGAGGGAGGGAGGGAGCCGCTGGGGGTGCATGCATACGGCGGCGAGGCGGGAGATGCGGGGACAGCGGTGCGGTGCGGTGCGGTGCGGGGCTCCACCGAAACTTACACTAAACATGAAGCCCTTTCGACTGTTTTTCTACTTGGGGTTTGGTCGTTTTCCTGTCAGTCACGCTCACTCCGCATGTAGCCGCGGTGTTTCTGCAGGGAGCGTCAGGCGAGGGGTGCTGCAGCTGAAGCCATGTTGATGCACCCGTCATGTTTGGATGCAGTGCTCACCCTCAGGCCGGGGACAGGGGGACTTTGTCAGCTAGCCTTTAAAAAACATACACATGTTGTGCTTATAAACTGGCTGTTACGTTGTTAGAATAAAATACCGAGTCTGTGAAGAGTCACAGCATTGTATAAGCTGCAGCTTGAAGTCATGACAGAATCTAAAGGTCATGTGAAGTTGAATTTAAATTAAAAACGTATTAGGAGCATTTTACTGACATGGAGCTGCACATTTTACAGTTCAAAGGTTAAAATGTGACTGGTATAGATTTGATATTGGCACCAGGAGGTGATCACAGCTTTATGTATCATTATGGATTTATTAAACAGAAAAAGAGAGGAAAATACTCCGAAATTTAGATTTTCTACTTGAACTGAAGTTGTTTTCAGAGGACAAAAGGGTTCACCAGAACACTGTTGGAGGCTAGAAAGGTGGCAGGGTCCGCCAAATATAAACAAAGTTTAACAGTATGAGATTGTGTTCTCCTTTAAGGTCAATTCGTTAATTCAGTCATGAAAACAACAAGTGTTTGTTGATTTAGTTTGCTTAGCCGTAAAAACAGTCAATAAAGATCTTTCTCTTTTGATTTAAATTTCCTCCCCAGAACTACATAATGCACCTTTATTTTTCACTGATTTGATTTTTGTATGATAAACTGTCCTCAAAGGTCAATACAGCTCACTTTGTTTACCTTCTAAGTAGTTTCCTATGTGCTCCCCAGTGCTCTGGGGACCTTATTTTCCTCTGAGGACCGTTTGTTTATTATTTTATGGAAATATATTGAATAAATATGTCTAAGTTTGTGTTAGTACCTTGTTATATTACCATCCTGAGTTTGAATTTCCTTTTCAAAACTATGCAGTGCACCTTTAAGAGGAGAGGTCTTTCCAGAACAGTTCTTTCAAACCTGGAATTCATATTGGAAATTAAATTGTCAGAGTTTCTTTATCAACTGTTTGCACACTGTTTTACTTTGTTTATATGTGGCGGACGCTGCCACCTTTCTAGTGTCAAACATTTTTTTCTGGGGCCTTATTTTCCTCTGAGAACAGCTTGTTTATTCAGTTATGGAAAGAGAGATTATTACCTCATTAACATTGTTAATATTCTGAGTTTTAATTTCTTCTCCAAAAGCCTTTGAAATAATGAAAAATCTGCTCAGAAATACTACATGTATACATTCAACTTTGGTTCTTTCACTGTGAATTCTTGTTCCACATTATTATTCAATGCCACTGTATATACATTTAGAGCTACCGCCCTCTGTGTGTGCTGTAGCTGTCAGTCAGGTTCAGCGAACCTCACAATAGACTTATTATGTGATGACTCACTTTGCATTACAGCGAGTTTAGCTCATCTGAAAGAGGAACTGCTGCAAGTTTTCTCTGAGCGATAAGCAAGGCGGGGGGCGAGTCGCTCTGTCCCATACCTGCACAGGTTATACAGCGTGTGTTTGTGTGTCTTTACTGATGTCCTCCTGAGACCAGACAGTTCAAGAGGGCACCATTATCAGGGAGCGAAATGCTCCATAATAAAGAGATGAGGTGAAGAATATTAGTTAATGAAGAGGTAAGGCATCAGCACAAAGCAGACCTGTCTTCGAGCCAGAGTGATCAATAAAACTACTACAGCAGGGCCGCTCACTGTTCCAGCAAAGAGCTGAAAGCACAGAACCTCAGCCAGCAAAGCTTTTTAATAGATGGATGGATGAATAATCAAGACTGCGAAGATGCCTTGTCTTTCGATTCATCCAGATGTTGTGTGTGATGTGCGAATCGATTGTTGTTGGGGTGTGTTGTACTTTCAGATCAGGTCTCAAACTTATTGTTTTTAATGTCGAAATGATGCTTTTATGTTGAACAGATGAAAAGATCCATTTTCGGGTTTTGAATGACATCACAGGTGCTAGGATCTCAGATAGTATTTGAAATGTAGACATTTTAAGGAGTGAGGAGTGGAATAGGGCAGGAGCGATGCTAATAAAAGTCTAGCAGTGCAGGAATAACAGGAGGAAGTTACAGTGTTGGTCCTGGGCCCCTTCCTCTCACAGATTTTAGTCCTGCTCACAGCAGACACACACATTTGCAAACAGAAAAAGGATCATTAACCGGCGGCCATGTTTGTATGTGTCAGTACTTCACCTCTCAGTGTATCGCTGCCTCACCACCTCCTGCAGTTTCCCAGTTTCTCAGGCAAATGAGCTCCAGGAATATCTGCTGAAACATCTGCTATCTGCGGCTGTCGGCTCGTCCTTTTCCAATGGACAGATTTCTATCAGCACAAGACACACGCTGCTGCTCTCACTTTAATGCATAACAGAATTACTTGTTCCGACTCTACGAAATTGCTTTTTCCTGAAACTCTAATCATAATGAACATTTTCCTCATTAGAGAGGGATGATCAGCTCGCTCTTATCAAACTGTTTTTAAGACAAAGAAGAAACGCATCCGTTGAAGACGCGTTTCTGTGTTTTCCACAGAAATTCTTTTTTTTTATTATATCAGTTATTATATATTTTGTGTTGTAAGTTTAAATTTTTTAGCTGCAATGATACCAAAATCTCTTTAAAGGCCTAAAAACGGTTAAAAATACTACACTTCACAAAACATTAGGTTATGTGGTTTAGTGATATAGCAAACTAAAAATAACTATTCAATCTTATTTTGACTAAAATTTCCTGAAATAATTAACAAGGAACAATTCAATTTAGAAACAATCAGCCAAAACTCTGCTAAATACAGGAAGTTAAGTTTATTTATGTTTAAATGTTATTCTAAAATTGGAGGCAAAATGTCATGTTTTTTATTACTTCACTAAATATATGATACCAAACACTGCAGACCTTTCATTAGAAAGTCATTTGTCGCACCCCGCTGAGTTACACTCTTATTAAAACTTCCTGTCTGCCAACATCAGTGCGTGTTTGATATTCACCGGTGATGATGATTTGCATTGAAGGCGACGTATGGACAGATATAACATGCAAACACATCAGCAGTAATTACATCTCATCAAAGAGCTGTTATTGATATCAGAGCATCCTTTGACCTCGTGTTGTTGTTGCAGCTGGAGGAAGTTTGCCCGTCTGCGCGGGATGCAAACAGAGGATCTACGATGAGCAGTACCTCCAGGCCCTCAACACTGACTGGCACACTGTCTGCTTCAGGTACGATCGACACAACGTCACTGCGAACAACATGCTAACACAGAAAGGTCATGAGTTCACATCAACTTGAATGACTTCCCTTCTTCTCTTTCATGAGTCTTTGCTGTTTTGTCTTGTGTTTGAGTTGATCACATTATTTGGATACTGTTAACAGATTTCTGGTCTGAGCCAACAAAAGGCTTCAGTTGATGATTTCCGGCCTACGTGCTGCTTGAACACGTGAACATCAAACCTCTGACATCACTCTGCGTTATTACCAAACTCTATGACTCACCTTCTTCACCTGTAAACATTATTACAAACGGTTAGCCTTCAGGCACCAGAGACGCAGAACCAGAAGAAGCAGATAAACTGAACTGGTTTTGGCTGGCTCATATTAAACTCTCCTCCTCTTTAGTATCATACTGATTTCAGGAACGGAAGCTCATTAATTTCCCATCATTCTTTACCACACGGGTCGAGACACACATAGAATTTTAAAGGCTTTATCGATCATTTGCTTTGATTTTTCTCTCTAATAAATCATTAAGAAATGTAGTTTCTGTTCTGTGGAGCTCCAGCTGCTTCCATGGTGATTATTTCTGCGGCAGCAGCTGGTGTGTTTGGTTTTACTTTCCAAGGGGTTTTGTTTGGAGGAGAAGAATAGGCAGGTTTGTGTTTCAGTCTTCGGCAGGTTTCTCTTCACATGAGGTGCCACGTTTGTAAGTCTGCAGATCTGACACTTCGAAACTGAAGCATTAGACTGCAGCACGTTGTGTGTGTGGGCAGTGAGATCGCATGTGTGTCCGTGTGAAAGAAATCTATTCACATTTTGAAATTTTAACCCATATCTTGTGGTTTAACACTGAGCACAGACCTTGTCTTGGGCTGCAACTGAAGATCCATTTTAAAGACAATGCAAAACCATGGATTAAAATTATTATTGATTTGTTATTTTATACAACCACTGCTATTCACTGCACGGTCATTACAGAATTGCAGATGATCAAATTTTCATTTTTTTTCCAGGTGAAGGATCTTTTCATCCTTTAAATTAAGATTAATCGAGAGTGGAGCAGGTTATAGTTCATTTAAATCAGTCATAATGATGGAGTTTTTTACACAAATCCAGGCATTTAAACACACAGGGTTGAAATTCAGTTTAGATTTAAAGTTCAGGCGTCACTGAAACTTCAGATCAATATCGTCCCCTCAGGTCGGATGACACGCTGCATCTGAGCACAAGATTAAAAAAAGGGGCTCACAGATGGTTGAGACTCACTAATTGCCATCGATTACTAAACTGGAATTTGAGACTTCCACCAACAGCTTCAGTCGAGGGCGGCGTCAGGTCCTTTTTATGAGATATTAGATTCTTAGATAGCATTTGGAAGTACAAAGAATCATATGAACAGGTTTTACGGTGGAATTCCCCTTTATTAAATGAAAACAAATATGTATTATTATGTTACATAGCCCTCTGTAACACATACATGATGATAATAAAGCTGTTTGGTTTGTTTGTTTGTTTTTTGATTAATTTTCTCCCACATAAAACACCCGACGTAGTGTTACACTCAGAGTTGTTTTTAATCGCTGTCACTGCAGCATAAATATTAGTCAGCTCTATCACAGGTAATTCCCATTAGTGCTGATAAACTCGTTAACTTGACGAGAAGTTATTTACTTTGAAAGTGGGGCAGGCTTCACGCAGCAGTTCTATTAATAGGACACAGATGTTGTTGTTGTTGTTGCAAGCAGTTTTTGTTTCTGATGATCTTACGTAATATCTCTTTTCTCTCCGTCTCTCACGTCTTTCATCGAGCTGACCTTGTTTCTGATGAGCCGGAGATAAAAACAACCTCTCGTCGAGTTGTAACTGAGGCAGTTTGTCGTTGTTTACCTTTACCCTCTGAAAAGAAAAAAGCTGTAATTTAAAGGTGCAGTCTGTTATATTTTACTGTCTCTTTGTACAAATAGACTGTTATACATTAACAGGACGGCTCTTTTATCCTCTGCACATTCTTCCTCCTTATCAGAATGTAGTGCCTACATTACCCACAACACAACTTTACCACTGTCAGTTAAGTCAGAGATTTATGCAACGCTTTAGTCAAAGCCAAAATAAAAAGTTTCGGACCTTCATGTGTGATTGTGTCATATGTGACAAAATGATGTCTCTCTCTCCTCATGGGCCTACAATTCTCCCATTTTTCTCCCAATTTATGACACATTTTCGCACATTTTACCCTTTTTTATGTCCCACAACCTGTTTCTAGCACTGTACAGTCTGCTGTATTGTTGTTTCTCATCCACCTCATTGAGTGAGAGACTGCGAAATTAAGAGGAGATAGAATATTTGAACAAATTCCAGATGCCTTTAGGGAGTAGTATTCCCAATTCTTACCTAAAACTTTAAAGGAAAGGGGCTGTAAAATCTGCCATGCTAATCCCCATCAAGAGGCTGACAAACAGGGCAGTGACGTGTATAGACTCTCTAAGGGGCAGTACAATTATAAATGAATGAATGAAAAGTGATGAATATTACTTAATGCCACAGATTTATGCAAGTTATTGCTCAAGATAGAGTAATTATTTGAAATAAAAATGTTGTTGCATTTTACTTATGCAGCAAAAACACAGTCCTTGAATCAGCTCTGGTACTGAAATCATCCCTATGTGAGGTCTCAAGGTTGGCAAGTATGGCCATAACACATTTGTTTTACAGCACTTTAATAGCTGAATCACTATCAAAATATTTCAGTCTGTAGCCTTATAAAAATACTGTCATCTACAAATAAATCCTACTGTATTCCCATTCCATGGTTGCTGCCAGTGCAGTGTGGCGTCGGACAGCTGTTCCCTCATGAAGTCAGAAAGACAGATTTGCAACGAGTTTACAAGTAGGAATTTTCAGCTTTGAGTGGCGTTCCATTGGTCTTTTTCTAGTAGGAAGTTGGCGATTTCCGAGTTCCAAGTTCTTCTGTGTTTTATGCTTGCAGCTTCTAATGTTGCCTTTGGATGTTAGCCTACAGCAGAGATGAGGAGCAGACTGCAGAGGTCTGGTACTCTCACTTCTGTTTTATTCCACAGCCACAGATTATATTGAATCTAAAATTCTTCAGTCTTCAGACCTAGTTGATCAGATTTCATGCAGCTTCCCTCCTGAGCCACAAAAGGCTTCGTAAAAAACGTTGCCCACACGTGCAGTGTTACCCTTGAACACCTGTGAACAGACTTTGATGCACGTCACTCGTCCTTTCTCTGTGTTAATGTGAGCTGGTGGACAGATCGGCTGTGTGGAAAACTCACCGCTCACTGTGTCATTAATGATTTCCCCCGGACAGCCGGATATCTGAATGGGAAATCTGAGGAGGAGGATATCTGGGCTCAGAGCAGCGTCCACAATGGTTTTGTGGTGTGTGTGTGTGATGAGAGAGTACAGATAGGGAGTTACATCTGGCTGCCTCAGAGTCAGTCTCAGCAGGGGTATCTTATTTTGAAGCGTTTGCATTTTTTCATTTCTCTCTTCTGAGAGTGTGAACTCTGTGCACCTTTGTTTGTTGGCATATTTATGCACTTAAAAGCACTACTTTGCATCTCTTTGTAACCGCACCATCACATCAGTCTGATTCAGACGTGAGCCAGCTCCATCTCACTCCTTCAGAGGTGTCGGATATCAGCCCTTCTGCCCACCACACAGTGACACAACACACTGCAGAGCTGTTGAATTGTCAGGAGTAAAGCCGTGTGAGTAATTAAAGCTGGAAAAAGTGTTGCACCCTCCTAGAAATCATCCTCTGCGTACATCACCATGTCTAGAAATGAGAAGGAATAATTTTTTGACCCAGATCCAAATCCTGAGGGAGCGCTGGATTGTCACAGAAAAGGAGGATTTAAAATGGCTTCTCTACTCGAGACAAGATTTTTGTGGAAAACTGAATTGTGGAAATGGAGCAGGGCCGATGCAGCGTTACTCAAGTGAAAAAGGAAGCACAGATGATAACAGAAGAGAAGAGGGGAATGTTAAATTTAAAGTGCCCACAGTGTTATTTGGGGACTGTAGGGAGTCCCAGGGGTGCAGAGAAAAACATCTCAGAAAATAGCAGCAGCTCTCTGTACATACTGAAGCCTTCATGGGAAATGAAGCCTTGTTCTCACTCAGACTGACAACACTAAATGACCAGCTTGGTCTATGTTGATCTGATGCATCACCTAACGATTGGACTGTGTAGTTTAACAGTTTTATGGTGTCGTTTCAGACAGCTGTGGGAGAAAATGTTGTTTTTATTTGACCACTAACGTGTGACACACAGTATTTTCTTGGTTTTAGAGACATTATTCTCGAAATACATCTCAGTTGTGTAACTCTATTGCCATTTCCCAGAATATATAACCTGAATACAGATTTGTCAACATTATGTCTACGTTGATGTGCGCTTTCCTGGGAAAAAATTCTCCAGGACAATAAAACAGACTGCAGCAGTAGTTTGTTTATAATAAACAGAAGAAGAACCGAGCAGCGAACATGACCACAAAATATGTCCCAGTGGTTTTGAATAAACATGACACAGATTGGAGCGATGCCACAGATGCTGGCAAAATACCGTAAATATCAAGGACAAGCCCCAGACTCTTTGGAAGGAAAATGATCTTTTATCAGAACTGTGTGGCCCTTGTTTCTGTGAAGATAACATTTTACCACGTACTCGCCACATCATTCAGTCAGGCGTTACTGTAAACAAACCCAACACAGCCGAACGTTAGAATGATTTCCCAGACTATCAGTCGTAAACAAACATCACAGTTTCCAGACTGACTCATACTTTTCCTTTGCAGCGAGGTCATTTACCGGCACTTATGTTTTGGTTGTAGATTTAGGTCAGGGGTCTTCAACATTTCTCAGATAAAGAGGTACAGAGCAGGGACCCCCTACAACATATAGTGTTTTAAAGTAGATGACACAATAAACTGGAATAACAGAAACGTGTAGCTAACTTACTAATGTGTTTTAATATTAGGTGTATAGTCACACTATCTCATCCTAGATCATCAGATACTGCAGTGATTCCTCCAGATTGACTCAGGAGTGACAGGATCCCAACAACCAATATTATGATGAACCACAATGAACAATATTGTAGATGGGTGCTGCACAGTGAACGTTAGGATATCTTGCTCACATTTTATGAAGAATCATGACTATCTATGACTAGACTATCATTAATGTGGTGTGATTTAAACTTTCATTACATCTTTGGTAATAATAGATTTGTACAATATGGGTGTCCATATTGTACAAAGGTAATATCGGTGTCCCCCTCCGCAGTATCTTTGACATCTTTCACAACAGATAAGTACAGATGTTACTTATAATATTATCTAATGATTCCGTTTCCCAGGATGTCATGACAGTGTGATATAACACCAGGAACATAAAACTCAAGCAGCTTCATGGAATTAATTGTATTATTTACAGCTGTGATTTTCCTACCGTGACGCGTCAAACTGTCTTCTGTGGAAAAGGTTTATTTATATTGATAACAGTTGTTATTTTGTTTTCTTATTTTTATCTTCCTGACTGTTCTGCAGTGTGACTACAACCTCGCTTCTCTTTCGCTTCACACAGTGTTTCATTATTTTAATTATTTATCCACTCATTGTTCCTGAGAAGCCCGTGAGGACTCAGGTTAGAGGCTCTCTTGGTGCTTCACAGTAAGTGTTAGTGCCTTCACTGTGAATTTGAGGGGATTAAGTTAAAGTAGCTCTTGACGTTTGATAAAAGACAGCAGAGGTAGTAAGAAGGTGTGAAGCATCATAATGACAGCACTCTGGAGTCGGATCAACCTCATGTTGCCTCGCGGGAATGAGGAATAAGAGGATTCATAGTTTTGCGCTCATCGGCCTCCCACTTTCAATTCATTCATTTTATTTTCTACCTAAGTCATTATCTAAATTGTATGTGGTCTTAATTGCATTATTACTAATTAATTTGCTCACTTTCATTTCCACTTTTCTGTAGCAATATTAACAATAAAACAGCTTCAGAAAACCATCTTCTTTTTTGTTTTTTACTCTGAAAACTTGTGTCATGCTGCAGTGTCTCTGCAGTTCATTGCAGCACCGTCCTGCTCCGGATAAAACTATTTCTGCTCGACACTCATCCCAAAGGACGACAGAGGCTTGTGCTTTGTTGGCACTTTAGCTAATAACTTCCACTGTGCATCTACTGATGACGTTTGTGATAAAGAATCTGCACTTTTCTAATGTCGCTGATGGATTCACAGGCATGTGTTCAGATATTCTGCAGTCGCACTTACGAATACACAGCTGAAATCAAATATTTAGTTTGAGAAAGGTTGCTCTTTCTCAAGGACGAGCTGACACAAAGCCTGCAGCTGCCCTCCTGTGCTGCAGGACACATTTTTTATCTCTGACTGTCCCCCTACTCCCTGACTCATTTCTGCAGGAACAACATTATTGCCACCATCGAGAAAAAATGCTTCTGATAAAACGGAGAGCCAAAACAAAAGATTAAACACCAGCAGATGTGGAAATGAAATCTCATCTGCTTTCCAGCTCTGTGGTACAGCCGCTCAGAAACAGACAGCATAAAGGGCTGCAGTGACTCAGCTGTTTCTACCTGCAGATGAAGTTTGCCTGGCAACAGAGGCTGCAGGATTGATGATTCACGGTTGTCAGTTGCAGAACTAATGTTGAGTTTAATGTATCAAATGCAACACACAAAGTAAAATTGTGTCAAATTAAAGTGATTAAAATGATGTCAACTAAATAATAATATGAATGCAGAAAATGTTAAATTATCTAATTTTAACTGAGAACATTTCAGGGTCCTGAGTGAAGACAGAAATGTGAATAATTCTTTTAGATTGTAAAGCAGATTGTGTGATTTTCAGTCTTCATGTTTAAGTAAAACTTGACACTTGAACGTGTTTGTGCAGCCTGATGCCACGTGTATGTATATATAATTATTTAGAGATCGTTGCTATGGTGACATGTGGCTATTTGGGGGCCCACCTCCGTCATTTCAAGATTTTTCCCCCTCGACACTCTTAAACTCACTGTAAGTGTGAAAATACTCCAATACAAGTGAAGGCTCTGCATTCAAAATCATACTCAAACAGACAAGTTTCCTGTTCAACCTATCATTATGAAGTAAATATAACATTTACATTGGTCCGGTGGTTACCAGCCTAAAGGTCGGGCCGCTCCAAAGAGTCACAAGATAAATCTTAGAGGTTGCAGGATGATTAATGGTCCAATATTTGCTGTTTCCTCTATGAATTACTCAATAATTTGACCCTTTTCGGGCCTCAAATGGTTAATTTAATTTTAAAGAATATCTGACAAGTTTATAAATGTGCCTCTGGTGGAAAGATCACATTTTATTTCTATCTTTAATCTTCACTCATCTTTACTAAAGCATTTTTAGCATAGCTGCCTTACAAGTTATTTTTTTAGACAACACTTGGCGAACTATAGCCGTTTTTAGACAGGGCAGCAAGCCGCCAATTTGCCCGTCCTTTTGGCGGCTAGGTCCATGGTTTTAGACAGAGGGCGGCAAATTGGGGGTCTGTTTTGGTCCGCCGATTTGCCGCCTCTGAGGGTACACTTATTTCCGCCTCGCCTGCTATCTAAATCCGAGGCGTCAATGTCGATGACCTGTACTGTCGTGCGACCCACAGCTGGGGAGTTTTAAAACCAAGAACCAGCTGATCACAGCAGTCAGTCCGTCAATTCATCCGCGGACATTAAGATGAGCAACTGGTCAGCCACTGAGATCCAGGAGATGCTAGTGTCTCCTCGGTCTCTGTAGCTGTTTGGTTGTGTTAGCTTGTTGTTGTAGTGACAAGCTAGGAACGGTCGCTACTTTCAAATTAAAAGCCCCCCGCTAAGAACCCAGTTCTAAACTCCAATGGGGTGCAATGTAAAGCTCTTATTTTGAAGACAAATTCGTTGTCACTGTTCACTGCCAAACTTCGAGCTTCACGTCACGTCACATGTTTACACCTACCTCAGTGGCGGCTTTGGAAAAGGAGGAATATTACGCCTCCGTTTTAGAGATACAAGGCGGCACATTGCCACCCTTACCTTGGAGCAAATGTGCCGCCTTTTCTATCTAAAAAGGGCTTATGTGACGGGGACACTGTTTCTGAGTCTCTAAAACTGACATTTAACTGCATTGTAAATTCTTTCTTGTTTATTTATCGACATATGTGTATATGTCGATAAATGATGAACTACTTTATACATTAGCGATAAGCTTGCTCTAGTGTGTGCTTGGATCGAGACGTGACCTTGCTCAACTGGTTTGTTTTGTTTCTACTCTCCTCCTCAGAAAACCTCTGTGCTCCTATGAGTAAGTCAGATGAGTTTAGAGTGGGTAGATGAGCTTTAATAGACGATGGATAATTGAACAATCTGATTTGAGTACTGTCTTGAAGAGTGCAGGAAATGGGCCGTTCACATTACATGGGGTGGAGTCTGTGCAGAGTCTTCACAAGGTCAAAAAGAAGAAATGAGCAGCCATGAGGAAGGTTGGGTTAGAGGACAGGAAATAGTCGATGGAGAAGCGTGACCCCTGTGTGCAGCTGCAGTGAGAGAGGAGGTAGAGGAAGGGAGAGACAGAGACACTGATGGTCGTGACAGCGATGCTGGTGGAGCTGCTGACATGAGTCTGTCTTCTGTCTGTCAAAACAAGACCGACACTCCCACAGGCAACATGTCAGCAAAGAGCCGACGCAGCAAGAAGCCACACAGAAAGTAAGTGTACCAGGGAAACTCAACTCTGTAGCTTGTTCTGGGGTTTTTGGCCACATCACATGGTCTTACTCACTGGATGGAGTTTGCTTTGTCGTCATGGAGTCAAAGATGTTCAAACTTTCCAGTACTCTGGGCACTTCGGAGACATTTTGTCCCCGTTGTTTGAATTTATTTCACTTCATCAGTTTTGCATTTTGTTGAACAGGCGACAAGTAATGATTCTGTTTGATATTGAATAATCTGCCCGAATATTTTGTTGATTAATACAGCAATTATTTTGTCTATAAAACACAAAAATTGGTGAAAAATTACCCAAACAGTCCAAAACTCCACAATATTAAATTCACTATGATGTGCATGAGCTACTGTGTGTGACTGTAAGTCTCACATCCGAGAACCATCAGATGTTTGGCATTTTTGCTTAAAGAAATCGCTTTTTAACCAAGTAACCGGCTAATAGTTGATGCTCTGCTGTTAAAGTGAGATTATAGCACATTTTGCCACATTTTTAGTTTATACAATTTTAAGATATTTTCTTGTTTTCTTATATAGAAGTTGCAATATTACGATTATTTTCGTTATTGATTAATTTGCCAGATAATTTCTTGATGCATTGATAATTAGTTTGGACCATATTCAAAAAGTTTTCTAAGACTTGCTTGCTTGATTTCACCTAATTTCTCAATGGCAACAGGATCTCAAGTATGTTATGTTATCCAATAGATGTTCAACAATTGAGCATCTATTGGATAATTGATTCCTACAAAGTGAGAAAAACTGTATATTCCCTAAAGCTGCTGTATGTCTTTAACCAAATCACGCACATTTAGTCTATTCTGTGGGATTTCCTCTTGATATTTAATGTAATAACTACTGAAATTTATTTTCCTGAGCCTCCCCTGAAACTATATTGGAAGCCTCTCGTTTGTAAAGTTCTTCATTTTGTTCTGACCGACAGTCCAAAATATTAATTATGGAATCACATAAAACAAAGAAAAGTAGCAAATCATCCCAGCTGAGAAACTAGATCACGGTTATGTTTGTTCACTGGTATAGTTTTAGCTCTTCATATGAACCCAGGTTATCTGCTCTGTTGCTTCTGTGGCCTGTCAGGTGGATCAGGTGTCTTTCACTTCCCTAAATGTTTTCATACAGAAGCTCTTTGCTGACAGAAAAGTAAAGTAACTTCATCACTTCATCGTTCAGTGTTTGAAATGCAATTACACTCACTGTCTTCATTCAGATCTACAATATCTGGTAATATTCAGACTCTTAAGTGAGTCACTGTGTGTGTTTGGATGATTTACAGAACTCTACGTCTCAATTAGTTTAGTCTCTCACTTCCCTAATGTCTCCACTCGCTTCTGTGTTTGTGGATCCACAAACTCTTGTCTGTTAGCGACTTCCCTCTTCTTGAATGAATCAAACCCCACTGTCCCACGTGTCACACTTTATTATTATTATTATAACTGAGCGTTTTCTTTCACGTTAATATCAGTCAGCTGGCATCATCAGCTTTATGTTGCAGTTGACTGAAGGATGACTCGGCTGTAGAGACGATTGTGCTGTGGTTTTTTATGCCTCCGTGGTACCCATCTGTTTTTTAATTTATCTGTCCTAACACAATAACTCAATAAGTTTTCTTGAGGGAAATTCTTTGGCACAAGCATCCACATGGACTCTAGGTAAAAGGTCAAAGGTCAAGGCCACTGTGACTGAAACATCGGGAGTCAGCCACTGCTGTGACTTCACAAAACACATTTTTGGCAATTACTCACCAATTCACATGATAATGACCAAATGTACACAAATGTCCAGTAGAGTAAAATGATGGTGTTTTTGTTAGACAGTTTAGATCCACAAAGTCAAAAGTCAACATCACTACTTCATGATTATGTTATGTTATGTTATGTTATGTTATGTTATGTTATGTTATGTTTTGTTATGTTATGTTATGTTATATTCATGAATTATGATCAGTATTCAACACCACTGCTCAGGAACAGCAACATGACTGATGTACAGAGGCAAACAACTGCAAGAGAGTAATTTTAGTTTTTTGATGTTGTATCTCGGGATGCAGTGTGTGTGAAAGCAGATAAGCATGTTGTCCAGCACAAGCAGGCTGTCAAAGGGGAAAACTCATTTGTTCATCTCACTGGATGTCTGGTTTGCCTTTTTTTATTCCAGAAATAACATGTGTACATATGTGTACATTTTAGGAAATAGGCTGTACACACTTAGATTTATGCATATTTATTAAGAAGACATTTGTGCTCGATTTTATGAGATTGTGGTTACTCTTTTTTCAGCATTGATCCAACTGCAGACAGAGTTGATGTACATCTTATAAAACTGTGCAACAAACACAAAGATTTTAGTTTTTGCCTGTGTCAAACAGTTTAGTACCTGATTTTTATGGTCTATTCGTCTATATGAAAGATCAAAAAGGGGTCTTCCCACAACCTTACATCAAAATATTTATTGTCAAGAAGAAAAAGTTATATCTTCTTCCAAAATTTTACTCCCTGTAAATGGATTCATTAATATTCTTTTTCCCAAAACCACCTTAAACCTGAAACTGGCGTACTATACACCTACGTTTTTCCTCTGAGTTATCAAGTATTAATATGATATTTCATAAAATATACAATCAAAATACATGAATTTGGTGAGAAAGACTAGGCTTCATGAGTTATGACACATGATGTGTCGACAAAACTTTTGTCATTGTTCGTCATTATTTGCATCAAAGTTCTCTTCATTTAAAGAAGCATTTCACCGGTGGGAACATTGATCTTTATTGAAAGAGGGTCATATTTGTAGTCAAAATGTAACATCATTTTTGAATTTTGTGCTTATTTGACTGAGAAAAGGCAGAAAGTGACTTTAGGGCGCATTTGTATGAAAGACAACAACTCCCACAATGCACCACAATGCACAGCTCTGCAAGCCACTCCCACTAATCCGGCACACCACACATATCTCCGTCCGCTGTAGATATTTCGTCGCGAAGAAACTGGCATCTCTGGGATTCACTGCAGCAGACAGAGTCCAGTTCGGTGTCCATAGGCGCACAGCGAGAGCACCGGTGGCACCGCCAGTCCGCCCCTGCTCGAGCCAGTCCGGGCTCCTCGTCCGGGACAGGCAGGTCTCCTGCCGCGGCTGCAGCAGCCGCCGCAGCCGAGGCAGAAGACCTGCCGCCTCCATCTCCCTCAGCTGCTCGTCGCTGTATTGTGGCTCGTACAGGTAGCCGCGAACATCAGACTCGAGCATCACGGTCTCGAAATCACTCTCTTCGTTGTCTGAAATATCATATTGCATACCGTCCGCCATCGTGGGTCAAACCTGGCTCCACAGCGTCTGTTCGCTTAGCGGCCAACAAAGATGGCAGCTATGTATTTTCGTTCTGCAAGTGAAGTCCCGCCCATTGGTCTGTGATAGGTCTGTAGCGTGAGTGGGTCCCACCTCTAGCCCCCACCCTTGGAAAAATGAGCGAAGCGTTTGTAGTCTTCCCTCTCAACACAGATATAGGACTTCCTGTTTTCAATGACGTAAAATGACGATTTTTACATCATTGAAAGCAGGAAGTCCAACACTGAAATCTCTAGTTCTCCTGTCTCAGGGCAAACTGAGGGAATGATGCACGACCATTCAAAAACATGACTGTTTTCCTGAAGATACAAAGCTCAATGCAAATCGGTGAAGTGTCCCTTTAACCTGTTCAACTTCTGACTAAAGCATGTTATTCTTTCCTTGTGACACTTTGCTCTGTCTGCACAAAGGACTCCTCCTCCTCCTCCTCCTCCTCCTCCTCCTCGTCCTCACTGTAATGTCCCAGGCTTCAAACCTGCTGATAACATTTGCAGAGAGGTGAAAGGAAAGTCGTCCTGTGTGTTGGTGGGGTTTGATTAATCACCTGTTCCTGAGCTCCAACCTTTGGCTCTCACTACAATACTTTAATCACACTTTGAAAATTCAATTCTGTCGCGTTCGGAGCTGATAGCCTCCAGACTTAAAACCTACATGTGATTAAAGAGAGGAAGATTAACACCCTCATTTCTCTCTCTACTTTGTGAGGCCTGTCACTTTTGTACTTTCCCTTGATGAACTCATAGAACGTTTGCTGTCAGGTCAGACACATTAAAATACAGAATCATCGAAAAACATGCTGCCTTCTGTTATTTGATTGTAGAAGTGCATGCTTATCTTGACTTTTCATTATTAGGTGGCTGCTTGATCACATTGTATTACTTTCTTTACAATATCAGAATCACAATCAGAATCAGAAATCCTTTAATATCCAAAGCAGCAAAAATAAACAATATAATTAAAAAGGTGAGAAATAGAATAGACATATATACATATAAACATGATATAGTACAAAATTAACAGCAATATATGTTACAATATTTTAGCTCACCCTATAAGAGATAGAACTAGAAGTCATGTGACACTTAAAGGTACACTTTCAACTATATCGGATGGCAGATTTTACTCAGAGTTCACTCAGGTGTCATGAAGATCAGTCTGTTGACGTGAGGGCACCAGTAGGATTTCTGTCTAACAGCACAGGGTAAATTCTTGGTAGATGATTATTATTATAACTAAGTGAACGCTGTATTTCTACTGTTAACCATTTTATTAGCCAGCACTGCACAGAATCTATCACCAGCGATTGGTGCACAATGTCCTGACTTGATCTGACATCATGCAAACATAAGTAACGATAACCTCAACAGGTCGCACACATGGTCGATTTCCATATTAGATTTGGGTCGGCTAACTTTTTCTACACAAGATTTTGAAGATTCTAATGAAATATATTTTTGAGAGGTAGTGATTGCATTCTTTCCTTCTCAATAGCAATTTGGATACCTGAACTTTGAGTATCATATCATATATATATATATATATATATATATATATATATATATATATATATATATATATATATACATATACAGGTGACACATTTCATTTGACTTATACATTTATTGATTTAAATATATCGTAAAAGAAAACACTGTGTGAATGGCCTTAATTTGTGCCTGATCCTGCCTTCCTAAAAACCGTAAACAGATGTTCACCTCCCCTGTTTATTATGGTTGGTTATTTGTGAATGCTCCGATTAATAAATGATAATAAAAAGCTTTGTTAGTACCGGTGTTCTCCGTGGTTGTTAAAATAACTATTATTGTTGGTCAAATATTAGCCTTCCCTATCCTCAGCCTCACCTGTTTTTTGTTTTATCACTCAGCTCTACATGGAAATTATATCCTGCTACCTGAACTGAATCATTGGTGCGGCTTTCCCTCCACTCCACCACCAGCTTCACTTCCTGTATCAGTTTCCTCTGTTTGTGTTCGAGCTGTTGGAGAAACAGACTTCGTCAGCTAAAGACTTGTGATAAGGAACATGAGCTCTGCAGTTGCTCCTGAAACCTGCTGAACAAAACTCATTATGGTTCCCAGAGCTCGCCGAAACCTTTTATCACTTCCCCCGCAATGGAACAAGTGAGACGGCCCCAGACTGACTATCAGCCGGTCAGGGCGGCTTAACGGCCACAAAGGAAACTGCTGCTGTGCACATCGTTCACTCACAGGCTGCCAGGGCTCCTGTTTACCAGCTGAATAGACCACCGGGCCTCAAATAAAGAGATTGTCTCCCACAGTCTGAAACATTTGTTCAGTAGCCAGTGCAGAGCCGAGGCTATAGAGGGCGCCATTATAGCAACTGTTTAAAATGCACCAGCTGCTTCCCTCTGCTGTGTTTGAGCTCTTTTAACTGTAGCAACAAACAAGTGGTGGAGGATGCTAAGCTTGTGTTTGTCAAGGTGACGGGGACAGATAGAGAGAGAGGGACTGAAGGGGGGGCTTAGCATGAGGTGATGAGGTAATGCTTGTGTTTGTGTGAGGGAGGGTGACATCATCACTGTGGCATTCTGTGTTGCCATGGTGACGGAGGAGGGAGGGGAAGGGGAGGTGGTAGGATGGGGGGAACAAAAAGGGGCGCGTGGGAATGGGATGAACATGTCCTTGAACACGAGTGTTAATGTGTGAGCGTTTAATGTACCAAACCAGGCCAATTCAGCCGAAACTATCCAATCAATATTTGGATTTATGTGTTAGTCACCCAGGTACGCTCATCGCTGAATCCATGTGGGAAATCCCTCAGTTTTCTGGAAAATTCAGCTGTGTAAATGCTGGCACTGGACCAGGAATCTCCTTCTATTTATGTCTCCTGTCCTGTGAGGGGGGAAGAGAGGGGTTTCCCCCAGACATGTCTGCCATTTCCTCAGCTCGACTTTCACTGTGTGTGTGTGTGTGTATGTGTGTGTGTGTGTGTGTGTGTGTGTGTGCGTGTGCGCGTGTGTGTGCCCCCTTATCGCTTTCCCAGAGGTAGAATTTTCTCTTTGTCAGTGAGGATTTCAGCTTAGCCTGCAAGTACACTAACGACAGCTGAGCACATTTTTTTTTCCTGCGGGAGACACATTTGTTTCAGCCTCGATACGCTCAGTGTTTATTGTCCAGTTTTTCAGATTTTACTTCAGGGCCGAGCAGACCGGTCTGTCCATTTATTGATCGGAAGCACTCGACAGCGTTTCTGCTGTCTTTGCAGATGGAGAGGAGATGGATGTCCGTCTGAGTTTGACGCAAATGATGGAAGAGTTAATAATTAATGAGGACACACACGTGCATGTGAGTGTGTGCGTGTGTGTGTGTGTGTGTGTGTGTGTGTGTGTGTGTGTGTTTGTGTGTGTGTGTGTGTGTGTGTGTTTCAGAGGTGTGGCTCCTCGTAATCTTTCAGCTTTGCATCTGTCAGTTAGTAATAAACCTGCTCACACCTCCACCAGAACACACACAGGCTGTTTCCTTTTGACTGCCCTAGCTTCCTGTAGCAGTGTCAGCCCACGCGTCATTTAATGACCTGTGGCTACATGAACACACACACACACACACACACACCCCCAACATAAGATGCTGACCAGGAGCTGGATGGTCTGCAGGGTTTGTGTGGGAGTCCGAGTTAATTCTCACTTGTCTTTGTTTTTCTCACTGCGAGGCGTTCAAGGGCTCATCTTAAAGAGAGTCACACAAATACAAGAGCTGCATTTTTGCATATCGCAGCGACACATATATATACTCCTTTATTCAGATAAGTCGAGTAATTGATGAGTTGATTAACAATAGAATCATCAGTAATGTAAGAATAATAATAAATAATTGTCTCCAAATATTCCTTCCTCCCAGCTTCCCAAATGTGAGGCTTTACTGTTGTCCTTTATTCATTGTTTGGATATTTCGATTAGTGGATTAATCCAAAAAAAATTAATTCTTGATTGATTTGCTGATTATTTTCGTGATTAATTTACTAATCTTGTAGTCCATAACATATAACAGAAAAATGCTCACGATTGTCTCCCAACGTCTTTAAATTCTTTCTCTTGTCTGACCAACATTGGAAATGTTGTGGGGTTGGCCCCAATGTATGATAACCTCTCATGAGCCTGAATGCAGCATGAGATCCTCCGGCAGAGGACTTAGTGTTTCTCGGGTCGAGGCTAAAAACCAAAGGAGACCGAGCTTTTGGACTCAGGGCCCCTCGACTCTCGAACAAGCTGCCGGAGGGGATCAGGCAGGCTCGCTCCGTTTCTGCGTGTAAATCTCTCTTAAAAACACATTTTTGATAATGGCTATCTCCTAAATGGCTCACTTTCTTTTTTTATTTTATTTTTAATGTATGAGTTATTCATGCGTCACTTGTTACGTTATTGACTTTTACTGTTGTTTATTATTTATCTGTAGTTTTCCTGTTTTTTGTCTTTGTATGGCATTTCTTAGAAAAGTGCTATATGAATACAGTTATTAATATTATTATTACAAAACCAAAGACTATTCTTTTGCTATCATAGATAACAAAGAACAGCACCAAATAAGGTTTGAAGGTTGAAGGTTTTGAATTTGTTTGAAAAAAGACTGAAAAGATGAATAATTTATCGAAATAGATGGCAACTACATTTCTTATGATTAATCACTGGTCTAAATCACAAAGATATATTGTTATTTAAAATTATTGCAACCCTACTTCTGATGTGTACTTTAGTACAGATACATGTGGCAGAAAATAAAAACGGTGCATCATCTCAGGAACATTTAAGCCGAGCAGCTGCAGGGCAGATTCATATTTGAGACACAGCTGACATGTAAAGCCGCAGCGCTCTGCATGTCAGCTCAGCTTCAACACAACACACAACTGAATTAATAGAAACATTTTGCCCTCATTAATAATGAATTGTCAATTTGCATGCCTGCTGTTTCCCTGTGCATGTAATGTGTAATTAAATTTGATAGGCAGTCAACTGTTGTAGATCCCCACATACTGATTATTTTTATTGTTGATCAATTTGTTTTTTTATGCTTTCTGTCCATCTCGACTAACAGTCTGAAATCAAAAATAACTATTTTTTATGTCACATAAGACAAAGAAAAAGCAGCAAATCCTTAGTTTGTAAGTTAATAAGATGCCTTAAATATGACTGACACCATGAATCAATTATCATAATAGCTTAAACCCATATAAATAAAAAGTAATGATATACTGTAGTGTTTTGTTGTGTTTTTATGTATCTATTATATATGCTGAGTAGTTACATACAATATTTTAATGCAGATGAGACTTCGTTCAGGCACCTGTGAGTCATCATTTCTCGTTCGGTATATTTACATTTTCATCCTTTTCAGCTCCTCCGTCCCTCTGGGAATCTAATTCCATTCATTCATTCAGGCCTGATGTTTTTCTCATTCTGCTTCGGCTCATTCATATCAACCAGGGACAAATTAATCGTGTTAGGTATTGACCCAGGTCAGACTGCCAGCATGATAAATAGAAGCACGGTCATTCAAAAACATATTACATCATGAAACCGTCCAATAAGATAATCACACTGGGAATAATAAATGTGAATTACAGCAGAGCAGCACACAGATATTTCATCTGGTGTACCATGATTTATATACCATTATCTAAACCTACACATTCATATCTCATTTAAATGTCCACTAACTTTAAATATGTAACTCTAATACAGATTTTAATTTGTTTTCTTTTGTTAGTTTTGTGTTTTTCTTTTTCACCTTTGACCCCTTGTCACCTGATAAAACATGTTGAAGAATTTGTTTTTATTTAAATATTTTTGGAAGAAGTTGAACTACCATATTATTTAGCTATGATTGAAGAAATGTCAGAAGAGAGATGTGTTGACTTTGATCCAGACTGAAGTATCTCAACAACTACTGAATGGATTTGTAAAAGGTATTTTTTATCATTCATGATCCCCAGAGGATGAATCTTAATCACTGTGACTTTTCATCAAGCGCCATCATCCAGTTAGAAGTGTCCAATTAATTTGTTTATGTTAGCGTATGCCACCTTTTGTCAAGTACGAATAAGCAAATGTTTAACATCTTAAAGACTGTACATTTCAGACAGGTTTTTACAGCACAAATACAAACTTTTTACTCCCCGTTTGAATGATTTTCCGAATTTGGAATAAAGAGTGACAGCCATGACAAAGTGTTCATTCACCCAAACAGTCAGAGTACTTTACTGTGCATTAGCCATAAGATAGCCAGCACCCTTGTCGCTAAGCAAGAGAAAAGATGAATCCATTTATTAATCCCAAAAGCTTCAAAAGTAAACTGTGAGCTCTTCTTATTCTGTGGATCAGAGCCGTATCTGCCTCCAGGTGTTGATTCCTCCAGCTCTGCCCCCGGCTGTCTACTCAAGAGCTACCAGCTGTCCACTGAGATGCAACTCTGCTCCACTGTTGTTACTTAATTGCTTAATTTCCTGGCCAGGCGTGAATAGACACGAATTTGAATCTGCACTGAACCCCCCGTAAATGATCTCAGTCTCTTCAGACTGACAGTATCTTGTGGACCCTTAGGGGGATCCCAGCCCCCAGGTTGAGAACCACCAACCTAGAAGACGACAGGTTTTCTCTCAGAGTTTGATAATTAGCCTTCACAGATTACACACTCTGAAAAACTGTCCTCATCTGGAGTCAAATGTTAGTGAACACAGACAGGAGAAGGTGAGAGGCCAGGGAGAAATCTGCCTCCTTTTGACCTGGAAAAGGAATTTACTGCTCTCCCAGACATTTATATAATGCCGTCAGGGATTAGAGCTTGGTGGGGGGACAGTTGCAGATTTACTCACCCGACTGCCTCGTTCCCATCTCCTCTGTCATTGGCTGTTTCCTGACCCTCGGGGTATCCAGCTGGGTTTCATGGTGTCTGAAATCTGCTCTGCTCCCTCTCACTTGTTCACAGGAGATATTTATGGCTGATGGTGCTGTGCAGCCTTTTCTTTGTCGTCTGTATGTCCTCTGTGTCTTAAATCAATCATACAATCATGGTATCATTGTCTTTTTGTCGGATATTAGTCTTTTCATTTCCTCTCTCAAGGATTCTCTCACTCATTTTCTTCTCTGCCCTTGAGCTTCGTTATTGATCTCTGTGCTGAAGGGCACGTCATTGTAATTTTAATTTCTTCCACATTAAGGTGAGAGCGAATGCTAAGCTTCTCATCCAGCTAGATTTGGGGATTTTTCGGGGGCATCATAGCAGAGTGGGCTCTCTCTAAGTCTTTCACACTGATAATCCTCTTAGTCGTCCATGCCGATGCACACACAAATACAGTCACACAAAAAAACCCAAATGTGATCACACATGGAAAAAAAAAGCATTTGATATTTTTTCCATGGTGAATAATGTTTTTATATTCATGGGAGTCTTGAGTTGTAACTAAGCGTTACTGCCTGTCTCCTCCACCTCTGAGATAACACTTTTGTCCTGAAGGCAGAAATTTGGCGTTTCCATCTGGGAGTCACTAATGTATTCACTCATATCTTTAATACTCTGCTGCCACTCCCAGCTCTGCAGCTCAGAGAGGTTTTACTATGAAGGAACTGTGCCTCAGAGCATGTGTACCCTCCTCAGGTATGACTTTGCCACAGTGGGGGTTTTCAGTGTGTGTGTGTGTGTGTGTGTGCACAGTGAGAGGTAGTTATTGAGCGGCGGAGAGCCAAGACAGCTGAGTAGCTCCGTCTCCTGAAAGCCTTGACCCACTTCCAGGTCTCCTCCTTCCCCCCTGCTCACCCAAACATGCTGCATACTGAAGCAGCTCTGCCACAATCTGCTGAGCTGCAGTGGAGCTCTGCATGCAGATGCCGGGAAGAGAGGGTGTGTCTGTCTGTCTAATAAATAAATTGTATGTGTGTGTGTATGTGTGTGCTGCAAGTTGTGTAGTTGAGCGTGTGTATGTGCAGGCTTGCGGGAGGTGCAAGACCCTCGGGCAAAGTCATGGAGAGTTGCTGCTTCTGCTGAATTTATTAATGAGACCTTCACTAGTTGTTACTTTACCAACCAGCTACAAGCATGTTCAGCAAAGTGTCATCTTGTCTCCATGTGATGGAGACCAGAGAATACAGTGCACAGATTCAAGTCAGGTTTAAGCCCTCACAAAACAAAGAAATGTACGTCAGAGTGGTGAGGGTGAGTCTACAGTTGAAGATTAAGTTTTTATTCTGCGAATAATTTTGTCAAGGTGACATTTTTGAATGTTTTGTTTAGTCCGACTTAAAAATTAGACAAAGAAAAGCACAAAATCATTACAAATAAGAAGTTGAAGCAAGAAATATTTTTCTTGAAAAGTGAACTTAAAATATTACTTATAGTACTAATGTAGCATTTATCTGTTGACCAATATTATGAGCCGATATTAGACTATCATAGATACTGTATAATCAGAATATATCTTATCTAATACACAACTTCCCCCAGATAAACCTTTTTTTGAGGTTATAATCAGTAAAAGATGCTGTTACAATGCACTGATTTCATCAAATCATTGCCAAGAATATGTATATATCGGCCGATATATCGATATCTGATTTTGTTACACCCTAAAATCGGTATTGGCATCGACCTGTCCCTATCCATCAGCCTCTAATTTAATGTTTAAAGTTTTTTAGTTTGAACTTGGATGGGGAATGTATGAGATATGTTTGGGGGGGATGATCATAAAATATTGAGTGAGAACACGAAAGCCTAAAATGAGCCAAAGCTACAAGACATGGCTGCAGGTTTTTGCCAGAATGAGCAGCGACCAGCACATGTATAGCTGTCACACTGAATCAGAGTCTGATGCTGAGAACTCTCCAATGTCTCTAAAAGGAAGAAATCTCAAATTCTGTGTAAATATCAATAGCAGGAAATTGTAATGAGATGAGGGACAAAGTGAATTACTCCTCTCCAGCCTTTGAAGCCACGCGGGCTGTTAAATATTTTGAGAGCAAACAGACTTGGGTTTAAGCTGCCCTGAGCAGGGACGAGGCCAGACGGCTGGCTGATGGGAGGGAAGCTCCACTGGGAAGGAGAGGAGACGCTCACTTAGTCATGGCTGTTAGACGCACAGATTTATACAGATTACAAACATGCACATACAAGCCTGTGAGCACGCACGTCCAGAAATGCTTTTACCATAAGAGAAGGGATTAACACACATTTTTGATTTATAGCCACATCCAGAGCAAATGTGCCTACTTACCGACATCAACACATATATGAGGATAGAATGTTTGCAAACACATTATTATGGCACTTTTGTTTAATCAATAGGGAGATCAATAATGTACCTGGTGAGTTCAACAGGGTTATGCCTGAGTCACATCAGATTGTTAACATCCGCTTTCTTCTGAAATCCGTCCGTATCTGTATTACACCTACCAGGAAATAACCTGTACTCACCTGTTTTTTATCATTATTTTGAATACCAAACCAGCATGGGCAGTAGTCTGTGTGGTTATTTGCATTGGACACGGATCTCCACACAGGCTCGTTGTCAACATATTATCGCCTCCATCTGTCTACGACTCTCCATCATCCGCCCTTCACTCAGCATCTGATGTCTATCAGTCACTCTGGACTTTCAGAGCAGCTTGGTATTGAACTTTGGTGACAGATGGAGGGACCAGAGCTGTAGAGATCAACATGACGATAGCAGTCTGTCTGTTGGCCTGCGAAAGTAGTGCAGCCAATTCAGTAATTAAAGCGTGGTCTTAATAAAGATTAGTTGAATACAAGTGTACACTTAAGCTTAACTTTGAAAGAGTGAGGAGCAAATTTTTGGAAGAAAACCTACAGTTACAGTCTACTGTAGCTATTTTTCACATATTTCCATTTTTCAAAAGAGGATAAAATTGTTTTTCTCTACAGTTTTTATCATATTGATAATGAATATTTGTCAGGACCCATCGCGTTGTTAAGTTTGTATTCAACCCTGAAAGTGAAGATAACAAGCTGGGCTGACAAGCCGTCACTAGGAAAACGCAAGATAGTTAGCTTAGCTTGCTAATGTTAGCTAATGTTGCCAGATACTGAACAAGTGTTAGACATAGTTGTTTGTTAATGGCATTTCAACAGCTGCTGAGTCATAGAGACAGTACTGTGTTTGTCTCACATTATTTAAAGAGGGGTTGCTAGCAAGCTTTAGCAAGCTGCTTCTCTTTAATGGGTTCAGTTACTGTAATGAAAAATGACCAGACTGTTGAAACTCACATCATGAGGTATCCTGGTCATGTGACCTCAGCACATTTTGCAATGCCAAATCCTCTTTTAATCTAAGTTCAGCCCCTGATATTGCTTGACGCTGGTTGATGAAGAGTATTGCTGGTGTAGCAGCTAACTACTGCTAAACTAGTTAGCTCAGCTCAGTTAGCCATGCAGAACTAGGAGAGTGTTGGTGTTTACAACACTCGCACAGGAGCTTTGGACCGGGACACGCAGGTAACCACGGTCAAAGTTGCTTCTTAAAGTGAAATGTTTGATCAAATCAAATGATAATCTATCAAAATTAAGACAGAGTTTTCTTTAGTCACACAGCAGATGCAGAATTCCTCATGAAATGTTTATATGGTGTCCATGACGTTGACTTAGTAAATATGTGCACTCTGCACTGACATGCATGTTGTCGTAGTTGACTGCAGTGTTACTGTGTTGACTCAGGTCCAGTCATAGTTTTGTGTTATGCTGTGATCTCATTTGTCTGTTCCACCGAAGGTTGGGTTGGTGAGTGATAGATCCACAAAGGCGCTTATTACCACCATGACAACTATCATTTGGGGCACTGTAGGTTGTCATTAGGAGGGTTAAAGTACTTTTACAGAGTGCAGTAAAACATAATGTACTGTCAACATAAAAACAGCTTCATTGACCCGGAGGTCTTGCCTGCTGATTCAGTGATGTAGCACTATTTTTCTGCTTTTTCTGCTCAAATGTGCTGAAAATAAGTATTAATATTAGTTTATATTCATCTAAAAGGAATAATTGAAAGTTTTCTTTATCAATTAATTGTTTTAAATTGTTTATAAAGAACGTTTCAGGTTCCAGGTTGAAAAATATAAGGATGGTTGGGGTTGCTTTTATTATTGTATTATTCTACATTGAATATATTTTCTGATTGAATATCTATGAATATCTATGATAGGTGTTCACTATGTTTGACAGTCAAGAGAATCAATGAGTAATGGCATGTGTGGATCATGATGAATCGTGCATAATTTGCATATTGATGTTCTCTCTTGTTTCTGCTGGCATGTCTGGATTTGTATGTCACTCGTGTTCACCTCAATCAAAAATAAATTATTTAATCTTCAAATGCTCCATTAAAAAGGTGTTAATTAATTGCTCCACTGGTCATGAACCTATTTCCGTCTCTTGCTCTATCAGGTGTTGTGAGTGCAGCGCCTCGCTGTCACACTGGTATTATGAAAAAGATGGACGGCTCTTCTGCAAGAAGGACTACTGGGCCAAGTTCGGAGAGCTATGCCATGGCTGCAACGACCCCATCACCACCGGCCTCATCATGGTAAGAGGATCCATCCGCTGAGTCTCATCTCTCATCACCCCCCTGGTGCTTTGTTTGCTGATAGAGTTACAGCTTGGAGCTGTGACACGCACATACATACAAGAGGGTAACGAACAAACCTGAGTCCATACATTTACAGCCAACGGTCGAACATGCACGTAGGATCAGTGCCAGACCTGTAACTGACCCTGAAGCTTCTGGTCACTCTGTCAGATTGTTTTACAGACCACCGGTGAAAGTTGGAGCTGTTGTTGTGACACAGGAGAGCAGAGAGGTTCATGTGCAGAATAGCTGTGGTCACAGCTCCGGAAAGCAGATAAATAGACTGGACCTCTGCAGATAAGTGCTGCTGCATTATGGAAAAGACAAGATGACGGCATTAAAAGGGCAGTGTCTATTTGTTGATTAGTGATGGAATCACACACATTCAAAGCTTCAAGAAACTGATTAATGTTGTATGTCAGGGTAATAAAATATGTGGCCTTTATATGTCTTATTTTCCTGCTGTAGCAAAGGCCAACGGCAGCACAAATGCAGGTGCAAAGCAAATCACATTGGGTAGTAGTCTATTGTTTGTGCCTCTTTGGTAATCTGCCGGCTTCTAATTAACTATTCAATTAGTTTGCAATTTAGATAAGATTAACTTTATTGTGTATCTCAATGAAATGTTTTCTTTGGCTTTCCCAAAGTACAGCAAAAGAACATACACTTCACATAGCACAGCACCTTTATTTCTTTACATAGGGCAAGAGACAGCAAGATCTCTAGAAAAAGGTGACCCTAAATTTACTGGAGGTGCAAACAGAAACTGGTAGAGCAACAAAAATAAGTAAAAGCGACCGGGAATGACAAAGGACTAGGAAACTGATGAGGAGAACGCAGGACTGACACAAGGACAAGAACAGTGAAGGAACACATATGAACTAAATACACAATGACTTATTAACTAATGAAACACAGTTGAATAGGAAAAAGGAGAAAGACAAGAAGTGTAAATCACAAGAAGTCACATGAGGATAAAACTTACAAAATAAAACAGGAAACACTTAAAGTGAAACCCAGAATCATGACAGGAACACCATTAAAACAAACAAATATGCAACATGAAATAGAATAGTTAACTTTTGGCTCCTTTTATCTTTTTTAGCTTGACTTTGATGCAATTAAGCTGCATCTTATCAATACAGCTGACATGATAAGTTGGACACTCAATAAATTGATCAACAGAAAGTTAATCTGCGACTGTTTTGATAATCAGTTGAACATTTAAGCCATTTTTCCTCACATTTGAGCTTCTCATTATTCAAGATTCTTCTCAAGATTTGTGCCTTTTCTTTGTTTTGTGTGATCAGATCAACAAAACTAGACAATTGATGAAGTGAACTGATCAGTTAAATCAGAGGATAATGAGCAGATTAATTCATGATCAAAATACCCTGAAGTAGCTGCAGCCCTTCTTCCACAACAGATATTGTGACGTTCAGAGGCACTTATCAGGAGTCCTGCCCCTTTTTAAGTTTGACAGAGGAACTGCACTCTTTACAAACAGTTTCATCACCTGATAAAGGAAAATATTTGCATATTCTGGTGGACGTATTTAGAAATGTGGTCAGTGTGTGGTCAATATCTTGATTGAACTATCTGATATACAAACAAGTTTAAGACTTGATGGGGGAGTTCACACCCCATCAAACACTATCATTGGTTTGCACTCCCTGACATGCAGCTTAAAATATAGAAAAAATAAATAAATAGATAAAAGTGAGAAAGCATCCAGCATTGTATTGAAAATAAGATTGTGCCACACAGCTACGGTGTGTACACGATCAGTGTTCAACAACAGCAGGATTTGTGAGGTACATTGTCCTCCCTGCTCAGTCATCACTGGTAAATTTTGCAGAGTTGCTTCTGGTAATCCTCGTCGCGTTCACTCCGTGAGGTAAAATTAGAATTATCAGCCCCAGCAGCAGGCGATATGAAAACTATGTCAGCTGTGTGTGCAACTATGTGACGCTCTTATTTTGGAAAACTACCGCCTGTCTACTTAGCGTGAGGCTTATATGTTGGAGAAATTAAAAACACGAAATAATCATCTGCATTTCAGAACGCGTCATTAGTCGCTGCTTTTTGAAGTGGGATTTAATTTAGAATAAGTTGTATAAGTTGCACTCACAGTATTTAACTTCTACATTTGGGTATAATTTTAGACTAAATATCATTATAGTATTTAAATTTCCCTTTAGATTATGTTAATGACGAAAAATGTGTTTGTATTTAGTTTCCATTTGAGGCGATAAACTGCCTCTAAATCCACCTAAAACCCAGATTATTGACTAAACCATTAATTATTGACTGTTGTTGACCGGTTAGAATAAAAAGCTGAGTTCATTTGTTGCACATAAAGTATCCTCTTTGACACATTTGCCTCCAGGTCAGGTTCAGCAGCCAGCAGCTTCTGGCAGGTCATGTGTCATGGCCACAGTGAACAGAAATCATTCATGGCTCGACTGCTCTATGCATCCCTGAGTGTGTGTGTGTGTTTTATCATGCCTCCTGACAGCCTGCCCTTTGCAGTGCAATCTCAGTAATGAAACATGTAGGAGACTCTAAAGTGAATTAGGTCTCTCCTCTTCTTTTCCTTCTCTAGTTTATTGCTCCTCTTACAGTGCAAAGGCTGTGATTAACTGTCTCTGGAGTTACACTTTAGTAAATTTGAGAGGCTTTAGTTGCCAAGATGGCCGGAGAAATTGTATTACCGTGCAAACATGCAGACCAAGGTTGGCTCCCTACATCAGTGCCACACCCAGGAAGATGGAGAAGACTGGACTCCAGTCCTGCACAGTCACTCTGTGCAGATTAGCAGAACACACAGTCCTATTTTTAAAATTCACTGATGCCAGTGCACCTTAAAAAAGCTGCTGTCACAGTCAGTGAAAACATATCGAGCTTCATGATGCAGCAATGAGTCAGAGTCTGCAGACAGAAGATAAAACTGATGGTCAGCCAGACAGAAACAATGCTGAGCCGTGTTTGCATTTCATTGGATTTCATCACTCCGAACAGTGATGCCCACCATACACGCTTCAAGTTTGCACTTGACAAAAGCCTTTTTAATTCTGCTGAAGAGGTGATACATATTACCACTGCCGATTGTTTAGTTTGATAATTTACAGGAATGTACAGGCAATCTGGCCAAACGCAACACAAGCCGCAAACTAGATTGTGATCTTCTTTCATTTTCTGCCATTTTTGGCGTAAACTCCTCTTTCTCCATGAATCACGTAAAAAAATAACTCAGGATAAGTTGATCGTTCTTATTTTCTATTATCAGGATAATAATCAATATCCTCACGAGTAACTTGAAATAGCAGTGTAGCTTAATAACTACAGCCTTGCATTGATTACCTGATTTATTTTTTTTAAATGTCACAAGGAGAAGCACCCCCCCCCCCCCCTTTTCATGGAATAGAAAATATTTCATAAATATTTCAAATAATAAAATGTATCGCAAGGATGCTTAGTGTCATTTTAGGAGTTTTAAGCATAATTAGATGATTATTGGGATAATATCATGAATCCCAATTATTTTGAACAGGAGAATTGTGATAAATGTTCATATCGTCCCACGTCTACGGCTAGCTATAACTGTAGCTTTTTCGAAAATGCCAAAGCAACAATCTTGCAAATTTTTGGCCAGTGTTTGAAGTTTGTAGAGGTGAGAAGTGGGCAGGATATAAACTTATATGGTGCAAGCTCTCACTGTTGGCTCAATTATGGAGCCGGTGAACTCTCGCGCTCAAGTGAGGACAGTTTGTTCAGTCGACTGCTGGTTCTGAGGTCTAGATTGAGCCCAAAACTCAAGACAGCTTGGTTGCTTTTCGATGAACATCTATAAAATGTCTTTTACATGGATTTGTTTGTAACCACAGCTGCTTAGGAAGGGTCATTGTCTTAATCAAATAGAATGTCTTAGGCTATAATATTATATTCTGGGTACTGTCTGCGTTCGTCCGGTGTGAGTGTGTGTTTGGGTGTGAGCAGGTGTGTATCTGCAGCTCCAGCTTGTGCTCCTGTCAGCACCTTCAGCCTTGACTCAGCAGTAATTCCGCCAGAGGAAGTTACTCAGTTATTTACTACCTTCACTGAGACTGATGTATGTGCTGAATACTGAGTTATCATAACCAATTTTCTCTCCCACCAGCCCTCTTTCTCTCTATCCATCCAACATCCTCTGGCAGATGAATGTGCAGCGATCGCAGTCGTCTCCTCATCCAGTTTAGAATCAGTCAGCCTTTCTGCAAACAACTCAGGGCTCACAGCCAGCTGATTGGAGCACAGCCAGGCATCGACCTGGGTCTCTTAGATCTTTGGAGAAGCTTCTTGTTTCACAGTTTCTCTCCACCATTGCCTTATCTTTGCCACAACACTCTGTGGACATTAGTTTAATATTTACCAACAAGACTTTAACGATTCACTCCCATGGCTGTGGGTCAAGCCTCAAATTTAGACCGGGTTTAGGGTGGACTAAAAAAGGAATAGTAGCGGACGAACTGGTTTGTAATTATATTGGATGACATTTGACACATGGCAAAACAAGGCCTTGTTATGATGGCATCAGAAACAGTTACACTCATTTTTTTGAAGGTAACGGAGTGTTTAATTTAGTCGCCTGCAGCTACAACTTCCAGGAAAACATCAGACGATACGTCAGAGAGTGAGGGAATGATTCACATTCAACACAGATTCTTGCTCTATTTTGCATTCTGTATTTCTGCCATCAGTTATGTATCAATTCAGTCATGTTGGGCCACTGACTTGGTTTTATTGGTACAGAAAGCCCTGGCATCAATTTAGCTTGCTTAAAAGGTAAGAAATCACAACAGGATCGGTGGGCTGAATTACAAAAAGAAACCATGAGTTAAGTGTCAACTAAAGCAGCATTAGTGTTGGTTGAACATGGAGGTTTCCACTAAAAGTAAGAAGTTCTTTCCATGGACTTTAAACAATGAATCAGTCTTATACTGGTCATTCCACATGTCTTTGATTTTGTTGTGTAATGTAGTGTTCTGTTTATTTTCATCACGTTAGTGTTTACAAGAAATCCGGCGCTTTCTTTGTTTCTTTTCTCTTTCTTTGTTTCTGGGATTGCAAGATATGCTGAGACTTTTGAAGGTGACATCCAAGAAGTTTCCCTGAAACCACAAGTGCTTAATAGTCTTTTGGGGGTTTTCTTTTGGCAACGAACTACCCCTATGAAATTCAAATCACAAGTTCTGCAAATTACATCTTGCGCTGTGTCTCTCCCCTCGCAGCAGCTTGGTTACTTTTGTTTTCTGTTTCAGTGTGATAGATATATTTAGATCTTTTCTTCACACAGAAAATATTTTCTTACAATTGATACGTTAAACAAAAGGGTAATGAGAAAGACACCATCATGGAAATCAGTGGAGGGGTCTACATAGTATACTACCTACGTACTACGTATGTGGTTAGTATTGAGAAACAGAGATATTTTGTGTTGGCGGCCAGTCCGGTGGAAAGTCCCATATCTACAGTGACTTTATCCACTCCCACTGCTGTGAGGTAGCTCAGTGGTTGAGCAGGAATCTGCTAGTTGTTTCTGTAAAATGCCTGATGATTATTTTGCCTCTAAGTGAAGACAGACACATGTGTAATAAGTGTTGGGAAACATTATCTGTTCAGATGTTGTTGCTGTTCAGGTTGGGACATTGTTATCTTAGCAACAGGCTGATGTCATCAGTGACGCTGAACACAGCTCTGTCACTCTGTAGGAACTTGTTTTGCATTATATTTACTATAAAGAACGGTTTTCTTTTATGAAAACGCCTCAGGAAGGTCAAATAAAGTACAGAAGGGTGTAGCTGAAAGAAGTGGATCTTCTTCTCACAGTATGATGTATAAAATCGTGATGTTTGTATTTGCATTTAAAAATACTAAGAGTTTTTGAAACGTGTTTAGCATTTCCTCTTTCCAGAGACGGAACTCCCCCCCTGTGGCACAACTGTTGGCAGCTGGGGTTTCAGTTCTGAGCTGACTGCGGGCAGGTTTGACTAATATCGCTGAACATGAAGTCACTGTTGGTACCAGAAAAACATATGAGGCTTTGAAATTAGGCTCTGTTACTTTTTCTAAACAGGCCAAAAGCAACGATTAGGGGATCATGTTAAAGCAGCTATGGTAAATATTTTTATGTTAAGAATATATCACATGACTACTTAGGTAAAATGTCTTACTTGTTTTAATGAATGAAGAATTAGAGAGAGAGATTCAGTTCTAAAGTTTAATTCACTCTCATTGCCCTTTAGAACCTAATTTTCGGCTGGATCATGAAGTTGTTTTAAGTAAAAGCAGATCTAAAACCTCAGTCCACTATCTGCTCAACAGAGGGACAGACACAGTTAGCTGGTGAACATAGTGGAGCATTAAGCAGCTAAAGAGAAAGGTATTTCTTTCTGTCAAGCACTGCTTGAGACCAAAAACAGAGAACAAATTCAAATGGGCTCTGTGGGATTTCTGCAGAAGCAGGTTGTTTTAATTTATGTTAGCAGACTCAGCTGCTAAACTAACGTAAGCTGCTGTTGCTCTCTGTTGCAGAGCAGAGAAAGACTCTTGAAATGCGCATAAGGCCACATCCTTTGGACTGTAGCAGAATATCCTACCTGAGTCCTTCACTATGAAATCCACAGTCCTGCAGCATTTCACAGTTTAAATAAATCCTCCACAGCGTTTGTATAGACGACTGAAATAGATTATTTAAATTTATAATGGCACCTACTGTACAAATGATCAGCTGCCTAGAGACAGACTCTGGATTTCAGATGAGAAATGTATTTTTAGACTATTTTGGGACTGCTATTTTTTACCGTTTTCATCAATTATATGGCGAGAGTTCGTATATTGGCGCCAAGCAAAAGGCACAGTTCAAGCTTATTCCCATTTTTGTTACGCAAAAAAACTTGTGCCGCTCTTAACCTTTACACGAACTGTGTTTCAGCACATAAGACACATTGGGTAATGCAGGAACTCACAGAACATCAGACAGATGTTGTTTAAAGGTTTAAAAGTTCATGATGGTGTTTGTTTCTCTGGAGCAGCCACCACTCTTTAGAGTCTGTCTCCACTGCTTAACATAGGAACAGGCAGAGGAGACGACATCTGGCCATCTATTAATGTCTGCCCACTCAGATGTCCCTCTAGCACTGGCTTGTAGCAAGGGGAGGGAGCGACACTTGGCATGCAGGACATGTCAGGGACAAGAACAAAGTGAGATACGGAGCTATAGAAAGACGAGGGTGGTAGAAAGAGTGACGCAGCAGCAAAGATAAACCCATGAAGAGAGATTATATGTGGCAGAGAAGGAGAACAGTTGGAGAGGCAGGACAGGGAGAATAGGTCGGCTGAATGCTATTAATGAAGATCACACAAGCCTATAATACGTCTTAATTTATGCTCAGTGCAGTGTGATGTGATCTGTTCGTTTCATTTAAAGAAAGACAATAACATCACCTTTATTCTACATGTGACCAAAGGACTGTGTCTTGGGTGAAGTCAGGCAGTCAACAAAATTTCAAACAAGGAAGTTGGTCAGCCAAGCAGTTTTAAAGAGACAAATTTCAAAATAAAAATACATATTCTTTTTTCTTGTTATTTGTCCATCCAGATTGGTTTGGTCTGAGTTTTGGAGATATCAGCCGTATAGATGTCTCTCTTGTGGGATGTCTCCCTCTCTTAAATATAAGAGTACTCGATGGCTTGTGGTGCTCAGAACGCCAAAATAATACTTTTTAAAAACTCAGCATTGTCTCTTTCCAGAATGATGGCCCTTGTTGTGATTTTCTTTCTTCTGAACTACAACCGCTAACTGTATCACTATGCAGCAGAAAGTGAGCATCCACTCATGGATGAGAGGTTAGCTAATTGAGCTAACTTAGCTAGCTAATGTCAAGAGGACACCATTATCGTTTAAAAATCCTTTTCCTCCATAAGATGCAATAGAATGGAAAATATTTATTTTTGATTTTGGGGCGAACTGGCCCTTTAAGGAAATAGAAGTGAGACGCTTTTAGAAGAACTTCAGTCAGTTACCATAACCGTTTCTTATGTGCCAACGAAACAGGGAACCCAGATGCGGACACAGACAGGAGGCAAAGTGGTAGAGTTCAAACCAGATAGTTAATTAGAACACAGTGGGATCAGAGGCTGGGCTGGTCCAGGCGGGGTTCACAGGGCAGACAAGGGGAGCAGGTCCAGAGAGTCACATATTTTACTGTATACAAAGACATTTGCTACAGTGTAGTGTAACCATATTATTTTATCGAGTATATACTCAAATATAAAATAGCGCATGAAATTCAACACCTAACATAAACAACAAAGCAAATGAGGAACATTTTCACCCCACATGAAAACAAGCTTGTAACTGTCACTCTGCTGCTTTTCACTGGTTTCGAAATGTGATTGCAGGAATCAGGGCAGCATGAGAGTAGAGGCGGACAAGAAGAGGAATTTACCGAAGACACCGGGGGGTGGGGTGGAGGTGTGTGTGTGGGGTTGAAGCAGCCGGGTGGCGCGTGTGCAAGGGGGGGTGGGTGGGGCCAAACAGGAAACGATGAGGTCATAGTAAAGAGGAAGGCAGGGTGGGAGGGGGGAGAGCCAGGAGGAGTGACATTGATTCAGAGATGAGCTCAGCTGCAGAGGCGTGGGCTGCTCCCTCTCTCTCTCCCTCCTCCCTCCCCCTGTAGCTCCGTCTCTCTCCGGCCGGCTTGGCCGCTGCCAGTGTTGTGTTGTGACAGTGGGTAGTAGAATGAACTAGACCAGCGAGGAGATACGCCAGCTCTCGCTGACATGGTGGGAGACCTGTTTTTCTGGAGCTTCTGCTGTCTCAGGCTGTGGAAAAGAGATAAGAAGGTGAGGCTGCCGCTCAGGGTTACTGGATCTGCTGGGTGATGTACAGTTGGACAGGAGCCGGCGAGGAGGCAGAGGGGCAGACAGTCTCAAGTGGCTGGTTGAGATGGTTTGCCGGTTGCTTCTGCATACTCTTTCCAGCTTCATCTTTTTAAATTTTAAAACTGAAGCTGAAGCATGATACTGTATGCTGCCGTTTGTTGTAAACTGGGTCAGTGTTATTGCCTTGTAATTACAGATCTGCTCCATTTTTCCTGCGCGGCGCTCCAGTTTTTTCTTTTTTAGTCATGAAAAACTGATGAGCCATGGCATGTGAGCTATTTTTAGAGGGCATTCATCCTCTAATAAAAGTGGGATTTAAAAGTGTGCACGCATTCAGAGCTGGACAACAGTTGTCATGTCGAATAACTGTGTCACTGCGCCGTGTGATTTTTATTTACCACCTACATGCAGGCCACACAGTGTGTGAACCACAGTGGATGTGAGACTTACACAGAAGAGGGAAGGAGCTGAAAACATTAAGAGCATTTCTAAAGCTGAGGCCTGTGTGTCTACTGTGGTACTGTACTGTTTGTAGCTGAAGGGGGGGTTTCCATTCAGAGGGCATCAATGTGGGCTTCTGTCCTCTCTCTCAGGCTTTCCGTCTAATTGTGTTTGCTTAAATGATGTCAACTGTAGAGAGTCTAAAAGGGAATCAGCATCATGTCTTCCTTTGACTTTGTTTCCACTCCAGCAGCCGTGTGAAACATCTTGATCATATTTTCTTCTCTTTTCTTCTATGACACATTTTTGTGATCTGACCCCTTTCTTACTCTCTCTCTCCGTGGGGAGTATCAGATCCCTCCTACACGTGTTGTTTCTAGTATTTCCTCCAAACATCCGCGTGAGGTCACTTCATAAACACAATTCTTCTGTTATGTGTTCATTCTGGGAGCTCACTCACATATGGACTGTGTTGCTGAGTTTGGAGTAGAAGTTCATTACATCAAACATGAGGTTAAGCAGAGCCAGATCCCTCATAATTTGGATGAGGGCGGTTAGGATCACCTTCAGCACTGTTGTGATGAGGTCATCCGTCTACATTTAGCCAGAGCAGAGTGAAGTCAGAAGGTCCAACTAGTGTTTATGTGGGACTTGTAGAGGTTCATGATGAGGTCCTCCTGCACATAAACACATGAGCTAACCAACACACATGTACTTTTAGATTTAAAGTCATACCTGATAAATATTGTTCCCTTTCACTTAGTCGATTAAAATAAAATGAATCACATTAAAAAAAATGCTAAAATCAAGCTGAAACGAAGTGACATTTTCTGGTTCCAGCTTCTGAAATGTGGGAATTTGCTGCCTTTTTCTTTGTCATGTATGACAGTAAATGAAGAGTTTGGGGTTTTTGGACTGTTAGTCATACAAGTCATCTGCAGAATAATAATCGAAAGTAATAGTTAGTTGCAGGCCTACCTTCCTACCATCCTCTGTGTTAAACAAGACCTCAAGATGTACTAGTTTTAGATTTCAGAATTGAAAATGTGTCTACAAAGTGTCACAAAATTGTGAAAAACAGTCCAAAACCCAGAGATACAAAATGGAGGGTTAAGAAAAACAGCAAGATTGACATTTTACAGGCTGGACGTATTGTACTTTGACTCCGGCATGGAGTTTTTAATATGATCCAAATTGATTTAGAAACCCCAAATTTTGAATATTTTTTGTTACTTTTATGGATGAGATTGAGAGGTTTTAACTTCACTACCAAATATAATCAACCAGGATGAAATGATGTGAGGAAATTGGAAAATGTCACGGGGAAAACCTGTAATGTCTAGATCACGGTCATGCAGGCGTAAAAAGGAACTAAAAACTGATTTTGAAATATGACAAATAAAAATAGCAACTAAAAGTAGAAGTGAGAGATTGAGATATTTTATCAACTATGCTATTTAAATTGTTGACCCTTTTTATTTATACCTTCAAGTTTTCTTTTGAGTCATCTGGTTGTCACTTCTCAAATCTAAACATTGCACGTTAAATGTGATGTAGATAGCAAACTAACTGCTCTGTCCAGAGAAGTGATAACCCTGACATCAGCTCTGGAAAAGTCAACACGGTTGACTGACGGCCTGAAGGAGTTGTTAAGAATCCCTGACTGACTGTCAACATAGTTCTTAGCTGTTTAGTGTCGCTGAGAGCTTTAGAGCGTCATAAATTCCTCCAAATGGCTAAAAAAGGTGTGTTCACATTCCACAGCCAACTTAAGGTCACACATGTAAATCATTAAAAGCAAATAAAGTTTAGACACAAAGCTGACAGTTTCTGTGGCTGACCGTCGCCTGCAGTTTTTCCCAGCAGGGATAACTCCTTGCTTGCATGTCTGCCTTGAGCACGGCATTATTTAGCACTAATGTGTCGCAGGCAATTTGTCAGAAGGAGACTTCTAACTCAATTATACGCATTTTCTCCCATTGCCTCGTCCAGGAGCAAAAGCCAGAGACAGCACCAGTCGAAAGTGTAATGATGCACCGCCGTCAGTGTTATCACTCAATCTCCAAATAGAAGACTAAGACGAGGCTACCTTACCTTTTAGTCGGGTACTCTTGAGGGGTTACAAGACATTTACAGGAGTAAGAAACAAGAGAAAAGAAGCAAACCTAGCTAACTAACTGACTGACAATACAAACGTTAGCATACTAATGTGACAGATTTAGAGGGAAGATTAAAAGCCGTTATATCAAATATTGAAATGTCTTTCCCAACACGTGTTTACTGATGTAAACTGGGATGATTTTAAGTCAGATTTTAAGAAATTGCCACCGACGTTGCAGAAACCAAAAATGTGACCTCGGTTAGTATAATCTGATATATCTGAAACATGTATTCATATGTAATAATGATAAAATATATGCATGCATTTTCAAAGGATTGACAGCTAAATTTGATATTGTTTGGACCTTAAAAACTGATTTTTGTCAGATGTTACTACAACTTTGTCATGCTACAGTGACTTCTGTCTTTACTAGTTAAATAAAAATGAGTTGAAACACAAGAAAATAGTTCACACACCCGACCAAACACAAGCATGCTAGATAGCCTACGGACAGTACAAACTTTAGCCAATATGACCTTTTTAGAGGGAAGCGTGAAAGACATAACATGAAATACTGACACATTAAGTCTGACACATGACTTATGGCGTATACGTGGATGCAGAAATTGACATCGAGATGGTTATTTTCTATTAAACGGTGCTACAGATGTATGGTCTTTACCAGCTAACCATCAGTTATCTCATAACTAACACACAGTGAACTGTTTCTCAAGTTAACTATGTGACCGAGGTCCCCATCACACATGGTAACTGAACATTGTGCTGCAACTCGAGCCACCCTTCACCCTTCCCCCAGGGAGACATTTGCACATGGTTTGGTTTGTGGTCACTAGAAGAGGCCGCAAGGCTTCATGACGGGCACAGTCACACACTCACAAGAACGATGAGCTAACACACAAATAATACATACTGTAACACTCTGAGAGGCTTGAAGACGCATGAACACACAGCGTCTGTGTCAAGTGAAGATAAAAAGTGGAACCAGTGATGTGTTAATACATGTGATGTTTCTTAAATCAGTCTGTTCGTCAAGCAGTCACACGGTTTGATATCACACAGTGACGATTTATTAAGAATTCCTTTTTCCTATCTGTCCCTTTATCCACGCTGTGGAGAGGAAGCATGTCCTAAATGTGAGGGCAGCAGCTGTCGCCTGTCTGATGTGGTTTTAAAGAGGGTGTGCGCATATGGGTGTGTTTGTCTGTGTGTGTGTGTGTGTGTGTGTGTGTGTGTGTGTGTGTGTGTGTGTGTGTGTGTGTGTGTGTGTGTGTGTGTGTGTGTGTGTGTGTGTGTGTGTGTGTGTCATGCCTGCATGACAAACAAATGGCAGCCCACAGTGTCAGGTTGTGCAGAGCCACACACCCTTTTCATCTCTGTCCAGCTGTCCTCCTTTTCCTCTTTCCCGTTTGTGGGCTAAACACACACACACACACACACACACATACACAATCACACAGAAAGAGACAAAATTCACAGCTAACCTCGGACAAATGTGATGTGTGATTCCACAGTATTATGAGACTCTCTTTGCTCATCTCTCTTCCATACTTTTTTGATGCGTTGTGTTTACACTCACTGTCGATGTCAGATGGTAATTGTTTATGTCTCCTTTTCGTGAGGGTGCATGGAGGACAGCTAAATAAATTAAGTTTGTCAATAGGCCCCTACGGCTGCCTCCTTCCCTTGTCCATTACAAAGCCATTACATCTGTTTTCTCCTCTCAATCTCTCTCACTGATGTTTTGTTGTCAGCGTGACCACAAAACAACAGAATAGAAACCTATTTCTTCAGGAAACACAGGTCAAGACATTATCTTATCGCTTGTATCAAAGCAAAGTGGCGGCATATAATCCATGTGTGTAGCTGGAAGAGTCTGCTCAGATTAATCAGTTAAAAAGCAGATAATTAATATACTTGTACAGTGTGTTTCTCCCTGCAGCCCGAAGGCAGTCAGCATGTGTTTATCTGTTTGTGTGCGCGTGTGGTTTCACTGCTGCTCTCTGAGGAGGGTGGGGCAGCAGACATATGGCTGCATGCATTGATTTTATTGATTCTTTGATCTTAACATTTTCTTCCTTTTTGTCTCAGTTTCAGTTTTATTCCTCTCTGGAGGATTAGTAGCTTTCTGGTTAATTTTAAGCAGCATTGAGGCATTGAGGCTGCATCCATGAGCTCCCACTTTGCCCTCGGGGTGATCTTTGTTTGATATATGAAACCCGATTTTACAAATAACATTTGTGAACTTTTATGACCTCGACATCTCTGAATTATGTACTGTTAATCTTCTAAATGTGACTTATGAAATAAATCTTATGCAAATCTCTTTCTCTTTAAATAACAAAATTCTACAATTCCCCTGGTTTTCCTTTGCATGTAATTGATTGGTCTTTGTTCAGCTCACCTCCATGCATCGCTCCTCCTCACGCCTCGTACACTGAATTTGCATTGCAGATCATTGCAGCTGAAAAGTGCTGTCAGGGGGCCCACTCCCTTCCAAATTTTCTGCCACTCAACGCACAAAATGCAACCACAAGCACAGCCTCAGGGGTGCGGCCGGCTGCGGTGGAACTCGACCTTTCGTGCTTAACATGGTGGCTCATGTTTAATCATAAAAGTCGTTAGGTATGTGAGTGGGAGGGTCGTTTGCATCGATGGCTGCTAAATTACCTGAAGGAGTTAAAAGGGGTCGATGTTGATATGTAGAGGCCTTGGCAACCTTTTATCGATTTCTCAGTCGATCAGAGCGACAACAAGCAAAGACAAACAGGTTTAATGAGCAGCAGTAAAGAGGGAAAGGTTGTGAGGTTTCATTTTTCTGTGATTTATTTGATAATTGTAAGTGTTTGGTTTTTTCGCAAACACCCAGAGTGGAAACCTCCAGCGGCATCATCCTCCTCAGATCTGCCAGTGTGATTAATCTGCCTCATTGCCTGCTCTGTTTTTTTGGCCATAACTCAATTCCCTTCTCTTGTTTGCAAAACTGCCCTAAGCTCTGGAGGGGGGATCTGGCAGCAGCAAATCCAATCTCCCGGCTCTCTCAGTGACCAGACCTCGCCCTACTTCTCGGACCAGTTATTAAAGCCTCGTGTTGCCTGTTGCTCTGGTCACATCAAAAACACTGTTGAGAATTTCTGCCCCCTGAACGAGAGATCAGAGAACAACCCCTTCGACATCCACGTGCGTCAGATTTAAACAGCACACAGGAGGGCAGAGTTTTATTTAAACGTGTCTTTTTATTTCACAGGTCGCAGGGGAACAGAAATATCACCCAGAATGCTTCACCTGTCTGAACTGCAGGGCGTTCATCGGTGATGGAGACACATACGCTCTGGTGGAGAGATCCAAACTCTACTGGTGAGCCTCAAACGCATTATTATATGAAACGCAAACACCCAATGTGAGATGTTAGGCATGTCACAGACATCTCACATTAATTGGACTCATGTTGGGCAGTTTGTAGTATGGATATTTGCCACACTATCAATTCTTTATGGTTAGTTTTTATAATTCCCTCTTCTGTAGCAGACAGAATTCGCTTGAAATTCCCTTTGAAGTGAAACAAAAGCCACAAAGAAATGAAGAAGCTACAATTGATTGACGAAATTTTAAATTCATGCGGCTTATTTTAGGAACGTGATCGACGCTATCGCCAACTGTGGTGACAACTGACTCAACACACGGAATTCACAGAAACCACAGTTTTATTGGAAATGTTAAGCTTACGGTTTGAAATTTGGTGCTTTTTTGGGGATATTTTGCAGATTAACTGACACAGCTACTCAAATAACAGTAATTTTAAGCTGACACAGATGTACTGTGGTTAATCGCTCAAGACGTAGTAGATTCAGAAGGGAAGATTTGTATTAATAGATTAACAGCTCCACCAGTCTCCGTTTAATGACTCGAGCAGTAAAACTGCAAATGAAAATTGTTCGACACTCAGAAGTCTTATTGTATCTGTTTCAGGTTCTGGTTGCTCTTGAAATGTGAATTGTGTTAAAGGGATCCAAAAAATGAAAATTCAGTCATCTATTTAATGGAACCAGCTGAGGCTAATGGAAAGTCAGGTGAAGTTTCGTGCTCCAAACAACATTTCTGGAGCTTCACGGCGAAACAGTGTTGAGGCATTCTCCTAAACAACTGAAGCAGCTGAAAAAAAAAGAACAATGAAACATAAAATAGCTGCTTACATCTTGTCCGGTTTCACCAGAAGCCCAGAGATCCTAAATGGATTTTTTAAAAAGACATCATTTTCACCCCTTTTTAAGCTGAAATCTTCACTGTAGCTGCTAAACTAAAAGCATTAGCGCAGACCCCGTCTGTGGTCGGTTCACAACCACACACAGGGTGTAAATGTCTTTTCAAATCAATTTGGTGTCTCTTGGCTTCTTGAGACTGGGATTACACTGGACAAGTCCCCATCTACTTCAGTTGTTCAGGAGAATGCTGCAGCACTGATTTGCTGTCAAGCTCCAGACAGGTTTTGTGGACTAAAAAACTTCCCCTGACTTTCCATCTGCGTGGGGCTATGTAGATAATGACTGAACTTTCATTTTTGGATGAACTGTTTCTTTAATGTGACTGTCATAAGCCTCAGGCTTCAAAAACAGAGGGTTCAGTGTGAAACAAGCTGCATTACGCAGAGATACAGAGCAGCCTTTGTGCTCCTCTGGGAGTGGAAGTGGATGATGACACTGTGATTGTCTCAGATCATCATATTTATTGAGAGATTAACCCGAACGGGTCGACTCAGGTGACCGCAGGCGATAAAATCATCAGTTAAATTTCATGTTGGATAGAAGTGAAGAAGCATAAATGAAAGAGTGAAACGAGGGATGGTTGTTTTAGTTTTGAATCATTTCAAAGCTGTTTCACGAGTTTTCCTTAGGTTCTCAGCATTCTTCATATTTTAAAGAAAAATGGTGTTGTTTGTTGAACTTATCAGAGGTCACGCTGACCCTCAAATCAGAACAATGACAGCACAGTATTCTCCCAAAGCCAGATAGAGAAACATCCAGTCAACAACATGTGATGTTGTAAAGACTGATGTAATGAGAAATTGACGTTTCTCTTATGACTGCATGGATGTTTGTAGAGCCTGAAACCTCACTGGATTTTTTTAATAACTTCTCCCTTCTCTGCCTCCAGCGGTCACTGTTACTACCAGACCATCGTCACCCCAGTGTCGCTGCCAGACTCGCCGTGCTCACGGATCCCTCACACCGTCACCCTTGTGTCAATCCCGGCCTCCGCCGAGGGCAACAACGGACGCAGGGGGCGAGGTTTCTCTGTAGCCATCGACCAGCCGCTCAGCCCGACCAACGGCTACAGTCCTGAACACGGACCCACCGTCAGAGTCTCACAGTGAGTTTTTTGTCTTTGTGTATGCATAGTATGCGCAAACACAAGGAGAGGTCAGTATGGTGGAGGACAAAGCATGAAGAAGGGTAGATGAAAAATGGAGGACAGTGTGATGGATGAGGCTCATTTAAAATGTATAATAGAGTGAGAAGAAAAGGAAATCTGAGTCACTGTTATTCAAATGAGCTGAGACTTTATCAGATCTCAGGTCTATGTCGAGACGAAACATTTCAGTGTGTGCAGAAAGGTATTCAAAGACCTTTTTATAATTTTTTCTGCTTATTGTTCTTCTTCATTCAGGGTGGACACGGACTGCATCAGTCCAGATGTGAAAAACTCCATTCATGTTGGAGATCGGATCCTTGAGATTAACGGGACGCCTATTCACAATGTTCCACTGGATGAGGTATTCTCTACACTGTACCCAACACATTGTTACTGAAGTATTGTCCTTTACTGTAAATATGCAAATGGAAATCTTGATGTTTTTTATTGTCCTGTGGTTGTCAAGAGAAAAGCGCTAACATTCATTTTAGAGCTTTCCTGAATAATACTTGAAAGACCTAGTGAACAAAATAGAAAAATATATATATATATTATTGTTTGGTTAAACATGTCGACAGCTAATTTGGACAAAATAATGGACACAGTGAACTCATCGCCGATTCGAACTCTGTCTTTCTCTCCAGATCGACCTGCTGATCCAGGAGACGAGCCGGCTGCTGCAGCTCACCATCGAGCACGACCCTCACAGTCAGGGGCAGGAGGGAGGCTCCTCAGAGGCCGAGGAGCAGACGGACGGCCCCTTGTCCACCCCGCTGTCAGAAGGCCCCAGCCCCTTCCTGCCCATCACCACTCCCCCCCACCCCGACATCAGCAGCCTGAAATCCCGCATGATCACGTAAGAAACTTACAGATGTGGTGATGCTAATTTTAAAGTTTTAGGGATTTTTTTCTTTTTTTATGCTGCGATGGAACTTGAAGACACAGATGTTCTGGCAGTTTACAACTTTTACCACACATACCACATATTACTATTTTCTTCTGCTACTTTATGTGTATATGTAAGAAGTTCAATTGAATATGACACTGTTAATATTTCATGGATAGCAGACGTCATTTTAGGCTTTTAGGCTCGTCATTTTCAGTCTTTTACATTTCTTACAAATGCCAACATCTTGTTCCCAAAAAAATCCTTGCATTCCTTTAGGTTCAGTTGTAGGACAGGTTAGCAACGACAAAAAAAGGGTTTTTAGTGTATTTTAGAGTTTCTTCCTGCCTTCCTTTTAAGATATACAGTATCTACCCTAAACAAAAATGACAATTTCCATGTAAACATTTCTTATTGCAGCAGCAGACAGTAATAAAGTACCCTGCTTTCCTCCTCTTCACCCCTTCCAATGCTGTATCCTCCTCATTTCTTTTCCTCTTTGCTTCTCCTCTTTCTCTTCCTGTCTCTCTCCCCTTTCTCCCTCCAGGCGGAGCTACAGCATCGATAAATCACCAGGCTCCAGCAACGCAGCATCCCCCATCTCCCAGAGGAAGGACATAAATCGATCGGAGTCGCTCCGCGTCGTGTCCAACCGAACGCACCGCATCTTCCGGCCATCTGACCTCATCCATGGCGAGGTGCTGGGGAAGGGCTGCTTCGGACAGGCCATCAAGGTCAGACACTGTTAGCATGTCTTCATACCAGCCTGTACTTGCATCTACACTAGTTCTACCTACAGTATCCACAAGATGGCAGCATTGAGTCTAGAGAAGTGAGCAGGCAGGAGGTTGAATGTTTGTGGTTATAATACATTCTGGAGTTTCTGTTTCCCATGCTAGCATACTTCATGTCTCCCAACTTGTTGCTCAACTTGATTTGTCTGTCTTGGAACAGGTGACCCACAGGGAGACCGGGGAGGTGATGGTGATGAAGGAGTTGATTCGCTTTGATGATGAGACACAGAGAACATTCCTGAAAGAGGTGGGTAGAGATAGATGATCCCAGACGAATGAAGGAGTGTGAGATTTTTTTCAGTTTTATATTCGAGGGCCAAATCTAAGGTTTGTCTTAAACAGAAATCTGAAATCGGTAAATGTTGACCTCAATCAGTATCATTTCCTTGAATACAAACATCATTCAGTCAGATATCACTAATGATCCAATTCAAGTGTTTAAAACGGAGCAGCCAGTGCCCTTAAGTTAGTGAAACAAGATTATAACAGTTTGAATTCCTGAAGCAGCTGGAAAAATCTGCGCTTTGGAAGTAAAAGACAAATGTTTATTGAAGTGAAGACTGTGGTTAAAATTAGCAGCTCCTCTGTGTGAATGTGGGACAGGACTGAATAAAAAGGAAGAGTTCTCTCGCCTGAATAATTGAAAGTAAAAGACTTTAAAAAAAAACACTTCTGAAATAGGACAAAAAGGAGTGTTAAAACAATCTTTTTCCAAAAAATTATGGATGAGCGGAGCTTATTTTACCTCCCACTCACTGCTTCATCTCTCCTGTCCTTCCATTAATGTGAAAAGATAACAGAGAATGACTCAGAAGTTTAGACTCCTCTCAGAGTTATTGTTACCCTTGAACTGAATCGCTCCTGATCTTCCTGTTTGATCTTCATCATCGTAGACTCACTGATCCAGTTCCAACAACCTTCTAATTGGGATTTGAAGCTCAGGATTGATTGCTCCCATCTGGTTGAGTGTATGGATGTGTGGGATGTTAGTTTCATCGTAACCTAAAAATAAATCAGAGCGTCTGCTTTGTAATCGGTGTGGACGACGACAGAGTAAAGAGAGGCTATGAAACAAACCCCGACCACAATGAGGCATGATTATTACTCCCGCTGGCTGTTTGTTTGTAGGTGGCCCAAGTCTCACATTACTGAGGCTGCTATCTAAACCACAGACTTTTTGTTTGCACTGTTAACTCTAATACACCAGCTTACAAAGTACGTACTGTTCCATGCATGCATATGATTGGAACATACTGCTTTGTCATAACATTATACCTTGAACTGTGACCTTCATACAACGATTGAAGTCTGTAACGTGAAATTAAAAGTAAAAACAAGAAGTATGTGGTGGACAGAGCAGCCAGAAGAGCGTGCTGGCTTGCTGCATTTGGCTCACTATGCAGTGGAACATACTAAATCATTTTCTAGAATACTAAATAGTATGATAGTACGGGCATAAGAACGCAGTGTGAGTCTCTTGTGATCATGTTCGGTGAAGATTGGATAAGAATGCACTTAACATTTCAGACAAAGACGTCATGAGACTTGAAGGGTAGTAATTCAGGGTTATGTGTGTGTGTAATAGGGACCCTCCTCCTCCTCCTCACAGCCCGACTATCAGGGAGTGAAATGTTTTAGGAGGCGTCATACTACCGTGAACGCTACTTGTTCTAGACCTTCTGGACAGCTTTGCCCCACAGCCTCTGAGGAAAAGAAATGCTACACTTAAACTGCCACCATGCTTCATGAGATCCGCTGATGATCAAACTCAATTTAATTTCAAAGGATAGGTCAAAATATTGTGAAATTAGCTTTTAAGCTTTCTTAGCAAAATGAAAAGATTGATACAACTGACATGTAGGGCTGCAACTAATGATTATTCAAGATTCAAGATTTATCTTTGTTTTGCACTCTCCTTTCTAACAACTGAGCAAACATCTCAGCTCAGCATTCACAAGTATAAAAACTGTGTGACATTGTTTCATCAGGTGAAGGTCATGCGTTGCCTGGATCACCCCAACGTGCTCAAGTTCATCGGAGTCCTCTACAAGGACAAGCGACTCAACTTCATCGCGGAGTACATAAAGGGAGGCACCTTGAGGGAAATCATCAAGAAAATGGTGAGAGCCTATGAGAACATATGAGTGTGTCTGCCTGCTATTCATTATTCAAAATGCATGCAGTGGACCTTTTAATTCAGGAGATGGTCTGGTCTTGCCTCAGGTGGAGTTTTTGTAGTTTGCAGATGTAAAGCTTTAGCAGTAATGAGTCGTCATCAGCAAGCAAAGAGAATGACATTTAACTGTGATATTATTGCTCACAGGACTGCAACTATCCCTGGAACCAGCGGGTCAGTTTTGCCAATGACATCGCTGCTGGGATGGTGAGTTCAAAATCTGAAAAAGTGATTTTAATTGTCATCGTTTCTGTTTTCAAAAACTCCACATATATGAAGCCTCTTCAGACGGCGGAATTCCTTGATGTGCAGCGGTAAACGAAGCTGCATTGCTTCTTGATATCTTTACTGATGTCTCCCTCTAGTGGTGTTGTGAGTGAGCTACAACCCTCCTTTAATAATGTCACAATCTTTTCCATCCCCCTCGAAGGAAATTACAGCATGAATTCCTGCAGGATTAGACCATTGGTACTTAATGTTTCCCTTGAATTGAGTACAATGATGAATGTCGTGCGTGACTGGATTATTGTGTTAACAACAGCAGCTACTTGAGATGAAACAAGGCAGAATTGTTCCTCTTGGCGTGGGTTTGAGATTATCACTGAAAGCTTCTATTTTTTTCTCTTTGTTTTCTATTCTTCCTGCCTTTCTGCCCTCTCCTATCTGTCATTCAGACATATCTGCATTCCATGAACATCATCCACCGAGACCTGAACTCCCACAACTGTCTTGTCAGAGAGGTAAGAAGTCATGTGCATGCGTGTGTGCGGACATACCTGTGCCTATACGGCATGTTTTTCGTTGAGGATTCACAACAGGGCAACTGTCATCTGCTGGGGCACTTGAGATACAAAAAACAAAGGAGAGCTTTGTTAGCATTAACAGACTAAGCCTTCTTAAAACATGCTGCACATGTGTAACTTGCAACGGAAACTTCCAGCTTGCTCAAACAAAGAAAGCATTGTACATGTATCACATGAAAACAAGAGGTTTGTACTGAAGAGTTCACATCTGAAATGTCAAACTAAAAGAAATGTCAAGCTTTCCAAATGATCTTAAAACGGTTTTAACACTACAGTTACTTGACGCTTTTATCACTATGTTTCAAACAAAAAATGATAAAGCATCATTTTGTTATCATGCAACCCAGAACTGGAATGATCTTCCTGTTTATTGTAGACAAGTCAAGACAAGGGTTGTTTTTCTTGTATTTCTTGCCTGTTCTTCTGCACCTTTGAATTGTAAATCTTTGAATGCATGTCTGAAATGCGCGATAGAAATAAAATCGTCTCGCCTTATAACATGTTTAATTTTCTTCACATAGGACAACACAGTGGTGGTGGCAGACTTCGGGCTGTCTCGCCTCATGGTGGACGACAAGCATGAGGACAAGTTGTCGCAGGGTAAACTGCCGGGCCTTAAGAGGCCTGACCGCAGGAAGAGGTACACAGTGGTTGGAAACCCTTACTGGATGGCTCCTGAGATGATCCACGGTATGATCTAAAGGGACACTTGATTTTTTGCTTCTTTTCAATAATATCAAGACACTGATTTAATCATTTAAACCCATTCACACTTTCCTAAGATACTTCATACCTATTTTCTTGAACTTAACAGTTTAATTTTGGTCTTCTTCCTTCACAGGAAAGAGCTACGATGAGAGAGTAGACATCTTTTCCTTCGGTATCATGCTCTGTGAGGTGAGTGACTCCTATTGTTAATTAAAACCCAGGCAAACAAAGGTTAGATAAGTTATTGTTTGATGAGCGAGACTAAAATTGCTTCAAAAGCTGAAAAGTATGGTACCTGTCATTTTGAAAAACTGCTTTCTTTGTAAATTGAACATTTAATCCTTTAATCCCTTCAACCCCTCTGGACTCTGAGATGATTGAACAGTCTTAATATTCACTGAATTTGGTCATATTTTGCAACCTAGAATCGTACTTCTACAATCCTTTCCCAGAACACTGTTCAACTACAAGACTAGGATTCTTTTGCTCTGGCTTCAACATGCAAAACCTCTAATTTGAACAGGTTTTCTGCAAAAAAAAATGACAATTCAGTGATCTGCCAAAACTTCAACTCCTCCCAACATGTGTGAAACATTCATTTGGTTTTACAAGGGAAAAAGTCTTACTCCAAAGCAAAAGATATTTGTTTTCTGAATGAAAGCCCAGCCCCAGAGTGTGGTCAGCTTTGGGCCTGGCCACACACCATCCGCATAGTTCAGGCTTAACAGTTTAGTTCAGTCACTCAGAATATGACTTCCCCAGATGGGCACCATTAGCCAGAGAATAGCACATTGATTAGAGAGAGCAGAAAAGCAAAGTTGTCTTCATGTGGCTACGGACGGGCAGACAAACAGTAGTTGTGGTCATTTGGGAACGATCAGCCTCAGTTTGGAGGGTTTGCTGGTTTTACCAGATTGGCACCGGATGATCTCTTTGCTCTGACAGCTCTATCTTTAACTCTACCTACTCTTTATTGTTTATCTTGCTCTCTGCAGATAATTGGCAGGGTGAACGCAGACCCAGACTACCTCCCCAGGGCGATGGATTTCGGACTGAATGTGTCCGGCTTCCTGGAGCACTACTGTCCCCCGAATTGTCCCCCTGCCTTCTTTCCCATGGCTGCTGTGTGCTGTGATCTTGATGCAGACAAACGGTTAGACATATTCCACGGATTCACATCAAAATGTTACCTAAAGGGACAGTACACCTAACTTACAAGTTTATTTTTTATATTTATAATGCTGGGCAAGAGGACTGTGAGTCTGATAATACTAGGTAGTAACATAATATGTCCTGGGTGGCCAAGTGGACAGCTTTAAGTCCATCAGTTCACACCTGGCATGACTGGGACAAATAGACTTCATATTTTCATTTATAACATCTGTTGAATTTACAAGACGTCCAGATAATTAAGAATTGTGCTGAGACAATGTTTCACAGAAGAAGTTAAAGTTCCTCCTTTCTCAACAAATCTCAAAATCATACGATTGTTTAAGGGAGTCTGGGGACATTGTGTTTTCAAGTTTAGCGGTTAAATCAGTTGAAACTGTGTTCCCTAACATTTATTTTTAATTGTGTTTTGGCTTGAATTAAAAGAAATAAAAAAATTGTAACTTTTCTTATCTGCTTTGTAATTCCCTAGGCCTGCTTTCTCCAAGCTGGAGGAGTGGCTTGAGAACCTGAAGATGCACTTGGACATTGGTCTTCCCCTGGTGTCAGAACTGGACCAGCTGCACAAGGCCTTCTGGGTGAACCACAGAATCACACGCCCTGAAAACGGCCTGCACACCCACCCCGAACAGCCGGAGTAGTGCTGAACTGGACTGGACTGGAGGAGTTGAAAAATTAGGAGTTAACCACAGAAGGGCAGAGATGGCCTGCCTCGGGCGGTGCAGTGCCTGGAGGAGACGTGTTAATACTCCTCCATGTTTAAAGCTGCTGGCATAGTCTGGCTCAGGCGAGTAGACTCAGGGGGAAAATGTGGATCTGAAAAGCCACCTGTGCGAGCTGCACACACATAAACACACACATTCAGTCAAATCAAGAGACATTAACTACGATAGCTTGATTCTGCTGCACCTGGAGCTAGAGTGGAACATGTCATATGCAATTAGACCCAACTTTCAGATCAAATAGATTTAACATTAGCGCTCATTCCATTCAAGAATACTGGCTGTACTTACTGTAGTGTGTATATTCATGTGGATAAAGTAGTCCAAAAACAAGGCAAGAGGCGAACCTTCAGCCTCCTCTCCTTGGGCCTCTACAGAGTACATTGTGCAGTATGTGTTTGCAGGTGTTTCTGTGTGAGTTTTGATAGATTTTTTGCTTTTGGTTTGGATATTAAAGGAGAGGGGCCCGTCGATTGGTAGTGATCAACTCGCTGTCCACTTGTACAAGTCAAACAAAAACCTTTTCCAGCTTTAAATAGTTCACTGAAGAGTGCATGACTGTAAATAATGCTGTCAGGTCATATCCTGGTTCATCGTGTCGCCCTGACCTCATTTGGTCATAAACTACTAGACCTTACGTGTGTGTGGCGCTGCCCCTCTCCCTCACCTATTGTGTAGCACTGACCCAACACTGAGGTACACATCTTTTACACACATTTGGTACGTTCTCACATGATTTTAAAAGCTGTTATCTCATTCATGTTGACGTGGCATCTTATACATTCAAACACATACCGATGTACATAGCTGGCGACATTGTAAATGTTTTAAATATTGTAAATGTACAGACATATTTTATATACGTACGCTACATTGCCATATTTTTATTGGCCGACCAGTTGAAATTAAGGAGAGTTAAAGTTTGACTGCAGTTAACATGGCACAGCAGAAAGCTTTATGGGTTTTTTTTTTCCAACATTGTCACCACTGTGGCAAGTTTGAAGCTTTTCGCATCAAGATGAGAGGAACTTTATCATCATAAAAAATCTCCAACCCTCAGTTCAAGCCCAGTAAATGTTACATTCTGTCATTTCCCTCCATCCAATAAGTATTTCTACACATTTTATTGGTTATCTTGGAATTTTAAAGGAGACATATTATGCTAATTTTCAGGTTAATGATTTTATTTTTGCCCAGAAAACACTTTTTTGTCAGTGTCCAGTGCTGCAGCTCTGTATTCCCCCTCTGTCTGAAATGCTCTGTTTTAGCTCCTGTCTCTTTTAAGATACGCCTCCCAAATACCCAGTCTCCTCTGATTGGTCATCTCACATACGTCTGAGCCCTTAACTCCAGTTGACTTTGTCATGTTGACACCTTCTAATTAGCTACACTGCTATCGTTAATATAGGCATAATAAATTATGCAAACGTGTGACATGGTGGCGTAGTGTGATGTCACAAAGACGCAGAATTAAAGGCGGACTACTGACAAGATCTTTTTCAGGCGCAAGAACCTACAGTATAATACACTTAAGGAAAAAGCATAATATGTCTCCTTTAATGTTCCCACAGATGTGTGCCGGAATAATTCTGGATTATCCAATCACATCAAAGTTGCTGATCTAAATCTGCATATTATGATAATAACATGTGATGTGAGAATTTTGAGGGCAATCAATCTTGTCTCATGTACTGTACAGTAGTTCAGGTGTGGGAATGACATCACCAGGAACTGCCTCATCATGTCAGCTGTCTGTCCATGTCTGTCTCTCCTCCGGTGGATGACACCACTGTTTGTTTACATGTAAATGCTAGCTGTAAATATCAGTGTTTGTATGTCCTTACTTCTTGTCTGCGTGCATTGCATAGATATGCGCACTCCTCAGAAATTATCTCTTCCACTGTCAAATTTCTCTCTTGCACCTTCTAACATGCATTTTCTGTCTCTAGACAAATTTTTAAAAAGATCTCCTGCTGTTGTTTTTTTCACGAGCTGCATGATGTACAAGCTAGGTCTGCTGAGCTTCTAGATCAAGCTGTTTTTGTCTCTTAATTATGTCATTTTAAATAACAAAACAGAATGAAAAGAGAAGACAAAAAAAGCCAGGCTAAGAAGAAATGAGAAAAAAAGAAACACAGCTTCTGTTTTTTTTTATATAACCACTGAAATCTTTTTGTATGGATTTGAGTACTTTAATTTGCACTATATTACCAAATGGCTGTTTGAAGCCATGTTTGTTAATTTCCTCTCTTGGGCTAACTTGTGATAAGGAAATAAATTATGTCGGTTCAGGTTGATATATGAATGCAAGACACTGATAGAGCCTTTCAACTGTAAATAGATGGGATCTGGAAAATTTATCCTCTTGATAGCAAAGTTTGTGATTATTGAGATGCATTTTTAAAGTTTTTGTCCTGTTTGATCCACCTGTGATCTTGTTGTATGTAAAGTCACACATCTATAGAAGTAGTGGCTATATTTTCAAGCCTTCACCAGAAAACTCTAAAATGTTAAGTATCATGATGTCCACTTTTAAAGTTTTCGAGTCTTTGCTACCAGGAGGATGTGATTTCCCAGCTCTGCCTGCTGCCTACAGACTGGTCCTTTGTGAATGATGTCCTGTGTTGTTACTGACTGCTTGGTTTCATATGTGATGCCCACAGAGGCTGCAACCACTGCTTGTCTTTCTGATAATAGAGCACTTAAAACTGGCCTGTCTCACCTCTCACCCTCTCGTCATACTCTTTTGGCTCAGGGCCGTACTTTTCTGGAGCTTTCTTCACAATTCAGTTCACTCAGCAGCTTGATAGAAAAAGCAGCATTCAAACAGTAATAGTGAGACTCAAACAGCATGTAAATCTTCTGTCACTGTATAGGCTACCAATAACACAAAATATGCTTCTGTAAAACAAGCCCCTCCTGGTTGATGTGTTCGTCCATGGGCATGTACTTTACATGAGTGGCTTTGCCATGTTTCTGTCTCCATTCCTGTCTGAGCCATGTCGAGCATGTTAGGTGTGTCTGTGAGGGCGTGTTGATGATCAATGAGAATGTCGCCGCAGCACTTCTTTGCAAAGGATCGTTACCTCTGAACAATGCTGTGCCTTTGTTGTAAGCTAGCCTTGCCAACGACTCGAAAAACGTGAACTGATTTCCTTTTTTAATGTATCATAAGTGCAAGCCTGATTCAAGTGGATTGAATATCATTGCTGATATTACGTTGTATGAGATTTCATCTTGTTCTGTATTATATTTATATTTTCCTGATCTCCACTGTCAGTTTTGATATTTTAATATTATATTTCTTTATTCTTTTTTTGTTGTTGTTATTGTTGTCTTATTTAATTTTTTTTTACACAAGCTGTGAAAACAATTCTGCACTTTAATCCTGAACGTGAACATTTAGACTCTGAGGAGGCGACTGTTTTTTTTTCCTTTTGTCACAGCTAAAAATAAAACTGTTGCTTCTAAAACAAATTAACTGTGTTTGTTCATTAATGAATATATCTCTCAGTCACTGTTCCATTTCATTGACAAAAACAGCCACAGTTATGTCATTAACCTTCTACATTTGTACTACTGAAGCACACAGAGTGTGACAGCTCCAATTATATGTGCAAACTCTCTTTCATTCACTGATTTCACACATAAAGAGCACCTAACAAAAGAGAAGATGTGTGGGCGCCATTGAGGTGGGTGCTTGGTGAAGAATAGGTGAATTCACTAGAAGTGTTTTACCAAACTGACCACCAGATGTCACTATATATCTCTGCTGCTCATTTCTATGGTGAAATAAGGGGAAGAATCTCATAAAGTGTAACTCAAAAACACTCATTCTACAACTGCTTTTTACCACCAGTGGAATAAATATTCAGATCCTCCACTCAAATGCTTAAAATACCAACTGTACTCAAATATGACTTTGATTTTAAGTGAAAGTATAGGGGTATTGGCAGCTAAATTAACCTTGAGTATCAAAATAATCTCCCCTGTCAGTATTATACTATCATTTGATTACATTTCTGCAAAATTGCTGTGTAAAAATATATTTTTTATATGTTTTGTATGCTGTGACGATATCTAAGTAAGTACACTGTAGCACTGTACTTAACTACAATTTTGGGTATTGTATTTTACTTGAGTATTTCCATTTTTAACAGGAAATATTTACTGTTACTGTTGAATAAAATGTTATCAATGGTTGGCACTTACCTGACCACCATTGTTAATGTTCGCTAAAAATAAGTTAAATTAAAAAATGGCGCATTTTTTTTTCTCTTGCAGGTGCACGTGACCCTTCTCCCATCGCATCCACGTGCGATTGTTTTCATTCCGACGCCGCTGCTGCAACTGCTGGTGTCTCGTGACGTCACCGGGCTGACTGGCTCGTCGGTTTTGAGAGGCTGCGCGCGCGCGCGCGTGTGTGTGTGTGTGTGAGAGAGAGAGAGAGAGAGAGAGAGAGAGAGAGAGAGAGAGAGAGAGAGAGAGAGAGCTGCTGCTGCTGGTTCTACCAAATACACAAACACCCTCACTCTGTCTCTTCAAAAAACACACACATACACAGACACACGCACGCACAGGGGGACGGGTTAGTCCGGTCACACACAAACACACAGCCTGTCAGTTGTGTACGGATTGAGAGAGGAAATTAAGGAAATACCGAAGAAGAAGAAAAAAGAAGAAAGAAGGAGGAAGAAGAAGAAGAAAGGAGGAGAAGAAGAAGAAGAAGAAAAAGACGAAGAAGAAGGAGGAGGTCGCGAGCTGAAACTTTGAGAGATGGAGAATTCGTCCAGCAACAACCGGTATCGGTCCGTAATGTTCAACCACGGTGAGTACCACATCTGACATCGCATGTGGGATGTTGCGTGACTCCGGTGATGCTCGTATAATTGCCTCCTGACCCCAAACGAAGCCAAAACCGTCCCTTTAAATCGTGTTTGTTTTTTTTGTTTTTTAACCATTAAGGTCATGTAGCTGTAGCTATTAAAACGCATCCAAACGTTTGTTTGGCTACAGGTCGAAATTTAAGCTGGTCTGCAAGCCGATGATAAGGGTGCAGGTTTTATTTTAATTAACCGACACTCTCACTGCTCGGAGGGAACACTTCGTTCTGCTAACGAAAATCCCTGAAAAGCCTGGCACTGAGGTCCACACGGGACACGGCAGCAGCACGCTGTAATTCTGCAGTTATGCAAGAGTGGTACCAAGACTCACCACACTAAACTATTTCTGGACCACGACGATAGAGCTGGATCGCACTGGTGGGCTGCAGCCGGATGGTCTGCATGAGCGCCTGCAGAGGCTCGCCCCACCGTCGCACTTATTTACTCAGGAGCAGTCGTAAAACAAGCTGTCCTGGCTCCGTTTGTCGTGTCGGGATGTGAGGGATTGACACTGCCTCTCATACCACAGCCTGAGCAATGCTGGATTTTTAAAAACATTTTTATCAGATGTATGTGTATCAGTATTTCAGAGTCATTTCAGAAACCCCCAAAATAAACAACAACAACAACAAAACACTTTAGTGTTTTATCAAAGAACTGTGACCTTGACACGCATTTGAGCCTTTTCTCACCGGAAAAATGTCCATTTAGGTAAAAAAAAATGAAAGTGCCTTGATGCTACTCATATTTATGTTTGTTTAGCAGCGAGTGGTTCTATTACCTAAACGTAGCCAAGTGGTGTGCTTATCTAAACCTAACCAAGTAGTTTTCTCCCCTAAACTTAACCGAGTAGTCTTCTTCCCTAAGCTTAAGTCATTTTCTCACCTAAACGTCACCAAGTGGTTTTAGTACCCAACCTTACCAAACTGCGATGGTGATACATCTGCTAATGTATATTACTGGTACACTTCAACGCTTGTGTTGTTTTGACAGCGGTGGTTGCATGTCATTTTGGGAGATGTTGACAGTCGATCTGTTCAGTGGTTTAGATACGAGGATGTTTCACAATTGTTGTGACCGGTGCCAATTCAAATATGAAGAAAAAAAAACATTCCAGTACAGACAGGTTTTGCAATGACGCTATCGTTATCACACATTTTGGACAAAGATCTGCAATGGATGCAGGATATTTTAAAGTTTAACAATAACAGTCTTTCCCAAATGACATCAATGCACTGAAACACTCAAACTAGGAATTTAATAGTTATAATGACGCCAAACATCGGCATTATAAGCTACAATATCAGGAAAAACATATATGTCGATAACAATATGTCAGCTAATATCAGGCAACGTATTGTCTAACCAATGTATAATTTCATCATTGTGCAAACTGAAAAATGACTTTCACCTACCACTTAAACCTATTTTGGCATGTCTACACTGGCATTTCTTCACATACTTATCAGCTTACATATTCACCCAAATGATAGCCTCCATCTGCACCAACATCAACTAATGTATAACCTAGCTCTGCCACAGTCCAGAGTGCCTGTCGGTGGCATCAAAGAGATTTTGTTTCCTGTTTGTAACTGTATCAAACACAGATCACCTGTTTCTTATCATGTCTGGAAACCATGTTAGCTCTGAGCACGTCCCTATCGTATGAGCTCCCACATCCCACATCAGTCTCATGACATGGTGTTCTCGAGGCTGCAGTGACACTGAAACACCTGGTTTGTTGAAGCTGTTGCCTTGTGGTGACTGCGTAGAGGCGTGCTGTGTTGGAGGAGAAAGTGGGAGGTGAGGATAGCTCTCATAGATAGTGGACAGAGATGGATAGCGCTGACTCTATTTTTTGATGATTATATTTGATTAAAAACATACATTTCAGTTCAAAGGGAACCTGAGTACAAAAGTCTGTGGTAGAAGCTTTCATTTGTCCAATTCTGTGTCCAAATGTGCCCTTTTACTCTTTCACTAGTGCTGTATTCTTAGATATATGAGTTACATATGTACATGAATAGATCTTAATATAAGTATTTTTTACTGCATTGGTTTTAACCAAAAACCATGAAAGTTGCCCTTAATGGACCTATTTTAAATCCACATTGCATGCTTCAAAGTTTATTTCCAAAGTGGTTAGTCGTGTTTACTTTTCGTAACCAGTAAATTAAATCTTACGCCCCTGAATTTAATCAATTGAGGATCTGTCACTTCATTTTTAGTGGAGCTACTTCAGATTTTACATCTTGGTGATAAGTTATGTTCGTTTTTGCATGTATGATATTCACTTGGGTTACATTTAACTGTTTTAGCTCACTGGAAAAAATCTAATCCATATTTCTGTGGTGATATTTGTCTGTGGAGGTATCAACACATATCAGCCAGGGACTTGAAAATCTGCTAGTAAAACAGTATAAACTGTAACCTGTAATTTCCAAATTAAACTCCATTTTTAGCTGAACTGGCCTGCATGGAAGTATAAACTTGGCTTGCTCTAATAAAAGCCCCATAACCCATTTAACAAATAAAGCAACACGTTCCTGTTCCAACAACACCAAATCCTGACATCAGCCTAGATTGACATACAAATGAAGTGTAAAAGTCTCCCATTAGGAAAGTGAGTGGTGTGGATGGGTGGCACAGTCAGCAGTGGCTAACATTCCTCAGGGAAAGCCTTGTGGAGCGATGCTACCATCCTCCCTGTGGCCTGTGGCTGCGCTGACAGCATCACTGGTGGAGGACCTCAGCATGTAGGTCAAGAGATGAACCACAAGAAAAATAGCCATTACAGTACAGGAATTTAACGTTGATCACATGTTCTCCATCTATGTAATAAGATGTTTTCAGCTCTAACTTTGCAGAAATTTTCTGGAGAGTTGTGGTCGTGGATGTTTAATTTATCCATTCGTTTGTTTGCTTTGTCAACACAAGAGTGCACAGGAGTGTTATTTGCATGTCATCCTGCCACAGCAATTTTACTCAAAGTGCATCTGGACCAATGCGTCCCGATGCCAGCTCTGTTTTAAAGAGCAGCAGTAATATGCAGCACATACATTATATATTGTCCGTATGCAGGGACTACTAAAGCAGAGCCTGTCAGCTGCAACATTACTGCTGTTCCTGAGGTCATTGTAAATGAACAGTCACAGGCTATAATGATATTTCGGTCCCCTGACCTGCGTATCAGCACAGTCTGCTCTGTGAGCTCACTGGCAGTGATGGTCCTGAGTAGATGGTGCGGAAGTAGTGAATCAATATTTGTACCACAGCCAGTAAGCTTTACAGGACAATCAGCTTGGAGTAATGAAAATTGTTTTGCCTCTGAAGAACTAAAAGATTCAGTAAATGGCAAACATCATGAATTATTTGGACTGGCTGCCACTCCTGACTAATTAGTGGAGAGGGTGTTTTCTCTTTGTGGAGACGCACGTTTCCAAATATATCATCCAGTAATAATTTATGACCCGTATTGATGCAACTCCTTGTTTTTAGTTAAACCAGATTCCTCAACAAGTGACTGATGCTGTAATCAACCACTGTAAATCTAAAAAAACACCCCTGCACCAATTCTTTTGGGAAACACAGTCACGCTCAGCCTTTGAAGACTAACTTTCATGCAATCATGGAACCATGCATTTTTGGAAACTTTGGCAGAATCATCACACACGCTTTATCACAGACATATGTGCACACACTGTTGTCCAAAAACTTGAAACTTTCTACTCAAAAAAAGCGAACATCAGGTGTGTGATTAACAGTTGGCATAATTAATTGAACTTTTTTTTGCCAACAGCTTTGCAGAAATGGCATCAGTGCCATAAAAGAGTGCGTGTAGATAGCCAGTACTGAGCCAAATCTAAACATATTCACAGTTTTATAGGTCTAGGGATGCTTTTTTCTTTTTTAAATACATCTGGTAGGTTGTAGACATAATGCAAATTCTGATACCTGAACTTTGGAAATCAGCCAGTACAAGTGCATTAAAAGGGGTAATTTGTACGAATTTTAGTGGAAAACATTCGGAAATGTAACTTATTGACAGAATGTGAAGAAATGGCAGTTTTGCTATTATGATGTATGATTGTGTTGCAGAGATATCCACTGAAATTACTATGCTAACCAGCTAACCTTAGCCCATTCTGATCCAAAAAATCCTACCAGTGGTCTAAACACAGGCAAACCCCTGATCCCTGAGCGTCAGTATCAGATATTAATTCAATCCTCGAGGGTTATCTGATTAGTCTTGCAGCTACTACTTAAATAAGTCTTCACCACATACTAGTATAAAAATAAGTTCCTTGGTTGTCTAAGATGTTTTTTTCGAGGGGAAAAATGTAAAGATATAATCATTCCATGCTAAAGAACCTGTAAAACGTGACAAGTCTAAACAAGTAACAGGGTCTCCCTATCTTGAGAAAACAATTTATCTCAGGCACATCCTAAAACCGGATGAGCCAGGTGTCAAACACAGGTGTCAGTAGATCTCAAATGTCACCTCAGCATGTCAATTGTTCATCACCGGCTTTTAATTCACATAATGAATGTTTTCTTAACTTGTTTTGGTTTCCTGTTGTTTTCATCATGTTGACAGTAATGTGTTTCTCTTCCTCTTCTATGTGTCTGCCCTTCGTGAAATCATTACTCCTGCTGATCAATCATCCTCATCCAACCAGACGATGAGGTAAGACACCAGAGTTTTCCTTAATTCTGCTGCTGAAGACGAAGTAGGTCATTGGTGGAGGGAGATTTGGCTTCGATTATCTCACCAAAAGAGGACATTGTGGTTTGTTGATGTCAGCCCATTTTACCCCTGATGACCGCAGGTATTCAAGCTGGTTTTTGTGCAGTTTGTGTTGATTTGAAAGGCGGTCATTCATTCGTTTTAAAATGTCTTAGCATTTCAAACGGAAATCAAAGGCCTTAAGTAAAAAATGTTATGATAAGGCACATGACAAATGCTCCCTATTCACACAGTGTTTAAACTGAACATGTGATTTCTGCAGTGAATATTTGGAGGCGGTGTGACTTCTCTGTTCTCATGTGCTTCAGGCTGTTACTTGACACAAAAGAGGAGTAGCTGCATGAGAATAGGTGCGTTCTCAATGTACTCTTGTTTCTTGTTTTGCATGGTGACAACTGAGAATCTGCTGTATTGTTGTTTGTGCTGCTTCTGTCTGAGTTTCACACTTTAGTATAGTTGCCGACAGCTTGCTCATCCCTCAGCAGAGTCAGCAGCTCTCCTGAAGCGCATCATAAGTTTCAGAGCGACGGTGCTCATCTGTTATCAGCTTTCCAGTAGCCAGTGGCCTGTCACCTTGGTGTCAAAACCACCCCCCCCCCATCCCTCCTCTTTGCTCCTCTTCTCCATGTCACCGAAGCCCCGCAGCTGTGTTTGGCCCGGCTGATCGGAGATGAAAGGGGGGAGAGTTTGTTTTCAAGCCGAAGCAGTTCACAGACGGGTGGAGAAAAGTGGATCCGTATGGGTGTGACAAAACCCTGGTTCCTTCCTCAGGAACATTCCAAGCCTATGTGACAAAGCTGCAGTGTGTGAGCTGACAGAGGGAACACCTTTCTGTGAGGAAACTGTCAACATCTGTCCGAGACAGAGGCTGCTGCTGCTGCTGCTGCTGCTGATGGGTCTCACTGGTTACTTTCATGATGGTTTGGCACATCTGTCGCTGCTGGGTATGTGATTAAATAAGCAGATGTCCAAGTCTGCATAAATTTAGGTCCTGCTCTTCCAACCACACCCATTGTGTGACTCTTAAGAAACACAATGTATCCCTTCTGTGGAAGCAATCACTCAATCCAGGTTAACATAATTTAGGTGCCCTACCCCTGCATCCACACCCCGTTAACCACGCAGGGCTCTGGGGTGTGGTGGAGCAAGAAGGGTGGCTGTGACTTCCTTTTGTTAGCCTAAAAAATGCCACATAACCTCAGACACACGCACACATACACACACACAGAGTGACGTCACCACTCATGGGCAGTGCCAACTGTGGACAGAGAAGCAGAGGAGGGGACGGTTGTCTTTCTCCACACACACACACTCACCACGCTGCATTCCTCTGTGGCTTTTACTCAACTAGCCATTAGCTTCCTGTGCCTTCAATTGCTGCTTGCCACTGCAGCCAAAGTGTAGGCAATCTATACTTGGACTTTATTAGCCCATTAGCTTGCTAGCTTCTGCAGTGGATGCCATTTTTCACCCCCTTTCCTCTGTTTTTCCCCTGTAGCTGTGTCTGTTTTTCTCATTTGCAGTCGCTGCCAGTGCGTGCACACTCATGCATTCATCTGCAAACTGGAATGGCAGAATCTGGAGATATGCTGCACCACACCCATCCATCCATCCACTGATTGACATTTACATTGTTGCGGAAACACATACAGTACATATCATCGCGATCAAAGCATAGCAAGTAGTTATGCCAGGGGAATGTCAAACGAAGGGTGTGAGAACTGATATGATGACATTAAATTACAGTTCAATCACTTCATTGTTGGAATCGACACAGACTCATGCTGTTCTGATCCTGTTCTTGCACTTTAAGACAAAATATGTAACTTATGTAAATGACTAGACCTTGGTTATATTTTCTGTTGAGATGTACTGAGATTATACCAAATGTTTATATGATTATACCAGAAGAATCCAGAAAAATCCACAAGTTTACTCAAGGTAACATGCATTTTAATTAGTCTCCTGCCATTTCTTCCAGGATAGGGAAGCCAGCGAAAACTTTATACCATGCGTCATCTGTGAACACTGGTGCCTGAGTCACTTGAGATTGTTTAATGGTGTATTCACCACCAGCAAAAAAAGTCTGACTGCAGGATCACTTGTGTTTTAATTGCCCGAACAGCCAGACTACTCTACATTAGCTGTCAACGTGTGTCTGTGTGTTCCAGTTCAGGGTAACTCTGACTGAACTCAGCACTCACCAGAGACTTTGCCTCCTTTCGTTTTTCCCTTCTCCTCTCTGTAACGTTACATTCATGAAATAAAGTACATTTCCCATCTAGCTCCAGTCAACAGTCAACATTATAGAACATAAACATCCAACAATGGAGTTCACCTCCATGGATCGCTGCTGCAGTTATGTGGATGCACAGGAATGAAGATATTTCTAGCTTTTTGAGGACTAAAAGTTGAAAAATTGGTTGGTTTGACTCTGACCAGAATCTGATATGACTTTGGGTGTTTAATCCTCCAGAAGGTCTGGCTCTGCACCTGAGCAGCAGCTATTCCTACTTGGCAAGTGTCTTTTGTGTGTTTTGTTTTTTTGACACAGAGACCCTTAGCAGCAGAAATGACAAAGTGCCTTTAATTAGAAATTCTCTCTTCCTTGACATAAATCTGGTCATATTTGTTATCATGTGAATCGTAACTACCCCACAGTATCAAATGTTAACATTATTCCTCTTGCCTGTGCAGTAATTCTATCACCCATTACATTATCTCAATGAGTCCACACACCAACAATAGTGCCACTCTACTGTTTGAGCGTACCCACTGAGGGAGGGCGGCATATCACTCATCAGCGAAACCTGACCCGTCATTTTCTATAACTCTCCTCTGGGTAAAGTGTGTGGGCTTCATCCTGTGAACATGTAGTGAAATTCACAATGTGATGGCACAGTGGCGATGCAGACACAGAGGATGTAGCAGCAGGGTTTTGGCCTGTGGGTTTGGCCTTGACAGGCGGCCCTCGGGGCTCTTTCAGTTTGATGTGAGGGCAAACAATCGGGTTAGGGAGCATGCACGTAACACTTGACTGAATACTGGTGTAAGACAACAATAAAGTGACGGTGAAAGATGAGTGCTTAAAGAGGGATTTGTTGTGAACACTAGACACCATCATGTGTTTGGTATTCATTTGTAAGAGCCAGTTTTTCCACAGGAAGACAAGCTCTTTGTAAGGTTAGAAATGTAGCTTTCATTATGAATTATGAAGGGTGGAGTAATCTAAGTGTCTCCAACACATTACAAAGAAAAATACTGTTTAAGCTTTCCAAGTATACTTAACAAAAATATAAATGACACACTTTTATTTTGGCCCCCACTTTGCACAAGTTAATCCAAGATATTTTTGTGCACAAAAAAGAATTACTTCTCTCAGATTTTGAGCATAAATTGGATGAAAAAAACCTTTGCCAGGATAATTCATCTACCTGACAGGTGTTGCATATCAAGATGCTGATTAAACAACTTGATTATTGCACAGGTGTGCTTTGGACTGGTCACAGTAAAAGGCTACTTTTATGCAGTCGACATGCTGGCTGCAAGAATGTCTACCAGAGCTGTTGCCCATTAATTGAATGGTCATTTCAATACCATAAGCAGTCTCCAATGTATGGTTGGGGTTCTGGTGCATTCCATTGCACTCAGAACTTAGGAAAAATTACCTCCAACACGGACCATTGGAATGGAACGGTCATCCAATCTGGTATTCTAAGTTGGAAACTTGGGCTAAGATCTGTATATTCCAAATTTGCCAACGTAAACACACATGACATCACAGCAGTATGGCGGTGCACGTAGAGAGCAATTACTTTAGCTCTTCATTACTTTCTACTTACAGTGTTTGTTTTGTGAAATGTGCGGTAGACACACCTTGATTTGTGCTCATTAAAAGTCTTTGAAATTATGCATTATGAGCACAGAGTTTGCAGCAAGCATCCATGTTTGCAAAGGAAGTGAAGTGCTCGCTAACGAGGTTTTTAACAAATTTGTGCCCAAAGAAATGGGAGCAGAAACAGAAAGAACAGAAAGTGTTGTGTTTATATTAAATCATTAGATACAACACACAGTATAATCAGTGTAATGCAATCCATCAAGCTGTTTTGAGAGAAGACATTTTGACATGTCAAGGCAGGAAACATTTGTTGATTCACCGTGTAAAGAACACAGGTGTAATTAATAAAATTAATGATGGCTGAGTTCCATTTAGCCGTTGTGCACGTTGGCTCAGAGTCATGGCTCTTTAGAACACTTGAATCCAGCAGAGACATTGTTAACGTTATTATTAACACCTGTGCTTTTGCTACTATGTCTGCGGTGAAAAAGACTTTCACAACAACGCGACCAACTACAGCCTTAGTTTATTTTTTTTACCACAGAAGGGATGTCATTTTTGACTGTTGAAAATATCCGTCTCCTTCTCGTGCATGCATTCCTCAACAAATCTCTCTGGAACATCTGCTTGAAGTCATACTATTTGCCTCATTTTAAAAAGGCTTGGTGAAGCTGAATTGCCCTATTTGGTACTCCTCTGACGTTCTGACTTCCTATGCTCACCGCTTCCTTCCTGTCCCTGCTGGGCCTGCTCACCAGACCCTCAAGCTAATTGGCTCGTGTCTTCATCTCTGCAGATGTCCCACGTCAGCCCGAGCTAGCCTTCCAACCTCCAGCCTCAGCACTCTGCAGAAGTTTTGGTCAGAGGGCGACCTTAGACATTCCTCTAAAGCCTCATAGAAGTGGCCCCTGCCAAGCCCCCCACCCGCTATAAATAATCTCAGCCCAGTTCCCATGGCCCCCACCAAGGTCCCAGCACTCAACTACCAATGCATGAAATGCTATGGTGACACCAGTGAGAGAGCGCCACCCTGGTCTACCAACCCAGAGATGGTGAGCTTTCTGGTAGGATGGGGGAAGTTGTTGAGGTCAGGGCAGGGCTTATGAAAGTGGTCTGACCAACATGATTTAAGGCAGTAAAGGAGGCTTTCTGTATATGGATCATTTGTGCTGTGCTCCAGCTGCTGTTTTTTTTAGCGACTTGAGTTTTGGACTGCATGTCCTCTACTCTTCTGACATTCAATGATGTAGCTCTGGAGCTGACTGCACAGTTTGTTATCACTCTTAAATTTACTTCTCTAGTGTGGCTGTTGTCATTTTTTTGGCTCACTTGGATTCCATGTTCACATTGCACAATTATAGTATTTTCAGCATCCATTCTTAACCTCTAACTCTCATGAGACGGCTCTCAAATTCCTCCAGTTTTTGAATCCGTGGTTTGGATTGTAGTCATGTCTAATCCTTCTGGGATCTGCCTATTGAAAATATGCTTATAGTTTAGCATATGCGTGCAGACATTAAGCCATAACTCAGTATTTGGTGACAAGGCATGCCATAAAGGGTAGCTCCGCTAAAACATAAGCACTGGTGTTAGCATTTGGCATTTTTGGATTCATCGTTGGATGGTTTATTAGTTTTATTCACAGCTATTTGCGGTGAGATGTTGAAAAAGTGACACATTATTTCCATTGCAAATATTGTGGAGCTTATAAAGGAAAAAGCTTCATAAAATCTCAGTAGGAAAGTGAGGTTTTCTTTCTGTTTACCAACATTTAACAAGCATATAGCAAGTATTCCATTCCACAAGAACTGAAGATATTACTTTATTGACAGATGGTGAAGCAGATATGAAAGGCATTTTAGGAAATGTATGAAATGTCTAATATCTGGACTGAAGTGTCCCTTGTAGAGTTATCTCTTAATGCAACGTCAAAAAATTTGTGTGGTGCAGTAAAGCTTCATACAGCTCAGGCAGTGCATCAAACAGACTGAAATTTGAGAGCCAAGAAGCCTTGATTTAATCTTTGTGCTTCTGGGAGCAAAGTTGGAGAGTTTACTCTAACTGCAAACACTGTGAAGACATCAGGCAGATAACAAATGAGGACAGTCGTTAAAAATGTAGCTACAGTCAAATGGTCCTAAGGAAAGCATGTGACGTGTCTGACGTCATGTGACATCTGCGGAAATTGTGGGATGTTTGAGCAATTTTTGCCTGGAATCAAGCGTCCCATAGACATGTTCAGCCCTCAAGAACATCATTTGTATGATTTCTACATGCCAAAAAATGTAATTATTCAAGATCATTATCCAGCAACCATCAGCCGCAGATTACTGCCCCTTTAAGTTATTTTTGGCACTCAAGATTTAAATATTACATGAGTTTGACATGTCCTGAAGTCTGTGTGTTGCACATGTGCAAGTCTGCGTATCTGCTAATGCATAAAAATGACAGTTCTGCGTGACCAGAACCAGCAGGGTCCTCAGCTGCAGCACCCTCCACTCCCCTTAGGAAAACACTTCCAGATGCTTCCACTGTGCTGCAGGACAGTGAGAGGAAATGCCAGGCAAGCCAAAAGGAAGAGCAGGAGAGATGGTGGAGATCTTCTTGAGGATGGGGGGGGTGTAGTAAAGGATGGTTGACGTCTCCAGAGAGGATACAACCTCTGTCTTGATTCAGCCTGCCAGTGGAAATGAGCTTTTTATCTTTAAGATCTGACCCAAAACAAAATGTGTGGAAATGTGGAAAGTGCGAACAGGGATGAAAAGCATCAGAGTTGATAGACTGCTGTGAAAACGGCAATGACAACAGATAAGAGAGCTCACGGTGGTGCAGTAAAGACACCAGTTTGCTCATCATATTATATTCTTCTATCAACACAACCAGCAGGCTCACACAGACAAAACAGATACTTATACAGATGGCGGTATCAGATTTAAGCACTTGGGTGTAAGTAAAGCATGGAATGTGTCAGCATGCTGCGACACGATGATAGATGGAGGGGAGAGGAGGCCGGGAGTTTAAGACACAACCACAAAATTTAGAGAATGTTACAGTAAGTGTGATTTAGGAAGTGGTGTGGAGAGAGAGAGGAAGTCTGTGCGTGAGCGAATCAATCAGGCAGTTATTTAGTCAGTCGGGGCTGTGGATTCGAGTGGCTGTTTGAATCAGAAACAGACCTGCGGACTTTATAGCCAACGTAAGCAGGGAGAGCCTGACTGCAGCAGATAGATAGGCACTGAACAAACAAACAGAGCAGCCGCTCGCCCAGTGTGAGCAAACAGTGTCAGAAATGTAATGAGGGTGGGCAGAGACACCAGGTGCACTTTTATTAACCGACAGCACGCTGATGTGTGAATTATTCCTTCCTCCATGTATCACATCAGGGCACCAGCCTGTTGTTGGGGATGAGCACATGTGTGTGGCTTAATCCACCCTTCAGCCAGCCTTTTGAAACCAGACTCTGAAATAACAACAGCACTGGCACGCCACCATTCAGTAAATATTTACAACTCTTTGAGCGATTTTTATGCAAATAGTTTCTGGAGTTCCATAAGTCAAAACTCACTGCTGTTTTCTTTTCTTTCCCTCAATCTGGAAACAGATTTAGAGATCAGAATTGTGGATGATTTACTTGTGAATTTGTCATTTTGTACAAATGAAAGTAGCACAAAATATCCAAATACACACACTTAAATCTCTTTGATCTTTCTTGGCATGACAGTCTGTTTTCATTCCAAAGATCTGTACAACTGTGTTTGAAATCTGATAGCTTTAAGCTTTTGTATTGACACTGTTTCTTCTTTTGAATCTTTTTTTGGAAAGAAGTACCATCCCTGTACTACCACTCCATTATATTATGGACAGCATAGATGATGGACAGCATATGATTAGATTGTGGCATGTTTGGGTATCAATTGGTTCCAAGTTGCTCTGTGACATTACAACTATGGTCATGGTGGTTTGTTGTGAGTCAAGACACCTTAAGGTCGTCCGAATTACTCTTCTGTAGCGCGGTAAACGCTTTGAAATAGGGGAATGTTTAGGGAATCAGAGGCTGAGACGGCAGCATTTCTAGTGTTAGTTTTTGTGACAGAAGTGTCTGAATTGTGCCTCTGTGAGGATTGGATCAAATGAACTGGGTGAACACCACAACATGTGTGTTTCATTGAAGGATCAAAGAGAAGACATGTGGCTCCTGCCTCCCTCGATCGCTAGAGCATGCTCCCCCTTTACTCCTTCACCTCTGTTCCCTTTTATGTGCTTTTTTTTCTTAAACCGTTTTCTTCTTTTTGTTTTCCGGAGTAGACAGGAGCTCCCCTGTTTGTCTAAAATAGTGTGTCTTACAAGATTCACTCCCTGTGGCTCTTGGGATTTCTGTCTTTAAACTCCACATAAACACTGTCACTTACCTGTGGCGTGTTGACCTCTGTATTATCCAGGAGCTCAAACCGCACTAGGAGCGCTCCTTGTAGCTATCTCTAAATTTGTATCTCTACCATTAATTCCAGTTTTCTTAACCTAAAATAAACAGTAAGAAATAGGTGTAGGTTTCATCTTGTTTTCTGAGAAAGATCATAATTGAATCATCCATTGGTTTTATTTCATTATCAGAATTCTTCCCGAGGTATCATCTGTTTCCAATTAAATCTTGATGATGTACATGAAAATAAAATAAAATAAAATAAGACGTTGCTTTTACCTGTTCTGCTATTTATAATTCCTAATTTATGGGTACTCGCAATAAACCTACAATGATATTGTTTGAGATTTAACCAAAATTGCTAAAATACAGACTGTTCAAAAACCTCTGGCTGGCAGGAAACCACATGCTCATTTACTGAGTGCTCTGTGTGAGGTGGTTTTAATTACAGGTGTCTATCTTATCGTGTGTGTGTGTGCGTGTGTGTGTGATCTTCAAAGGTTAATAGGGGACAGGGGATGGATGCCCATTGCTGACTGCTTTATGGAGCTGGCCTTAGTATTTAGGCACCATAAGCAGCTAATGACTTCCTTATTTTTACTGTTGGAAAACCTCTTCCAGTCTCTTTTTAGACTCCCGGTCAGTGAAAGAAAAACATCCGCTAGATTTAGCAGATTAACAGGTTGCCATGGGCAACTCTTTATAGGGTGATATACGCTGGCGCTGCCTATTCAGATCTTTCTGAGTATCCCTACTGTTTTCTCTTTTAATGAAACATTTTGACAAAGACACAGGAAACTGTGTTTTTACAGCAGGTGGATCCCAGTTCTCATATCCTTCTATAAAATGTCTGTACAAAGGAATGGGGTCACACTCACCTCCGCGGAGATTTTAAGTATGATGTAAAAACAGGAACTGAAGAGAGGTCAGAGAGCCAAACATGTTTTATTGGTCTTAAAATAACCATTACGTAAGAGTAGCTGTGTTGCTCAGGGTGACCACATTATTTCTAGCTAAATTAATCAAACCAATTTCCCATAAAATCTAGAGCCCTCCAAGGTCAAAATAATGTTTACACATGGAAGTCAACCGTGTTTTCAGCCACAGACAAGCTCACAAATAGCTCACATGCTGTTAACCTCTGTGCATGTACAGCTGCTGGACTTGACCTCAGTTTGACTTTGTCCAGTTGTAAGAAAATGTTAGTAATTGTCAGGGTCTTACTAAATACTGACTGTCATTAGTCTACAAATCACTGCAGATAAAGAAAGGCTGTTATGTTATTGCTGTGATCTTTGTCTCATTACTGGCTTCTGAATACAGGGATAACTTTGATAAACCAATGGTAAGAAGATTTTATCATAGAACACCTCAGTCTCTGTGTGTATAGAACAGGCACATGTATTCTTTCAAAAGAGTTTGTTCATCCAGAAGAGAAGATGACCTGGAACTGTCTGTTTCCTTGATACGCCAGGGGAAAGAACAGCAACAAAGCTCACTTCTTGCTGGCAGGGAGGCTGGAAGAATATGGGATGGAAGCTCAGTCTAGCCTCTGATTAGTTGCTGAATAGATGGTGGATAAGAGTTCAACTACTGGAGGTCTGTTAACTGCTTCACTAATGCAGTGTCAGCCTCTTAGTTCACCCGCAAAGGGCTAGTAAACTAAAATACAGAGAAATTATCATTTATACTAAGAAGCACAGTGCTACAGTTTGTTTTACCAGCATTTAATACTGATTTAGACTGAGTGTTATGCTGTTTTCTCTAGAAAATGTACAATGTAACTGAAATGGGAATTCCAACTTGTTAACGCGAAGCACATGCATGTACCGTGACTTTGTGAGGAAGCAGTTATCTAATGTCATACAATAATGGCAGCACCCATGCAGGGGCTAGGGTGCATCAGGCCAGTGATGTGTATTTGAGTAAGTTCATGCTTGTGTTTACAAACTCTGTCCCTCCTGTCTTGGTTTCCCTTTCATGAACCCAGAATTTAAAGAGTTTAAAAGACCCCTCTGGGCTCCTGTAGTCTCCCACCACAGAGCAGCCCAGTGGGCAGTAAATAAACGCCCTCAGTGTCCTTCCCCTCCCACTCCACCTGTTGTTAACCACTGCCACAGCAGACTGCCAGCCGCCTGTTTGTGATATTTTTATTTATGGGGAATGTGACATATTTTAGGAGCACCCCAGGGGAGGTGTGATGTGTTTCACCTTTGAGGATGTATCGGATCAGATTACAAAACACACACTGAGGACATTTTAAAAAATGGGATTTGAAATATGTGACCCTGTAACCAGTGAGGGGCACAGTGGGTTGCTCATCTAAGTAGTTAAAATGGGTCTCTTGAGATGACATTGAGAGTGTTTATGGGTAAAGAAATAGAGAAGAGATTGTATTTTAGGCCTTGTATTGTAGTTTTCTTGTCATTTTTGAGTCTAAGACAACAAGGAGACACTTCGTAGGCGGACAGTGAGTTGTAGCTCTGAGACCACGTTTATCCGAAATGACACTTGTGGCCTCTTCCACTCAGCCACTTTGGTTATGACATTGTTTTCAGTGGGAAAACTACAGCTCAAGTGAGTCGGGAGAGAAAGATATCTTGGCATTGCTTGACATCCCAAGACAATGTACCATTCTCCCTGGTGCTTTAAAGAAAACAAACCTCACACAAACATATCAGTAGGAATTCCTATGCGACAAAAAGAAGCTTGGACTGTAAATAAATGCCTGTCACTATAAAACGCATAGTTTGACGTGTCTGAAAGCATCTCTGAGGTCTGTCGGAAAATGTTAAATGTCTTGCTGGATTTAGTTGAGTTTTTGACTGATTTACAACCAGTTCTTATTGGTTTTGGCGCTGCAGTACACCAATATTCTTTTCGCACTCTTCGTTTTCTGGAGACAAAAGTTTCCCCACTCTGAATGAGCAGTCTGGTTATGGTAGCAGCGTCTCACTCGCATCGCTGCCCAGTTTCCCTGGGAGTCGTGCCAAAAGGGGTGCCCCCCATCTCTGCAGTATCAGAGGGAAATGTTGAGGGCTTGTGCATTGTCATGTTGCAGTGATTCTGCTTAAAGAGGGTGCAAGTTTAGTCTCTATGTTGTTTCAGATATGTGCATGGTGGGCGTTGACTAAAATGTAAGATCTTTGCCATGTTTGGACTGTATGCCATATTTTTAGCCGCATTGTACTTTTCCCGTAAACACTGAAGAATGACTGGCCTGAATGAGCTGAGAAGGCGATTCGGGAGCCTTGTTTTTCTTTCTAATCAACAGCCGGGTCCATCCAGAGCCAGACTGAAGCCAGGCCTGGTCACTGCACTCTGGCTGCTGACTTAGGAGTCTTGCGCTCACTAGCGTCTGGGCTATTTATAGAGCTAGCCTGAGAATTCAGACTAAGGTCAGCAATCAGATTCCTGCTCCCAACTGGTGAAGGGAACAAGAAGGAAAAGTCCCTCCCAGAAATTATGCATTTTTTGCATTTCTATTCATGTATGTAAACCTCCACTCATTCTGTGAGGCAGGGGTTTACACTCCTGCTGAAGTAGGTTTCCCTCCAGAAAGTACTAACCGTTGTGTCCTGCTGCCTACATTTGGTCACTACTTCAAGTTCTTATGTGTTCCACACAGTGGAAAGTACGTTACCCCCGGGACCTTTCATCAGAAACATTTTTCTAAACTGGAAACGTGCTTCAATGTAGCTATTTTAGAGTGGACACTTAAGAAAAGGAGAAATATCTCACCCAAACATCCATCTTAATTGCTTTAGAATGAGTTTGTGTTAGGGTTAGGCAGAGGGAATGACAGAGGGAAACCAGTGACAGACATTTGTATTTTGGTTCTGTGTGCTTCATGCTCTCTATTAACTTTGTCATCTGCGTTGGTGAACATTATGATTAACACTAGTGGTTGATGAATGGATGGCATTTATACTAGGGCTGTCAAAAGATCAATTTTTTTAATCGCGATTAATCGCATTTTGTCCATAGTTAACTCGCGATTAATCGCAAATTAATCGCAATTTTTTTGGCACATTTTTTTCTGTTCTAAATGTACCTTAATGTATTTTTTTTCATGTTCTTAATACTTTTAACAACATAAGAAAGGTCAAATATGCTTGCATTATGAAAATGTTTATTCAACACTTCAAATCATGCAGGAAAATAAATCCAGGGTTGTCTGCTTTTGGCGAGGGGGTCGAGGGGCTCTCTGCATCTGCCGTCTGTTTGGCTTGCAAGTGGTGTCCACTGACACTGCACGTTGTTCTTCTTCGCCTTTTTCACACAGTGTGCTACTTTCTGTCAGTCAGTATCACACTGATGATCGCCATGGCTCCGGTGCAGCAAAACAATAAAAAGTACGACTTGAAATTCAAACTTTCTGTCGTGATATATTCAGAGGAAAACTCGGGAAAAGCAGCCGCGAGACGTTTCTCTGTCGACCCCAAGAGAGTGAGAGAAACTGAGCTTCAGCGTCTGTCCGAGGAGGACGGCAGCAGCGTGTGTTTAACGAACCGCCAGCCCTGCTTCTTCTTCTGATTCCCTTTCTTATTCTTCTGCCATCCTCTGTATCAAGACTGCGGGTGCCGCCGACGGCCGTAAATCATACAATGCGCGTTTTTTTTTTTTTTTTTAAATATACTGAGCGTTAATCGCGCGTTAAAAAAATTAACGGCGTTAAGAGGACGTTGCGTTAACGCGTTATTAACGCGTTAACTTTGACAGCACTAATTTATACGTATGTTTTTTTTATCAAAGGTGCACTATGTCGTTTTGGGGAAGAGTTTGATTAAAAGAGAAGAGAAAGAGATAGACACCATTTACAGGATTTTATGCCTAATAAACAAACTCTTCATTTTCTTGACTAAATAAACTGAATAAACAAACTGACCTTCAAGGACAACAATATTTATTACTGTTTTACTTTGTTTATATATGGCGGACCCTAAATGTTTCTAAATGCTGTGAATTTTCACCTTAATCCTTTATCCTATTTAAATTAGTTAAATGAAATGCTATTAGACACAGTCACAGCCTAATAATTCCACTAGCCGCTCATGATGTTAGTGGTTAGATGAAATTCCATTTATTTCTCCTCTAACATAGCTGCGGTCTTCTTTACATTACAGATGTGGCTGACTGGATTATTGTTATCACAGCACAGCTGCTGGCTAGACGACAGCAGCTTCGTCAGCAATCTGTCCACTCACATCACAGACAGATAAATAGACACACATGCAGCAGCGTGCATATACACACAGTCACACACACACATCTGGAGTTTACAGCTGAACTCAGAGCCACACAGGCTGTCACACACTAATTTAAACAAAAATCAACACAGGAGCATTTACTGCTCAGCCACAGATGGTCTGCATGAGCCCAGTATAGTCCCAACCAGATTAATGCCCACTTCACATCTACACAGCTGAGCAGTTAAATACTGCAAAAGTGTCACTACGACAATAGTTAACCTTTGATATCATAATCTGTGTGTTTGTTGTCCATTACACAGTTTAGCCTGTGACTGTATGTCTACAGTGACAGTAATCTGTCCTGTTCAGTCTTTTGTGTGTGCTTCAGTCACTTAGTACAACATAAATCTGCAATTTTTTTGGTTTGTGGAGATTATACTATGAACATCTGGCAGACTGATTTTTTGAGAGCCACAGTGAGCCGTTCTGCAACAGATGCAGAAACAGAATGCTCTTTAAAGTGCCAGAGGCCTCCTGCTATGTACAGTTAACCCATTTTTATGGTTGTTATAGCCACATTGAACTCTAATTGAGCAGAGTTGAATGAAATGCAGGAATGTGAACTTTATGACTGCGCTTCACAGACGAGTTGATAATTTTTGTCCTTTTGGGGTCATGCCTGCGAAGGGTAGAGTGAACAGAGCCACGTATAAAAACACAACACCCCTTGTGGACGGTTATGAGACATAATTTGGTTCTGGGCCTGTGATCTCTGGATCTCTGTGGATCAGCCTCTGCAGCGCTCAAAGCATTTTCTCTCCCCCTCTCACCATCTTTCTGTCACTGTGCTTAATTCCTCCGAACTTGCCCTTCACCCACATTCTTCCCTCCACATCACTGTCACTTTATGCCACGGTGCCTCTGTCTCTGCTCATCCCAGCAGTCATGAAAACCCGAAGGCTATTTAACAGTGGAGTTTGTCACTCCATTCAGCTTGACTCACAGAGCAGACTGTTTCTCACTGATGCTCCCTTAAAAGAGGCTTCTTACATTCCCAGAGTTGAAAATAGCTCTTTGCCATTTAGCACTGTCTTTAAGCTAGTTTAAAGTTATTTATCACCCAGTTTTTAAGATCGACTGTATCTTCAAACTCTGCAGCCTTGTCTGGTTTGTGTGTTTGGCCTTGGCTGCTAAATTAAAGCAGGAAACATTTTGTCTACAACTAAGGAAATGAGAGAAAACTGATTGAAAGGCTGAATTAAATGGCGACTTTTGTGCAGAAGTCTGACTTGTAGAGCTCGAAATTTAGATTTGTTAAAACAATGCGCTTTGCGCAATGTTTTTTTTTTTAATTTCCAAAAAAGAACCATTATATGTACAAAAGTACAGAAAAAAACAATGCACCTTTTTAATATTAGAAATTGCTGGCTGACAGTTGAATAGGTCCACTCCACATGTTCACCATTTATCCATGCTTTCTCAGGAATTTCCTACCTTTTTATTACACTAAACCCTCCATCTACTCAACCAGACACAGAACCCTCTGATGGTGCTATGACCCACTTAAAGAATGAGGACGACTTTTAGATTGTTTTCTGCTTTTTCCACAGAAACATGACAGTTATTGACTTACCATTGGCAGGCAAGAAGCACATTATATAAGGCTAGCTACTGTCTGACATTTATTAGTCAAGTGTTTTACCATCTGCAAAAATTCCCGGTATAAAACACTCTGTCTGTACTTTCTGTTCAAATAAAAGTGTTGATGTTGAAACTAAGTATTTCCAAATTAAATGTTGTCAGCTTTGATTTAATGAGTCGCCAGTTGAGTTACCACTTTAATCTTTGTTTTAGCACTTAAAACCATGCAGCAGATGTTAACTTCAACACTAACTAAAAAAGTCCAACAAATAGCATCATATATCAACTGTATGATTGGATCATAATCATCACGTTGTACAACTTAAATCTCCACTTGTTGGCCCTGGGCTCTGGCTTAACCCTCACACTGCGTGAGACCCTGCAGCATGCCGGGTGTCTCACTGAGTCTGTGCCTTTTCCTTTTGACGCTCTTTGGACACCTCATTCACTTGAGGTGCAAGTGCTTGTGACGCCTGCCATCATGCACTATACATAATTTCATGCTCTTTGGTTTGAATTCAAGAATAGTGCGGCACTCTCCAGAAATGTGCAGCATTACTCTTCTAACAACTCAGTGTGCACTTGACTGCTCTTTCTTTGGTTCATAGATAATTGAACGGCAAAGCTCTGTGGAAATGGTGACGGTGAATATTTCAGCACAACTGAGGTTACAGAAATGTACTCAGCAGAAGAAAAAAGGTTCCAGTGCACTCCTCACTATGTTTTACCTCCAAGTCGATTGACAAGTTTGAGCTCAAAGGGACAGAAGTGCTTACTTTTTACAACATCAAAGGCTGTCAAACTCATCCATAGCTGCTGTTCTGTTCATGAGTAAGTGAGGAAGCAGGCTATGCACAGCTTAGATAAATATTATCATGCCCCACTGAATGTACCCAAACGCACTCTTGCAGGGCAGGAGTTACCTAAACAAACCAGAGGTGACAGCCACCTCCATGGATTTAAACCATAGTGGTTAAACATGTTGCAAAAGTTGGTAGTAGTGATCCCGCAGCAGTAACCTTGGGTTCATTATTTGCTTTCAGTAAACCATAAAAATGTGTACTGTGGTTCTGAGATGAATTTAAGTTTATACCCACCGTGATGTCACCCATTGGTTTGAGGTCTACCATTTTGTAGCCTCAAGTTTGGCATTCGCGTCACCATGATGGTTATTTGAGCAAGAAGTGACCGTATTTGGATGAGAGGATGGAGCTGGGGGAGGATACCCTGATTGATTTGATTTTGACTGGTTTTCTATGATTTTTTTTTAACAGAAGTTAGGAGTCTGAGCTAGGAATTATGTCATACCCAAATTGAGAGCATTCCAGTACAAAAATTAGGGATACCATTTCTAGCTAGGTTAGAGATTGTTTGTTATTATTAGCAATACCTGAAGTAACATGTCCACAGGTTGAGGTTGGACAGTACTGACAGGAGTGCTAATAAACAATATATTCTACTGCTCTCATAGCTTTCGACATCTTGGATTTTCGGGTTGGAAATTCTTGCTTCCCAGTTTAGTTTGCTGGCTATGACAAAAGATGCAGGTTTAAGGCTTTACCTTTCAAACCCGGAAGTTCTGTCCACTATCTGTCCACGAGTTTCCTTGGGAGGTTACTAACTAAACAATTATGGATCATACTTCAGTCCCCGGTTGAACTAGCATCCATAACAAGGCATCATAATAACTGACACGACCGGAAGCAGTTAGAAGCCATAGCAAAGTGGCATAAGCAATAGTAATAGTATCAGTAGTATTCACTCTACGAAGTCGTTAACCTTAATCTTGATGAATGAATGATAGGCCGCGCCAATTACTCTGAGAAGAGGATTAGTGTTGTGTTAGTATGGAAATTGCCGGTTCTTGTTAACCCCAAACAGAACATCAAGATTCAATTTTCTGTTGTAAACTGACAACAGACAGTTTTTTTTCTGTCTGTGTTTTTTCGATACTTGATATATTAAGGTTATTAGAGTTGAGTTATTGTTTTTCTCTGGAAGTTGAGACACAGTCATTCCACAGATATTTGACATCCCAGCTCCCACCTGTTTTCTTCCAGAGATCTTCCTCACCTCCCTTTCCTCCTTTTCCTCCATCACTGCTCCTTCTGCAGCAGCATAAGCCGGTCGAGCCCAAGATGCAGCGTGTCTGTCTGTCTTCGTGCAGCATTACGTTATTAATGTCTGGCTGTAAGACTGTGTAGATCTGCTGCAGCTGGAGGCGCAAACGGTTCTGTTCATACAGACCTGGAGCAGCTCGCAGTCGGTCGCTGTCCTCTACTGGGTCGTGTGTTGTGTGTATATGTGTGTGTCTTGGCCATCTGCAGTATGGTAAGTGTAGCGTGTCATCTGCATTGTGATGAGAAGTAAGCTCTGCTACAAAGGACAAATCATCTTTTAAGACAACCTCTGCTGGTTTATTGTGTGAATAGGCAGACACACTGCTCAGGTTTTTATCTATAACCTTTTTTTTTACTGACCAGTTGTTTATCTTTGTTTTGTTTGCGCTCTGTGTCCTCCGAACCAGTCAGGAGTGATTAATAGGAAACCTGTGCTTTTAATTATGAATTTCTGGACTGTCAACTCTATCTGCAATGTGCATGTCTTTCTTGGTGGCACAGTTAGAGGTCAAAAGGATGTAAAGAAATAAATGCTGGGGCTTTTTCTTCTATATTTGACTGCATCTGGCAGGCAGATGTTCCTTTAGTTTCATTCCTGCTGTACTGTATGTAAGGTTAATCAAACATGCAGCAGAGGAGCGTGAAGGCCACATGAAGAGGTGAGTGCACATTAGTTAGCACAACGTATGTTTTAGCTGCATGTGCTAATGATGAGTCAGTTGGCAAGGCTTCCCTTTATGTGCTAGTACTCGTGTTGAGGTTTTCAAGCTGGTGTGTGTGTTTGTGTGTGTGTGTGTGTGTGTGTGTGGCTCTTGGTGCGTTTGGGCATCAAGATTAGAGAAACGGATTACATCCGGAAGGAGGAGAACAGATGGAAAGAGAAGATGGAAGGGGACAATTATTTGTAGTTCATGTTGGAGCCCAGGCCAGTCAGGCACCACCCCAGAAGTCGCAAATCGCCATCTGTTGAGGTTACAAGTCCCGGGTTAATGCCTATCTCTGAATCCTTGTTAAGAATTGGCAGAAATTATTAACTATAATTGTGTGTTTGTCATGTAAAAGGTGTCTTTATGTAAATATCAACTTTTTAAACACTTGTGGACTCAACCAACTGACAAAGGACAGCGGTGACATGGTGGAAAATCAGCTCTAGATAGCTTATTCACAGGTGAATGTAACAGATGTAACAGCCATTTCTTTGCAGTCAAACAACCTCAAACCTGAAAACAGCTTTTAGCTCCAACTTGTAGTGAGATTTTTGAACTGCTAACTAGCTCATTAGCTTCACAATCCTGAGCACACATGGATTCCTCATGTGGAGTGTCAATCACAGGTTCTGGGGGCTGCTGCTTGTCAATCAGTGACGCTGTTAGGAGGATAACAATCACTGACGTACGAGATGAACAGCTCAATCACCAGGGAGATGACCTCAGACGGCCCAGGAGTAGCAGCTTTGCACTTGAGCCGTAGATCCAGATGAAACATCACAATCTTGTTTATTGGAAGGAAAAGAAATGTTAAATCTATTGTATATTTATCTCCTGAGTCGCCCCAAACTTTATTTATGGGAGTCTATAGACCAGAGCTTGTCTGTGTGGTAGATTTCTAAAATGATGCTTTCTTTGGATAGGAGTCTGTATGGAGTGTTATAACCTCACACACTCAAGTTTTTTCTGCATTATGAGAATTTAACACTTTCAAATATCAGACTTGTTCTCACTTGAGGTAACACTTTTGCTGTATAGTGTTGGTGAGAAATATTGTGTATTGGCTGTACCAAGAGTGTGCATGTACACTGACCACCTGCTTCAAGGCCTCTTGTGTGTATTCAAGTGTGTTTCATTGTGCTTTCATCTCAAATGTACATTCTTGCTGAAAGCACATCAGCATTTGTGACATTAACACAGCGATCTGAAGCCTGATTGTGCAGCGATACGTTACCTCTTCTTTGGCCTGAGAACATTCTGGTATCAGAGATATAATCTGCAATACTTTGCATCATAAATCCTCCCTCTTATCTTTGACATCTTGTCCCAAGAGGCAATCTGAGGTATTACAGATGGCCTACAGAAGGTTTCTTGTGAAAGGATTATGAAATGAAAATATGTTCAGTGATTTCTTTCTTTGTTGCTCTCCAGGAAGTTCTACCATCATCAGCTCAGAATAGTACATCCTGTATCCCTCTGCGACTGTACAGACAGAGGATTTTTATTCACTGTACAATTTGTAAAGACCACCAAGGCAATGTGATTATGATTTTGAGCTCTATAAATACAATACAATTTTTACACAGATTTAGTAACAACTACCAACAGCACAGGACAAAATGTGAGTTGATTCATTCATTTAGTCTAGTGGAGATGTGAAAGCTGATAGAAATGGTGCCAGGCTGCCAGCCTGGCCTGGATCGCCAGTCAGCCTTCATCTTCCCTGGAGATTTCATCCCTGGTGGCAGACAGAATAGCACTGTGAAAGTGAGGCTTACAGGGAACCAAGCACAGATGGTGTCGTTATACTATAGTCATAACACTGTGGAATCAACATTTATCTCATGATAATAATAAGTATTAGGTTAGAGCGTAAAACTGTTTTCAGTTTAAATTCATTGTTTTTTCATAATCTCAGAATAAACCATTTATATGTACCGCCGTGTTTTCTACAGTAGGCCAGAATGGACAAATCAAATAGGGCCATATGTGCTATCTGCAACCTCACTACTAGATGCCACTAAATTCTACACACTGGACCTTTAAATTGTAAATTGACTATAATTGTAAAATGATTTTATCCAAACTGTACAATTTGATTCCCATGAATCCATTCATAGTGAAACACAGATGATAGCAAAATATAATGGCCCAACCATTGGGAGGGATTTGGGGCTAAATATTTTGCTCAAGGACACTGACATGCAGACAGGAGGAGGCGAGGATCGTACGACAACCCCTGCAATGAATGGACAACTCGTTCTTCCTGCTGAGTCACAGCAGCCTTACTTAGAAAAGGGGTTGCTCAAGGTAGTGCTTCTAGTTGCAGGGATGGATATTAGTTGCATTGATGGCACGGGTGCACACACAGTTTTGTTGTACATTAAATTCTTCTTATTGTCACAAAACTGAGATTTATTTGAGGTATTGTTTAGTCAACTGAAAGGCATGGCACATGTTTTGTTGAGTTGTGTACTTGCTTTATCCCAAATGTTTCCAACAATGTTCAAAAACACTAAAAACTTTAAAACACTATTTATTAATGCGACAACAACTCCCATGATCCCACACCAACTACTTATTTCGTTTTTTTTTCATTGAGAGACCCTTAGCAGCAGAAATGTCATACTGTGTGTGTTTCATGAAGTTGTAAAGCTGCAAGTTGTTAAACTTCTCAGATTGTCTCTTAGGCGGGTGTTTTGCCTGTAGTGCACTGCAAACTTACACTTAAGTCAAACTTGTTATGCTTATTACACATGATGTAATGAGCAGTCAACCTCCAGTGTCACCCGCCCTGGGGACTGCCGACTGCAGTTTCTTAATCTACTGTTGCAAAAGTAATGAATCTCAGAGTAGTTAACTACTTTGTGTTTGTTTCCACTCCATTGGCACTTTTTGGCAAGACAGGAAACCCAGTCCAGACGCTGATGTAATTTCTCTTACTGAATCTGTTGGAGACACAATGCCAACACTGTTTCAGCAGATCTGTGGCTCCCACTTTAGACTTCACCCTCTTCAGTAGCATTGTGATAAGGCCCAGCAGGAGCCAACAATCATACAAGGTGGTTTTGTGTTCATGTAATGTGGGAGTTAGACGGGCTGGAATTCAGCGTTGCAGAAGGGAGGCCACACAACAACTCGCTGACTTCCTTTCACCAGGGCAGAGAGAGTTCAGCACCCGGCAGATGTTGGAATTGTTTTGTCTGCTGTCGCCTTTTGTCTCACAGGTGTTGTGTTTCACTATTTATTTGGGTGCAATATATCAACCCTAAATAAATATGAATCACACCTTTCTCAGCTGGACCCGAGTCGTGCAGTTTGTTCTGTGGTTTCTTCATGAATCAGCAACAGTTTGCTCAGCTATCTGGAATTCACTGGAAACCAATAGACATAATATTTGCTGGATCTTGGCTCAGAATGAACAGTACAGCTCATTAAAATGTCTGTGTCCCTCTCCAAAGGTGGTGGAACAAAATGAAATAACCGAGTTCAAGGGAAACCAGACCCTTTGTTGTGGCTTCTGTAAATTTGAGCACCTTGTGTCAGATGATTTGATAAGCCCTAAATCTGTTTCCTAATTTAGCCAGGTTTAATTACCATCCATACCATCCATGCTTCTGCTAATGATGCACTTCAGACCTGGCAATTGTTGGAAAAGATTACAAACCGAAAAGTGGAAACACCACAAAATTGACAATGCACTTCCTGTAGCATAATTGCTTTATTTCTGTCGTTTTTCTATCTGATTCTTTGTGCATTCGTTTTGTAGCTCTCTCTTGCGATTTATCATTAAAATCTAAAATGCTCAAATGATCTTGAGACAGATTTGGGGCCAGCTGGAAATCACACTCTCTGCAGGCAGAGCTGGTGTGAGTTCATGTCGGTCAGTGGAGATACAAGCTGGACAAGCCACAGGTGACAGCGCCTTACCATACATGAAACATAAATCCAGCATCTCATGACGTAGATACCAGCTATGTCCCTCCAAGTCCCTTAGATGACTGTAGTATATGAGAGTATAATGAATTAAAATGAACAAAGGAATTCCTCGCCTAATCTGGAAAAGCCTCTCCCTTTCTTTAAATCATCCAGAGGAACCTGCCCCCCCTTCCACAGCCACATGAGCCTTTGTTGTTGTACCATGCCACCTTTTTAAGAGGGAAAAAACAAAGTGACCAAATGCTTTAGCAGCTTTCCAACAGGAATCTCTCTGTGTCCGATAAAGAGCCTTAATTGAATGGAGGAGGAAGTGTCGGAAGTGTAAGTTCAGCTGATCCAGCGTCTCCTCATTCCTGGCTATTGTGGAAAAATATTTATGTTCCTGCAGAGGTGGTGGATATCTGCTTCAGAGGGCGTCAGCGTCCACCGCATGCTACTGTACAGTTAAGGTGTTTCATCCAGTTTCTCAGACAGCCGAGGAGAAAAATGTATATCCAATTTACATTTTCTGCATGTTTCCTGTCTGCCTGTCACTACACAGGTTTTCATTCTTTCCTGGATTTTCCTCATGAGTTTTCAAAACACCCTGCTGTAGATAAAGTCACATGACAGTTTGTGCTTGGGGGGGAAGTTGTCCTCGTGTTCAGAGCTGGTTTATATAGTATGCATTTGATGTGCAAAACCAATGTTTGAGCTAAAATATTTGCCATGTAGTGATGCTCTCATCAGATATAGCAACTTGCAGTATGTGCTGTACATGGAACATAAGTCAAGAGGTTTGTTAGGTTACAGTTTTGTTTTGTCTGGATTTTTAGTTGAATCATAATGTGACAATATCAGATTTGTTATGAAATGTAATTGAATTGTGTTCTTGGGTGCACCTAAATTATGTGTTGGTGCACCTAAATGAAAAAGTTAAGCACACCAGTGCAACCACTGTAAAAACCTAAACCTAACCCTTGGTCTGAAGTCCTGCAATATGATCATATAAATGATAATGTCTGATATAATGTGTAACGGCACACAGATTGTTAAATAAAACATTAATTAATAATAATAATGGATTGGATTTGTATGGCGCTTTTCTGAGTACTCAAAGCGCCTCACAGGGTTCCAGGTTCCATTCATTCACACACAGTCATACCGGTGGTGGTGAACTACGATAGTAGCCACAGCTGCCCTGGGACAGACTGACGGGAGCGTGGCTGCACATTCAGCGCCAACGGCCCCGACCACCACCACAAACATACAGCAGTCATACACATTCACACGAGGCAAGGTGGGTGAAGTGTCTTGCCCAAGGACACAACGACCATGACCCAACTGGCAGGGGCGGGGATCGAACCACCGACCCTCCAAACATAGGCCGACCCGCCCTACCAACTGAGCCACGGTCGCCCGTAAATTAGACCACTTTGGCAGACCAAAAGGCCAGATCTAAAATCTCAGGGCACACCTGTATTCATATCCGTAATAAAAACTCCATCTAATCACTCTGTACACATTTATTTTGGGTTTGCCAGAGGGTTTATAAAAGATTATGTGTCTATGTCTTAGGAAAAATATAAGAGCAAACTGCTTAAAAACTAATTTCTAATCGGTGTATAGTTGTATATTGCAATTATAATCTGTGGTTGTAACAGTTGTAAACTCCTATGGCGCACCATTTGGAACAACTGATCTAGACCTATGGTGATTGTATGTTAACTTTGTAAATAATAGGCAGCAGACATTTTGATATGTTACATTAGGAAAAGCCCAGGGGTAAAAAGTATTATCAGTGATGGCTAGATTCCATTTAGCTGCTTCAGCAAAGCAAAGCCATTGTTAGTAGTAGTATTGTTGTTATTATCAATAGTAACACCTAATCTTTTCTGCTACTAAAAGTCAAAATGTGTGTGGCTGGAGAAACATGCACATACATGCGTGACACTGAAGTCAAGCTGTTTCCAGTCACGAGCAGCAGGTGGCACCCCCCGGCCTCCACTGTCCGTCCTCATGGGGCACGGTGCCAATGCTGCGTCCTCTGCAATCAGTAAATTACTTTTTGCTCTTACACAGCCACATGCACATAAAGCACAGACAGTCATGCTTTGTCTCGATTGCAATTAGAAGATCAGACTCCTCTCTGGCCTGTTGGCTGGACTCTTGGACATTGTTGAATACCAGTGTTTGTTGGCTGCTGTCGCCGCTGGACTGTGCTTTAGCTTTTATCAAGGAAGTCTCTCCAGCCCTGTTGGGCCCGAGCCAAACAACCTCACAATGTAAACAGGGACAAAGAGACATTTTAATTACCACCGGCAATGTGATCCCCAAAGCAGCACAGACATCACTTTACTGGCATGTATGCTCTGTCAGACCCTTGCATGTGTGTGTGCGGGCCAACATATAAGTTACGTGTGTGTGCGTGCAGCCTGAGATTGTATATCTAAAGCCATCCATCCCGTGGGCAGTGTCAGCCCTTTCAGACAGTCTATGATAATCACCCTCATGATGAGGGCCAGCCAGAGAGGATTAAAGCAGACCTGAAGTCTTCTCCCCAGACACCATCTTTCCTTACAGGAAGTAACGTGTCCTGTCTGTTAGCCTACGCTTTTCTCTGCGCCCTGGCCTATTCTGTACATGTGTCACATTAAAAGGGGATTTAGTGAGATTTGCCTCCCGTGTGGTTTGTTAGACTGGCATGTGTGTTGACCTGATACTATTTGTGTTACCCTCTGTCTACCACTTATGGTAGTTATTACTGTTGTATAAGTTGGCACACTTGCAGTGAGAGCTATTAAGATTGGCATCATGTTACGTTTCGTTGTTCCTCCCATAGGCAGAAAATGAATTCTCAGCTGAATTCAGCCTCTGCTTTTGCTCTCCCCGACTTTCTCATGTTAAACTTAAATACTGATGATTAGATCGCAGCCCAGACACAAGCTAGAACCCCATCTCTGTGGTTTAGACGGGCTCTGATGAGTCACTAGAAGTCACACAGCATATAGCTTAGACTCCCAAAGAAATAACTTAATCACAAAATCCTAATTCCTTAAGAATGAATGAGTATTATAAGACCTGCAAAGCACAGAGATCCATAGAGATTAAGAAAAGGCTTTGTGCTGTGGCCCACTTAAGTGTGTGTGTGTGTGTGTGTGTGTGTGTGTGTGTGTGTGTGTGTGTGTGTTTGAGAGAGAGAGAGGACATAGTGTGTATTAGATAAAAAGATTATTTGTAGCATGTAGGCCACAAGTTGCCTCTCATCCCCACCATGAACACACACACACACACACACACACACACACACACACACACACACACACACACACTGATTCCTCTTGTGCCACTCTGGCCCTGGCACCACCAGCTGGGAGGTCTGGGTTGGATGTGATGGCCATTGTAAGAAGTTATGTTGCATGCCGCTGTTGTCTTCTCTGCTGCGTTTTGATTCTGATTTTCTAGATTCTCCATTATTTCTGAATGGTTTAAGACACATCTCATTCATGCACGTGTGTTCACTTTTGCGTGAGATCGATTTGTGTGTTTGTGGCTTTGAGAACGAGGGCAGCAGGGGCTTGTAGCCAGGCGACAGAGCAGATGTTGTGGAGCTCCCTACAGAGCATCACCTCTTCTGAAGTCTGCAGACGCGAGCCGCCGACACTTCAGCTGCAGCTCATCATCTGCAGTGGCGGCAGATTGTCCAAAACTGGATAGCAGGGTGGAACTATTATTGAAATGATCCAGATGTAGAGTGGCAGAAATCGAAGGTGTACCTGTTTTTAAAAAAAGACCTTCCAGTCCAAAGCTGGGGGGAGGGGGCTTGGAAAAAAGCTAGATGCTATCTGATTGGTGAAGCAGGGAGAATAGGTGTGCTTATGTAACGCGGGGTGTCCTGAAACTAAAGAAGTGCCTCTCTTTCTGAGGAGCTTTCCGAGGCCTTTTCTTAAATCCTGGTTTCTGTCCGTTCTCTGGCTGTCGGGAAGGAATACCGCTGGTTCTGAAGGGATAATATGGCAGCAAATTCAGAAACAAACAGTGACACAGAGGTATGTGCATGTTGCTTTCATTCTTGCTGACCCTGCAATTAAGTGTATCTCTGTGTGTGATTTGCTCTGTGTTTTTCTTCCTAACCTCCCAAAATAGTGGTCTGTGGCTGCAGGGTTTCCCTGTGCATATACAGTGCACATGTGGCAGAGTATAGATTGGCCACACACGCTGGACCATTAACATGAATACATGTGACACGACTTTGTGCGCCAATATGATTTTGCACAAGTAATGACAATGTTCTGCTACTGAGAGGATCTTGAACATCCACGTGAAAACACAGAGGAGTTTCTGAGCTTTTCCCTGCTGTCCGTCTCTAAGATGTAAGCACGCACATGTATTGATCAGTTGTGACAGCTTAATGCATCAGGAGTGTTGTGAGTGTCGTAGCGTCTGATGGTTGAAGCATTGTTCAGTTGTTCAGACTGACAGGAATACATCTGGGGCGGCGATGCATCCATCTTTTAAGTGTCAGTTCATCCCCAGATCAAATATACATATTTTTTCTCCTACCTTGTGCTATTTATTCCTCTGGATGGATTGGTGTGGGTTGCCAAGTTTGGATGATTTCGGCTGCAGAGGTGTCTGATATCTCTTTAATATATTGGAACTGGGCTTGTGGCACTGAAAGTGCCAACAAATATATTTGATGAACTCAACATTAGGCATGCTACAGTAGTCAGAGTTCCTGGTGTTACACAGTGGTCCCTGGTCAGGCATGCACTCATTACATTACTTGTCCACCATCCTCACTGTTGTTTTGCTTTTTTGGTTTTGCTCAGTACTTAACTGGACGACAGACGTAACATTTTAAATTCTCTGCAGTGCTAGCAAGATCTCATTACACTCATAACTAGAGTAAGAGTGCTGACTGACAAGATGATGGCAGAAGATTTTTTTTTCAAGAAAAGCAAAACCACCTATTTGGTTATAGGGAACCTGATAACATTAATGAGGAAAAAAGAGCTTGGCACCTCACTGAGAAGTTGAAATGTATTTGTTGGCGCTTTGAGCATCACAACCTGAGTGCCACCTAAGTTCCATTATATTTGAGAGAAGGCAGATGTCTCCACAGCCGATATCCTTGAAACTCAGCACCCCACCAAAACAACCTAGATGGATAAAAAGCATTACATGTAAGAATATTAATGTTTTCGTGCTTTTGGGAGGAACTGTCCCTTCAAAGCGCTGGCATTTTTTTTTTATCTTCCTTTGACTATATACACTGGTGAAACACAGAGAAACTGTGAGTCTTAATTGTGTTTTTCTGTTGCACTGAATATGTGGAGTTTTGATCACGTGTAAATTTGCATCAGCTCTATAACTGTGGGAGTGTGTGGTGAGAGGGGGACTATTTCTGTCTCCCTTTCTCTCTCTCTGTACTGAGCCAGCTTCACACAGAGCCCTGCTATAACTATCCAAACAACCACAGCATTCACACAGAGCGCACATGGCTCACTTCACCACCTGCTACTGGCCGCGCCACAAGGGGAAACCTCACTGGTATTCAGCCTGTGCATTCCACAACATTCACTTAAAGAGAAATAAACAAAAGTCTTTGTTTTAAAGCCTTTGAATAGCCACATTTTAGGATCCCCTTGTATATGAATTGTAACTGTGACCCTACTGCATGCACCACCTCCCACACATCACAAGCATACAGTTAAGTAAGCATTCCTGCCAACACTCAAAAACTATTCAGCATTCATTGAATTGTAGCGTAGTAATTATTCTCGCTGGATAATAAACGACTCTGTCGACTGCATTTCCTCTCGTAGCTGATATCTGCTTCCATCACAGCGGGTCAATAACAACACGTTGTATTTTTTCTTTATGACTTCTGACAGCTTCTGATTGCATTTCCCATGTCATACAGGGAAAATTTGAAGTGGGCTTTCCCCCCCGAGAACTGTGTTTCAAGCAACAAATCATCATCTATCAGCATCGTGGCGGCCAAACCCACCACCACCATCCAACAGTAACAAAAGCAGTGTAGTCAACCTCACAGCTTGTTTATGTTGAATTGGGTTTCATGTCCTTCAATTGTTTCTCAGGGACTGCATGTGCTAGACATTAAGATTTCTGTCCTATCGTAAAATATGTCTCAGATCCTAAGAGGTCACTTATCTTAAAGTGGTCTCCTTGATAAGCTTTGACCTGAAAACGGTATCATTTTTGTTTAAAGTCGTGCGCCACCTGTCATTTTCCTCTCAGGCTGCTTATTAAATTTAATTAAAATGATTGGATGCCTTCATCTGCACTGTATATTCAATAAACTGCTCTGTGGTCAAATTATTGCTTTGGCCCCACTTTACTCAATTCACATGACAAACAGGACGTTCCAGACTGGCATTTTCCCCAGAGAGTAGATGTTAGATTGAGCACAAGCTGAAGTTCATTATGTGAGTGCAGAATATGTTGCCATTAGCAAAGGCTCAATATTTTCATACAGATGTCCTCGTCTAATATATTTGTGAATGAATGTGTCATTTTTTAAGTAAAGTGAGGAAGTCGTCCCACATGAAGGCATAGTTGTCACAGTATTTTCTAAGCCATTGTGTTTTCTAGCTTATCGGAGGCATTTCCAGTCACATGTCTCGCTCCAGGGCCTCAGCTGCTTCCTGTCACTTTGGACCTAAACCAGCCACACTGTGCTTTCACCTGGTCCGAAGCTTATTTATTCTGTTTCATCACTGCTTGGCACCAGTAATGATAAAGGTCGCGTATTAGTCACGATGGACCCAGCCCTCAAGAGGATCTGAAATGTCAGTACGGCCACTTATGGAAATTGTAATTGGTTCAGGTCTCAACTGTGTCTCGTTCCACTGGGAGACTCTGCGTTGTAGCCTAATGAAAATGTGTGAAATTGATGTCAGAGCCCATTAGGTTTTATTCTGGGTTTTATTCTGTTTTTTTCACATCATGCAATTAATATTGCAGAATAAGGATGAGGGGACATTTCTGTAAATGTTACCCAAAGTTAGGCCTCAGTTTTTTGTTGTAAAAGACGACTATCCTGGAGGTTTTTGTTCTTATTTTTGAAAAGGAACAATGTTATAGGATCCACTATCTCTGTGCTCGTGGTATGGCTTTTTTGTCTTGGTGTGGCTCACCAGAGCTGGATTGACGTATTTATTTCCAGTCAATAATATCTTATGGCATATATTGATTTATCTGCTTCACACACGATCGCCTGAAATTGGTTTTGTGGTTTGGAAGTGGCCATGGTGTTCAGTTTGAACAGGATGTCTGACACTTGACCATGAGACTTGTAAGAGGGTGTTGTTGCCGATCTCAACACACAGTTGTTGTCAGATAGTACACATTAAGGCTTTCTATGTGGTTAACCTGTTTGTCTGCAATCTTACTAACATGTTGCCCAAGTGCACAATTGTTACCAAGTCAGCCAAAGTGTTCATCATTTGACCCAACAAGGCCTGAAATTCGTTGATCCCTCTTTTGTCTTCCTTCGTCACTGCTTAAGCAGGCCTTTCTGAGGCGTTTCCAGTTTAGTAGTATTTGTTTAAAAGTCAGCAAGGCTTGTTTCGTACTAAGGTTACATAAAGAAGGAGTAAAAGAAAGAATTTTGTGTAGCAGCTGGTTTCATTGTGTCTTATCTTCTACAGCGCCGTCTTGTAAAATTTACTCAAATACTGTACGTAAATACAATTTTGAGGTACTTTACTTGAGTATTTCCATTTTCTTCCACTTTATACTTCCACTCCACTACATTTAGCTGGTACCTTTAGTAACAAGTTACTATGCAGATTCAGATTATTCAGTGTTGACTTGGCTTGTGACGTGTAACAAATCAGGTATTGCTGTGAGCAGGACATTGTGTCAGATCACAGAATGGTGGCTACAGTCCAAGAAAAGATGCTGCAATGGAGCCAAAGTTTAGAATTTTCAAATTGATTTATTTCATTGGCATCAGACACAAAAAAATAATGATACTGATAATCATAAAAAATGCTGGAGATCGGTCCTGATAATCATTCAGGCTGATAATCGGTCTATCCCTAGACGTTAATAAGGTCGGTACCCTTAAAAGTTTTGTGTCAAGAGTTGAGGAGTTATAGCTCAAGATCCTGCACAGTAAGACCTCCACCTGGGTTGCGGTGGATCTGTGGAAAACTGGAGCTCAGTGAGTGATGCAAAAGAGCGAGTCAGTGGTATTAAATCAAGCAAAGGATCAAGTGCTGCAGCTTCTGTGTGAGAAGAGAAATTCAAATGGCTTAATAATGTCAGGAACTCGACTATTGGAAATGTTTGCATGTGGAAAAAGTGCACACCGTCAAATCTGATTAAATCTCTTCTCTGTTGAACTTCTAAGATTATTTGAACGTAATAATTCTCCCGTATCCTTTTTTTCCCGAAATAGGCAAATACAAATGTCAAACCCTGAGTTTTTCCCACTTCAACACTGCTGCGTGCCAGGAGCGCCAGGCAGCTCCGATTGGATGGTCAGTCCAGCTGAAAAGCATGATGTCATTGATTAGGCTACAAACTCTTTTGTTCTTCAGCTGTGTTCATCTCTGTTCATCTGCTGACTCGTGAGATCCATTACATCTTCTTTCTATGTTTTCTTTTAGCTGGCTGTTAAAATATCAAATATGGAAAGAATGTATGTGTTTTTGGCCACCTGGGCAGCCAGACAGTCCAATTTAGATACAGATCCAATTTAGAATTAAATTCCGTCACTTCTAATGTGCTCTTAAACCTTCTCATCTGTAACTGAGTATTTTTTCCAAAGACTTTAATATCAAGACTATGTGTATTAACATCATGGACTGTTGGTTCAGTAAGAGAGGAAAAAGTTTGCTTTCCAAAGCTGCTTCAGAGTGCTTACTGGAAAATGAATCTACTACCTGCCTCATATTAAAGACAGTGTAACCAGATAATGTTTGTGGCTTAGAGAAGAAAGCTCAAAAGGAGTTCAGCGTTCAGGAATGCCACTGAAGGAAAGCGGTTAAACTTCTGGATGTAATGAAAAGTATATACGCACTCCTCAGGAAGGTAACATACATGTGAATGTAAGCTTTAAAGGGGAAGTCTGGTATTTTTAAACCTGGGCCCTATATTAACATGGATTGGTGTTGGTCCAGTAGATCGCCTGAGATGGCAACCGCAACACAGCTTAAATGTAATCCCTTTGGGGCTACTAAAATCAAGTTTGTCAGAACATTATGGAAACATTTCCTTTTGAGTTAGACCTTTTTGTAAATGATAAGATCCTTTTTGTGACAAGAAACGCAATTCTTGTTCAGGGAGAAATGAAGCAGCTACTGTAACAACTCACCTGAGAGATTTTAGAGCCAGACTGTCTAAATCAGTTAAATATTCAGCCGTGACTTTGGAAACAAAAATCTTGATGGCAGTCACTTTAGTTAAAATCTGAACTCTCTTTAATTCATATTCATGTTTCCATCATCATCTTCCTGCCACAACTCACCTCTCTCAAGATTTCAGGCAAGACTTCTCTCTGAGCGGGACTTGTGTTTCTGGTTACAAAAAAGATATTATTATTCAACAAACTGGTCTATCGCCGTTGTAATCGTTTCCATAGTGTTGTCAGACGCTCAAAATAACAACCTCAGCCTGTCAGTGGCAAGAGCAAGGACTTTGATGGATTTAACTTTGACAGTCGTAGTTGCCCGAAAGGATAATGTTGCAGCCATTGCATTCATGTCGCAGCTGTTCATGATGTCCACTGTAGATATGCAATGATATATTGATTAGTAGTCAATTATTAGAGTAATTGCCAGATGAATAAGAATGATCTTATTCTAGCTTTGAAACTGTGAATATTTCTGGGTTCTTTTCTCGTCTGTGACTGTTCTCTGAATCTCTTTGGGTTATGAATAAAACTTGGGATTTTAGGACGTCATCCTGGGCTTTTCACCATTTTCTACTGTTTAATAGACCAAACAACTAAGATATTAATCGAGAAAATAACTGACAAATTAATCAAAATTAAAGTAATATCTGGTGAGGCTTTATCATAACTGACTCTTTGTTACCATGCTTCTGCTTGTCTCCGTGTCTGTAGAGTCAGTAGTAGTCAGATTACATTTTGGAGCAGCTTGCTGCATATATTTGCATATGAATGAAGAAATCTGCTTAATGGTTAATATGATCAGAAGTCAAGTACGTAGGAAGATAAATACTTTATAATTAATGCATGTATTAGCTTAATTAGTGAACTCATTAGCATGGCAGGTTATGTTTAATATATCATTTGTGATTATAATGGGATGTTAAGCAGCTCAAGTGGCACTCGCTGTACAGGTTGGTGGTTATAATTCTGCCTTCAGGACCTGCTTTGCCGGAGTGAACATCAATGTTTAAGTATGTTGGAGTGTATCTGATTCACTCACAGCTAATATTAGATGGAGAGTCACAGGTGTGATAGTGTTACTTGTGTCGGGTCTGATTAAAAGTGTTAAGAAACAGAGTAGAATCAGCATTAAAGCATGTTTGTGGCTTGTTGTGTAGCCTGTGAACGGTGACGTGTGGCTCGTCAATGCTGATGATCAGTTGCCCGGGGCGCTCAGTGGCTCGATGGGGCTGAAGGGCGCTGTGTCCTCTGGGATGGAGGCGTATAAATGCTGGAGCCTCTGGTCTCTGCCTCCTGCTGCCTGCTGGATTGGGCATGAAGAGCAGTGTACGCAGAGGCAGGAAGAAAAGGGTTTACGCGCTGATAAAAGGTACCACAGGTGAGGCACTGCAGGAGAGGAGGTGAGGCTCTGTGTGGATGAATGTTGGGGTAGATTGGAGAGATTACACTGTTATGATCGACTTCTTTAAAGGGAATGAAGTGTTTGTGTTGTAATGCTTTTTCTGTGTATGCTGCAGTTGTGGTTTAAGCAAGAGATTTTGTCTCTGCTCTCTCAGAATTTTAACATCAAAATCAAGCAAAAATTATCAAATTGTTTGGAAAACCTTGTTAGTGTTTCTGCTTTCCAAAGTCATCACAGCTTTGCGATCGACCATGTCGCCTATCTATCTATGTAGGTCGCAGGATCCACCATGTTGGACATTGATCTCTGTGCTTTGGTTGTAGCACAGGAAAGCAGGTCACTGATTTCCTAAACTGTGAAACTATCAATTTCTCCTGTGCCCTGAAGCTCTAAATCCCAGCATAATTAAAACTGTAGACCATGGATGGAGGAAATAAACCATTCAGGGATTACAGGAGGAGCTTTTTTTTTAACTCTGGTTGAAAAGTGATGGAGGGGTATGAAGTATTTTCCTCTGGGGATATAAAAAAAAACCAAATCCAGAGTGGCTCTAAACTCAAATGAAATCTTTGAGCAGAGGCGTGTCTCTCTGTCATTCACTTTGGTGTTTGAGTTTCCATCAAATTTTCAATGACTCTGCATTATGTAACTGCAGCTGGCACAGATAATCTTATCTGCCGGCGCTGACATCGGCCGGACCCGGTGCAATTTTAGCAGTGCCCTAAACGCTGAACATGGCGATGTCAGAGGAACTAATAACATGAGGCAGAACTGTAATGGCAGGATGCCAGATTGGGCCAGCATTATATTGGAAGAGTGTGGAAACAACTGCCCTCAAAATGCCATTATGCATCGCTCAATCATCCCTCTGGTTACTCAACCAAACTGTCATCATATCTGTGCTGAAATCATACCATTTCATGTGGTAAATGGTATGTTGTGGTTGTTTCATTTGTCCGGACTTTGGCTTTATTTAATCATTTGATGTTTTTTTTATCCTCCCCCTTGTCTTCATCTGTTTTGCCTGAACACATTCGCCTCTCTTGTCGTACAACTCCCGGCTCTTGAATCACGTGTACCCCGTTTCCTTCCCCTCCTCACATGACCCCCCCGTTCTTCTCCCTCCTGATGAAATCGCTCCACATGTATCCTCCTTTCTGGTTGGAGATTGCAGAGTGCACTGTAGCCCCAGTTGCAATGGAGGACAGTGACCACGAGGTTAACTCTTCATCAGAAGAGCAGGACTCCTGCCCTGCATCCCCTAATCACAGCAGGGACCATGAGGCTGAACAGGTATTACTGACACCCCCTAGATCTCCCCAAATTTAACTCATCTACTCGTCAATGTCTTTTTATTGAGTTAGAAGACAAAATCTTGATTCCTCTTTTGGTCACCCTAACTTCACCTGTTGAGCCTCGACTGAATCTTTCTCCAAAAAGAATAATGTATTTATTACTCAGACCAAAAGTTGTTCTGCCACAGCAACTCTACTTTTAACCCTCAGTGATTGTATGGTGCATAAACATAACATGAGTCACAGAACATCCCATACTGAATTTTAAAGGCCTCATTGCTTTCTGAGGGCCACTGCATTATTTATCTTTGTACTCAACTAGCAGAGAGACCATGGTCTGTGTTCGCGGGTGGTAACTGGAGTCCACACTATGTGGAGCAGCCTGCACTTCAGCTGCATATCCCCTTACAGGAGAAGCTACTCTTTGTTGCCTACTTTAGTTTTGTTGTTTCATGTGTATTACCCCTAAAATGTAGGAATGAAGAATAAATTGTGTAGCTAATGCCTGAAGTGGTCCTTTAATGAGAGCCATTAAAAAGGCCATGTGCCTCACGTTAGCGCAGCAAAATGATTTTTTTTTTTGCAAAAGCCTGCAATGGACCAAATGATAAGAATCATTTTTATTCATGGGCGCCATTCACACTAAGCATGAAAACATTTGACCTATCAGATATGGCCCTGAGTACATGGGCCATGCATTAAAACCATTTCAAGATTTAGGATGTATCTTTATTGTCATTATACCTGGGCACAAAAAAAGTTGTTGGCCATTCTGTAGAAAATGAAAGACGTGCAGCCAAAAACAGGATGTAGATTAGAGACAAATGGATAAATACAATAAATAAGTAAAAAAAAAAAAATGTTGGCCAATCAGATGAAGCAACAGCTAGCTGTTAGATACCCTCAAATAAATTGATGTCATCTTTGTGGTCCTATAGTCCCCTTTAATTCAACCAAGTCTTATATATATATATAAATATCAAACTCGATAGCCCTGTAGCCCATAGCTGCCATAATATAACTTCTCTCAATTTTCAACAAACTGTTGCAGGTTTCTTCCGCCATGAATATTCAACATTGTAACTTGTGCCTCTTGAGGAGAAAAAAAATCTCATCCCTTTGTTTCTCTGTGGAATTTAAAGCCAATCATTATTTTTAAGTGCATTTTCTGCCTTCTTGGTCTCTGTCCCTTTCCTTTTACATCAACACTTGACTTTTCCTGAACCTATTTTTGCCCCCGCCCTCTATATTATACCCCATCCATCTCCTTCCACCATGGCGTCTCTAGCATTTGAGCCAGTCAGACGACTCAGAGGTGGAGAACATTATGCAAGACCCTCACCACCAAGGAGGGCACAGCCACCATGACCACAAGCACCACCACCATCATGTGCATGAGCCTCATCACGATGCAGACAGGGAAGCTGAGGGCGAAGACCGCCCCCACACCCCGTCGTATTTGCGGCCCCCTGTGGCAGGCAGGGCGCAGTCGGATTCAGGTTCAGAGCCCAGTTTACCGCAGACCAGAAGTGTGGAGTTTGACTTGCCGCCCCCCCTCAGTCCCACCAGGCCCAGGAGTCCCTGGGGTCGATTTGACCCGTACTACAATAATGAGGTAACATGAGGAGGCTGAGGCAAGAAACTCAGAGAGGAGGGACGAGATCTGAGTGGTTCAGTTCTGCTTTTAGGGCGATGGTGTTTGTAATGTGTTGAACATTTCAGACTGATGAATAAAGTTGACAGGATGTGACTAAACGTGTTGCTTTGTGCGGTTGGGCTTAAATACTTCTGGTTGAACAGGTTATGATTGTGGTTCTGAGATGCTAGCATTGCTTTTTTGGCTTTGTTGTGTTGTTGACTTCATTAAGGTGTCACACCTTTTGAATTGTTTGGACTTGTTGATAACAGCGTTTGAAGATGTTTTCACGCAGCCATAATATTCATACTAATGTCTGCCTCCCTGATGTATTCTTACATCTTTGTGCGCATGTTTTAGGACCAGGACAAGGAGTACGTGGGTTTTGCAACGCTGCCAAACCAGGTGCACCGCAAGTCAGTCAAGAAGGGATTTGACTTCACGCTCATGGTCGCAGGTAAATCCTAGTTTGCACATTAGAAGACATTTGATCTTAAGCCCATCTTTTACTTTGAAGAGAGTCTTAAGTCTTGCTCGTTTTCTCTTTGTTTGAAGGGGAGTCCGGCCTGGGAAAATCCACCTTGGTCAACAGTCTCTTTCTCACAGATCTTTACAAAGATAGGAAGCTGCTCAATGCTGAAGGTGAGGCAGCCACAGCTTTTTTTTGTTTAGTCTGATAAATATTTGGCCCACAACATATTGAATCCAGTGTTCTGTTTGTTTCCACCCCCTAGAGCGAATCACGCAAACTGTAGAAATCACCAAACACACAGTGGATATAGAAGAGAAAGGCGTCAAACTGAAGCTCACCATTGTGGACACCCCTGGGTTTGGGGATGCTGTAAACAACACTGAATGGTACGCCTCAAACTCGCCTCAATCTTTAGTGAAAAGTAACCAAAGCATAGCTGCGGTCTTTAGAAAGTCATGTGCAGTAGCTGTGCTTCGCCTCAGAGACTGAACGTCCCCTTGTGTTTGTTCTCTAGCTGGAAGTCAGTGGCTGACTACATCGACCAGCAGTTCGAGCAGTACTTCAGGGACGAGAGTGGCCTCAACCGCAAGAACATCCAGGACAACCGCGTACACTGCTGCCTCTATTTCATCTCACCCTTCGGTCATGGGTATGACAAATCTGCAGGGAGCAGTTTGCCTCCTCTCTCTCTTTTATAACTCCAAATAATCGGCAATATTTCTGCTACAGCGATGAATCAGACCAGTGGCAGCCTTTACTTTCCCTAAATTACACAATACATCACAGCAACTTGCATTCTGTTACACATCTTTTTTTCCTAGCACCTCAGTAAATGAGATTTATAGTAAATATCTATCCTTGCAGTGCAGTCAGCCCCATAAATTGTTAATGCAGTGAGGCTCCTGCCGAGAGTTAAAGCAGTCCTCAGCTGGCTTCAGGTGAAATCGCTCTAATCAATTGTTTTGTGCTGAGTGCTGATGTGGTGCTTTTCACCGCATTTGTGCACATGCACTCTTCCACATCGCCGTGCTCATTAAAGAACACAAACACCATAAACCTGGAGTACTGCTGCAGTGCATTTTTCAGTCAAAGTGATGGAGAAACTGCTCCCTCTGTTGGTGAGCGTCAGTCATTACTCCACACCAAGAGGTAGCTTCCAGAGCAAACCCACAGATTTGATGCTGTGTCTTAGATTCACAGTCACATCAGCGTCTTTAAATGCACTCCTTGATCGTCACAAGGATAAATAACTTGAATCCAACTTTTCCCATGGATTAATCTGTTTTCAGCAATTCATTGTTTTTATCAACTTCATCTTTAAATAATCAAATAAAAAATTAACTTCCCTACTGAAAACATGCTCTGGGTGTAATGCATAAGTATGCTTTGTTTCACCTCCAGCCTCCGACCTTTGGATGTGGAGTTCATGAAAGCTCTCCACGAGAAGGTTAACATCGTCCCCATCTTGGCCAAGGCAGACACACTCACCCCCAGTGAGGTGAAGAAAAAGAAATTCAAGGCAAGGCTGAGGTTCACAGAGCTCATTTATTTGTTTCTCGATGAATGAATAAATCTCAACTGATCTTAAAGACAAAAAACATCTTTTCACCCTGTATTTTCTCTTTCGCACATTTCTTTGTAGATCCGGGAGGAGATCGAGCAGTATGGTATCAAGATATACCAGTTCCCCGACTGTGATTCTGACGAAGATGAGGACTTCAAGCAGCAGGACCAGGAGCTGAAGGTGAGAGCCAGAGCTGCTGGGTGTCTTCCTCTTTGCTCTTATTTATTTTCTACATTTCAGAGTCAGCAGGCTTGTTGCAGTCAGAGCTGCACTTTCATATATCATGAGGAATTTTTGTAAATCTCTTATGTTGTCATGATCACATCACAGAAGATTGTCCAGTTAATAGAGTTATTTTAAAAAAGAACATATAGGCCATTTAGCAGAAGACCTTGGCAGTCAGTCCACTACTGACTGCACAGTCTTGATGAGTCAACCATTATCTGGCAGTGAGCACACCGTCAGCGTGCCAGTATCTCTCTCTGCCCGTGTCCTTGAGTAACCCCTGACAAGAGAAACGTGTTAACTGTAGCAGAGAAAAAATGGAGTAATTTAAATGATGGATGTGAAGGGTTAAAGTTAAAGATTAGAATGATTAGAAATGCAAGTAACAAAAACATAGATGATGAAAGATAAGATGGCACTAAGGAGGCAACGACGAAAAGTACATCTGCACTGCACCACTCGCTGCTCCATCCTGAACAAGCGACTCATCTCCACCCTCCCCTGCCAAACACTGTTTTAATATTATCATCCTTTCCGTTCTCCCAACAAGGAAAGCATTCCCTTCGCTGTCATCGGCAGCAACACAGTGGTGGAGGCCAAAGGAAAGAGGGTGCGAGGCCGTCTCTACCCCTGGGGCATCGTAGAAGGTAGGCCTCCTGGTCCAAATCAACGTTTGGGATATCTTACATGTTGCACTGACATACGTTGTTGAAAGTGATCGTCACTCTGTGGTTTTGCAGTGGAGAACTCGGCACATTGTGATTTCGTGAAGCTGAGGAACATGCTCGTTCGCACACACATGCAAGATCTGAAGGACGTGACCCGAGAGACTCACTACGAGAACTACAGAGCCCACTGCATCCAGAGCATGACCCGCATGGTTGTGAAGGAACGCAACCGCAAGTATGAAGCAACACTGAAGCAAGAGAGAAAAATACATTGAACATATACAGATATATATATATATATATATATATATATATATATATATATATATATATATATATATATATATTAAATATTAATTTGAATTTGACTGTTTTTGAAGATAAATCTGTAAAAAAACATTTTTTTTTAACCTGTCACTTCACTATCACTTTTAAGATATCAAGATTTATATCTTTGGAATTAAGGTTTTCTTCAGTGTCTTCAGTTTAACTAGAGATGTTTTCTATATTTACCCTCACAGATGCTTGCATCTATTTCCAGATTCTCCTATTTGGTATTTTCACTGCAAAGTGTTAATTAAGTCTGTCAACAGCATGAGGCACACAGAGTAGAGCAACTAATTACACAGCTCCAGAGGAAGACTTGGCGTTAGTTAGGCTGTGCACACCACAGTTTTTGAGCTTTTGATGGAGGGTTGTGCAAAGTGGACCTGACAAGGTGCGTGCCCTGGTAGTTTCCACTAAGATGTATGATGTCTAGGCACATAAAGGCGCACTCTGCTTGTTTATCTGCTACCTTGAATGTGTTTTTCGATGTTTATTGGTGTTTACAGGTCAGGCCCTTAGAAGCTAAGTGTAATGCAGTCAACTGTGGTTACGATACAATACAATACAATACAATAAACTGTATCGTACTCGTAGGGACTTTGTCTTGGACTCAACTGCTGTGCACATATAGCCAAAAACATAACAGAGCAGCACATACACACAAACCAAAAGACAATGTTATTTCAGGTCCAGGTCCATCCAGCACTGTAGCCTCATCCTCTGTGATGCAGACAAGTGTCACATGAAAGACTGGGGGTGTCACTGTAACCGTCACTTCGGCCTGAAAAATTACTGAATTTTTTTATCCACAAATGAACTTTCAACGTTAAACATTAAACTTCTCTCTGACTCTGCAGTAAACTAACCAGGGAGAGCGGCACAGACTTCCCCATCCCTGTGGTGCCCGCAGTGAACGACAACGAGACAGAAAAGCTCATCCGAGAGAAAGACGAGGAGGTACGGCACGCCGGCCACGAACAAGACTCGCACCACCAGCGCGATCACCACCACGAGTCCGAACACAATTCTGACCACCATGAGCAGTCAGACGCTCAGCCCCACGCAGAGCAGCACTATGTTACGTTGGCCGATGAAGCCCTCTGAGTGCTCACAGAAGTTCTCTCTCTGAAGCACACTCGGGTCATGTTTTCTGAGACTGACAATGAGTAGCCTCCCAAAACATGCATTTGTGTGATTATGAATTGAATCCCTGACTCCCCATGTCCTTTCAAGTCCTTTGGAAAAGAGCTTGTCAGATAAAAATCATGACGTCTTCTATTTTCTACCTACTCATAGGGCGAGAGTTACATCCAGGTAACAACACTGTTATAAGGTTGTCATCATAAAATGAAACCTTCACTTTGATAGCAGGAGCCAGCTGTGTTAAACCCTCAGCTTTCGTCCAGTTGTTCACAACCCCAGATCAAACCCAGTGCTGAGAGAAGCTTCTTAATCCCGCTTTAAAGAGGCAGCGCTGCTTTTAACTCTAGGTTTGTGAAATTGTTGGATTTGAGGTTCAACTCCGCATTCAGCTGTGACAAGGGACTTTGCTAATATTGTTAGTGTGTTTGAGTGAAATATGACATAAATTTGGTCTTTGTCAGAAAATTAAAGAAGAAGTATTCTTTAACAAATACCATTAGATTAAGTAATATTCCTAATATTTAGATTCTTCACATGAGCCCAGTCACTGATGACTTCCCAGTAAAGGTAAAGGAACTGAGCAGGTCGATGATACATCTGTTCATGGTGAATTATCACAGCCGTTTTGTTTCACGTTCCTTCCCTCTCCCCCCACTAAATCTATTTAAATTTACCAAATAAAGACATCGTTTCTCTTCAATTGTTTTTATTTTGTTTTTATAATTGAAAGATGGCTAAATATGACAGTAAAGCTGCAACGATTAGTCGATAAATCAATAAGCTATTTGACAGAAGATTTATCAGCAACTAATTTGAATTATTGAATAATTGTTTCAGCAAAAAGAAAAAAAAAACATCTGATGCTTCCAGCTTCTCAAATGTGAGAATCTGTTGCTTTTTCTTGTCTTATGTTATGTTAAAATTTAGATTTTGGGTGTCTGACTAAACAAGATGTCTGATGATGTCACTTTGGACCATAGGAAAGTATGGTCCTGATTTCTGAAAAATAATTGTCAGATTAATTAATAATGAATATATTCTTAAACTGAGTTGTACAGTGCACTGTATGTTGAGAAAGGAAGATGTTTGTCAATATTTCGACACATACGTGGTGTCACGGCGCAGGCAGCACAATATTAGTCAGTATTAATGGCTTCCAACAAATGTAAATCTTAAGCAAATCTGCATTTTGATCTCCCAAAAACTAAAAAAAACAAAACAATATGATTAACTGGTTAACCAGCAAACTGCCATGAGTATATTTTTGCACCCTGTGAGGCTCCTTTTGTAGAAGTAAATAGTCTGTATTGAAGGATAAGAGGCAGGCGGAGGAGCCAGTGGTCCCCTCACAGTCGCTTATCACAGGTCACATGATCTTGACAGCACAGACCGATCTCCCGAGTGTTATTGATTTGTTGTCTGTGCAGTCATGTGTAACTAATCAGCTGCACCGTGGTTCTAACTAACGCTGTTCCCGTCTCTCCTCACAGTTGCGGCGGATGCAGGAGATGCTGCAGAGGATCCAGGATCAAATGCACACTCAGAAAGACGCCTATTAACACAGGACAATGGTCACACTCTCTTAAACTGGGATTTAAAAAAAAAAAAAAAGCTAAGAAAGAAAAACCCAGGAAACCTTTATTCCTCTCTAGAACACTGACATCCCACTCAGCCTCATCAACAGCACATCACACATGGATTGGGGACCTGCGAGGAGGTGGTAAGATGTTCTGACATTTGCGGCTCGACGACTCCCTTTATCCTCTCTGACATCATGACACCACTGCTGCGAAACCCTCGACCCTCATCTCTACTGTTCTCTGTCCTGTCAGAACGTTAAAATGATTACAAACAACAGGTCTGTTCTTTGTTTTGTTTGTCTGAAGAAATCCTCTCCAGGGTTTGGTTAGTCGACAGAAATGTTAAGGAGAGTGATTTTTTTTTATTCTTATTTAGCCACGTGATCACAAGGTTGTTTTATTTTATTTAGTTTTTTTACATAAGGTCTGACATGTGCTGACCTGCTCCGATTTATTTTAAGCACACTTTTCTGGTGCAAGTGTTCATTTTTACTATCTCTATAGGTCAACATGCATATATACTGTAATAATTTAATTTTCTATATTACACTCATAAAAATTTGCTCTTCTGTTTTTGACCTTTTATGTGTTTCTGGTTTTATTGACCCTTCTACACTGCTTGACTTTGTGTGGGTTGTTTTATCTTTTATTTTCCCTCCAGCTGAGGTTCATCCGGTTTAACGGGACAGTTCCCCCCAAAATCAACAGTACATCTTTTTTTTTCTCGTACTGGTAGGGCTGTTTATCCATCCAGATTGTTTTGGTATGAGTTGCCGAGTTTTGCAGATATCAGCCGTCGGGGTGTCTGCCTTCTCTTGAACGTAATGGAACTTGATGGCACTTGACTTGGGGTGCTCAAAGCAACAGCAACGTCTCTTTCCTTAGATCATGACTCAGTTACTCAATGTCATCTACAGACGTTGTTGTGGGCAGTTTCATTGCATCCTCCGAGGCTGCGCTGTAGTGTTGGCTAGCTTAATTAGCTTAGTTAGCAAGCCTCTCGATAGAAACAGCTGTCAGCGGTGGTGTTTCTGAGCAATAAAATGCAAAACAACTTCTTTCTGGGGTTGCTCCCACATTCCTACGCCAGGCACATGAACACACCAAAGTCTATGGTGTGTTCATGTGCAGGGATGGCGCTGCATGGTGATATGGAAAGAAAATAGTTCCTACGTGAAACAAGCTCTGTGGATTATGATGAGAAACTTGGTCATAATTTCTGGAAGAGACATTGCTTTTGAATATTTCAGATTTTATTTTAAAAGTTTTGTCATTTTGATCACAACAAGCCGAGTGCCATCTTGTCCTTATATAATCGAGAGAAGGCAGACATCTCTGCGGCAGATATCTCTAAAACTCGGCAGCTGATACCAAAATGATCTAGACGGATAAACAGCACTACAGCTAAGAGCAACAAATACGTATTCTTGATTTGGGAGTGAACTTTCCCTATGATAGTATTGTGTGGAATGTTTAACTCCGTTTTTTTCATCAGTGTCTGCATGTTTATCATAGTGTAATTGCCACCTCTGCTGCCTGACAGCATGGATGTTAGTGGCTCTGCTCAGTGTTGGCCAGTCTTAACTTACTGCAATGCTTACTGCCATATCAACTTTAAATAATCAAAACTTTTACACAACAGAGGACTCTGTTGGTATTTGGAGAATTCCCCAAAAAAGAGTTGTTTCAGATTCTGTTCATCTCGAGGGCTGATCATGACCACCAACAGTTCAGCTGATGACACCTGTTAGTCGTTAGAGGTGATTAGGACTTTGATAAGACAAGACCCTTAATTTGCATGATGTGAGTGTCTAAGGGAAGGGTCGCATCAAAGGCCATGCAGTGTATTTATTTTTGCATGTGTTGTTGTGAAGGTTACTCAGATTGCAGATCAATTAAGTGATCATGAGGTTATTTATGGGCAATGGAAATATGTAGCTACTTCATCATTGGGTGGGAAAGGATTGAGAAGAGGTGGATTTTTGTCTTTATTTTGGTTGGTTATGATTATATCCTCAATTCAAGGGAACTCTTAAGTTGGATGTGTGCTAACCTTAATGTTTCTTGTAACCAAAGCCAATAATGACGGGCTTCATTGTCCAAAATTTTGGATTTTCCTTTTGTGCGAATATCATTTTGTACTGAAATGAAGAATATTGTTTGAAAAACGTATCAAAGCCAGGAGTAACGATCAAAATTATTGAATGAACTTGATTCTCTTGCAAATCATTTCTATGTTACAAGTACGAGCCCCCCTTTTTTTGGAAATTAAATGACTCTGCCATGTTGTGTGACCTTTGTTATGTAAAAAAAAAGAAGAAAAAATTACATTCCTTGAGCTTCTGTCCCAGAGTCAGGTATTACTTTTGTTTTGAATTTTTTTTTATATTGAACTTGTCTTTGATTATTCTACTTTTTGGAGTATATTTATGTAATAAATTTATAAATGAAATGTGGACGGGGAGGACAATGTGTACAAATTCTAATATTGTAATAAAATATGAATACAATTTCATGTCTCCATCACACACTGGGCTCTGCTTTATGTTGTGGCTTGATTTTAATGAACTGGTTTAACTAATAACACATTTTAAACAACTAATCCAAACAGTGTTATATGATACACAATGTTCAGTTAAAGTTGTAGTCTGTAAGTATTTTTTTGTTGTATTTGGTAAAATTGTCATTATGATCTGACAGTAGAATAAGATACAGGTCAGCTGTGTAAAAATCCACTGTTGGTGGCTCCACCCAGTGGCTGTGATTTGATTTGCAAGAATCCACTGCTCCCGGCTAAATACAACCAATCAGAGCCAGGGAGAGTGTCTGAGAAGCGTCAATCACCCTCCTGCATACCCTGCTGGCAGCTCCCCTCCCCCTCACATCCCATACTGGGCAGTGCCCCTCCCCCGCGCAGGCGCAGTGCCTGCTCTTACCTCATCACATACTTTCAAGCTCAAGCCCAAACTGTAAAAAATGGCGGAGAAGCAACAGGCCGAAAAAAGCCCCACTATTGCCCATGTCAAAGAGAAGAAATAAGAAGACTGACAAAGAAAAGCAGTGTAGAAAAGAAAGAATTGGACCGAGCCAGAGAGAAAACACGGATGAATATCAGAGAGTCATTTCAGAGGTGAATGGAGCTGCGGGATTTGTAAGGACCCCTGCTTGATATATGTTTCATTCTATGTTTGATCCACAGACTATGGTGGCTGCGGTTACAGTAATACTCGCAATAGCGCATATCGCCATACGATGTTGCAGTCGAGCTACCTAGCTTGCTGCTAAATCTAGCTTGTTAGCTTGTATGCTAACTCCGGTGTTTAGCTTTGTGTTTATGGCTACCGGTTAGCAAAAGTGTCTTTCAAGTGACCGGGCAGCTATAACATTAGTTTGTGTTCAGTACGCTCTGAAGTGGTCGAATTGGTCTAGAAAAATAAGGTTACTCATGCTTCAGGAAGGCAGCATGGTGATGATGATTAACTTACATGAATGATTATCTGCATCTACCTGCTGCAACGAGCCCATTGGCACCTGGATGGTGGAGGAGGCACTGTGAGAATCACATTCTTTGATTTCTCTAGTGCTTTTAACACTATTCAGCCACTGCTACTGGGGGAGAAGCTGAGGGTGATGGGTGTAGACGACACGATGATCTCCTGGATTACTGACTACCTGACAGGCAGGCCACAGTTTGTCCGTATGGGCAGTGTTCTGTCTGATGCGGTGGTTAGTGATACAGGAGCTCCACAGGGGACTGTACTGTCTCCTTTCCTGTTCACCTTATACACCACTGACTTTCAGTACAACACCAGGTCGTGTCACCTGCAGAAGTTCTCTGACGACTCGGCTGTTGTTGGGTGTATAAGTGAGGGACAGGAGGAGGAGTACAGGGCTCTGGTAGACAACTTTGTGGAGTGGACTGGACAGAATCACCTGCGGCTGAACATCAGCAAGACCAGAGAGATGGTGATAGATTTCAGGAAGAAGAGGAAGACGGCTTTCCAACCTCTGTGCATTCTGGGAAGGGATGTGGAGGCGGTGGAGGATTATAAGTACCTTGGTGTTACCATCAACCATAGACTGGACTGGAGATCTAACACTGAAGCTGTGTACAAGAAGGGGATGAGCAGACTTTACTTCCTGAGGAAGCTGAGATCCTTCAACGTGTGCAGCAAGATGTTGGAGATCTTTTATCAGTCTGTGGTGGCCAGTGTACTTTTCTTTGCTGTGGTTTGTTGGGGAAGCAGCATTGGAGCCAGTGACACTAACAGACTCAACAAACTGATCAGGAGGGCTGGCTCTGTGATTGGCTGCAAACAGGACACTCTGGAGGCTGTGGTGGAGAGGAGGACACTGAAAAAACTGTTATCCATCATGGATAATCCTCTCCACCCTCTCCAACTCACACTGGTCAGACAGCGGAGCACCTTCTCCGGAAGGCTGCTTCAGCTTCGCTGTCGTAGCAACAGATACAGGAAATCTTTTCTGCCACAAGCCGTCACTTTATACAACAACTCTCTCACCTCTGCCTGATAGAGAACTCTGGTCTCTCTACTGTTTTGTTGTATATATTATTATTGTTTATTGTTTATAGCACACTGTGCACTGTATATATACACTATGTATATATTGGATTCTATTTATGTTATGTACGAAGTGTTTTATTTGTGGACCCACAACTGCTGTAACAAAATAATTTCCCAGTCTGGGATCATTAAAGTATTTCTATCTATCTATCCATCTATCTATCTATCTATCTATCTGGTAACTCCATCTATCACAATGTGAGGAATATTGTTTGTTATTGGGGTTACTATAGTGACTCGGCATGCAGCACTCATCACTGTAATTTAGTTGTACTGGTCAGAAAGAGAACAATTGGGGCTTATGTTGTTGTTATTTTTAATGAGCTATCTTGGTTACCATGGTTACAAGCCCCCTCTGTGGGGAGGGGCTTTGAAGGCCGTGCTGCAGGGCAGCAGAGAGGAAGAAGGAGGGACTAAAGAGCTATGCTCATTCACGTTTTCTGGCTAAGTCCACTTTTTACGCAAAACACCAGACTGCAGCTTTAAATTAAGAGTTTTGTTAATGGAGTTCTGACTTGGGTCTCTGACGTTTGGCCCCGCCCCCTCAGGGTGTCACTAACTCAGGGCTGCAGTTAACAGCTGGTCAGCTAGGTTGTTTGGCCTTTTAAATGTTTAAATCTTTGTATTTCTCTCAAAACAAATCTGTATTGTGTCACCAGCCGCCACATACTTATATTTGAGTTTATTTATGAAGTAATGAGCCTTTGTTGAAGCTGACAGCGACCTGAAGACCTGTTGAAGTCGGTTACCAGACGCCATGTTGACACTACGGAGGCCGGCTAATGAAGCTAGCTACATGAACACTAGATAAACTGTAAGTAAATTCCTACATCAATTCGTACATTTTATTAATGCTAGCCTGTTTTTTGTTGTTGTTTAGTTTGTTTGTCTTTTTTATAAACCTATGACTAGATTTAACAACTTTATCATCAAGCATTGATGCAAATAACAGCATTATTTCTGAGGAGTTTTAGGCAGCTTGCTTGCTAAGGTGAAGTTAGCTTGCTAGCAAAAGATGAGAAAGATCATGCTAAGAATTCATATCCACTTCCTGGATAACTAACATCTTCATATTTGAAAATTTTGGTTGGCAGTTTTGTGAATTGTTACCAAGTAGCTTACATTTACTGAGGTACTAGCTAAGTAAGTTTGAGGTACTTGTTCTTTACTTCTGCCACATCACACTTCAACGCAGCTACTCTTTGAGGCAAATATTGTACTTTTTACTCACTACATTTGTAAACTTTCGTTTTGTAGTTCACAGATTGCATGCACCATCAGAGCCAAAGTAGTGCATGTATTTTATTTCTTATTATCAATAACTTTTAGTTACTACGCCCCTAGACTATGGGCAAAGCACCTTACAAATGAATACTTTGGTACCCAAATCCATAATCAGAAAACATACCATCTCTTTTTACATATGCTTTAACAGTTTTTTGTTTTTACGTACAGTATTTGCCAACCTGCTTGAATTTATTTTCCTTTTCTTTACTCGAAATGATTGTAAATGAGGGCTCCAAATGGTTATTGAGTTTAAGGCAAGTTATATAATTATTTATATTATTTAATAGCAATCAGAATCATAAAAATGCTGGATAGCAGATCTGATAAATCCCATAATACATATACAGATACTACAAGACTTTTACTCAATAAGTGTTTGTATTGGTGACTTTCACATTTACCAAAGTAATATTTTGATATATCATCTTTACTTTTATACAAAACTGCTAGATTGTGGTGCCTTCAAACCGTATTGTGTTACACAGAGGGGCACTTGCGTATTCAGTCAACCACCATCATTGATTTAAATAGGTTGGACAAAATATATCCCCTCAGTATTATTAGTAGTTTTAGCTAAATAAAACCTAATCTGGCTAATTAAGGCATCTAGCTACACAAAATATCAGATAATAGTAAAGCCTTTGTGATTAGTCAATCATTAGACAGTTATTCATAGACAGTATTACATATTGTTAATCAATATTATTAACTAATAATATTAGTTAATTATTATTATTTCTGGCATCCTGGTTTTCATCTGCTGGACAAAATAAAACGTTAAAAGATGTCATAACCTTCGATTATGTTAAACAGGGATGGATATGTTTTTCTTTTCTTTTTTTTCCTGATATTTCATCAACCAAACAAGTAATCAAGAAAATAACAGCCAGATCATCAGTGGTACAAATAACTTTTAGTTGCAGCTGCAAGTAATTGTAAAAACAAAACCACAATTTTATTCAGAGGTTTCTCAAACACAAACGTCAGACATTTGTAAACATAATACAATTTATTAAGTTTTTCTTTTTTTTTAATAAATTTTTTATTTTACATATTTTCCCCAGCTTTTTACATAATAGAGTTAGATCTAAATGCAGCCCAACATTTACAGGCTATATACACCTTAAGCTTTCTCCATAGGGAAAACACACAAGTATATTGTTGCTTCTTCAAGTATCTGAATCCCTGTACATTTTCACACATTTTGTTTTGCTACAATATGACGTCACAATGCATTTGTTCAATTGATCATTTGCATAAAATCTGAAGGTATTTCTTTGTACTTGAGTTGTCAGGAGCAAAAAAATGAAACATAAAAGGTCCCTGTTGTGATCATATTGCATCAGAACAAAATACAAAAAACCTTAAGGGGTGAATACTTTCCAAAGTGGCCGAATGTGATATCAAAATGGGAAGAGGTCTGTGTAGTTGTCACCCCCTGATATATAGCTTTGTACATGGTCCCAGGAAAAAAAACCAAAAAAACTATTTTTATCAAATTTACACTGAACAGAAGAAATTATTCTCCAGAAACAAACAACAGTAAATCTTAAAATACAAAGTCAGTTTTAAATGTTACACTTTACATACACATACTTTAATAAAGTAATCGCGTTTTTCTTTTAAAAAAAGGGGGTTTACCTTCTGATGAGTGCTCTACTCCACATCCTTTCACAGGTCAGTACATTCAGATTAAATTAGGAGAACAAAGCAGGTGCTGTGCTAAACTGCAAGTTTGCTGCTCATGTAGACTAATAGAAATGTTCACAGTGCTTTGGAAAAGGATAGTCTTAAAAAAACACATTGATTGGATTTATGTCAGCTGCTGAAATCACTTTAAAGTGACCCCAACCCAAAGTTATGGATGATAAATTAGTTTTACAACCCTACCGCAATGTGTCGAATACAGGCTGCACTGTTGTGGGTCCTCACTTTCAAACACAGTCACTGAATTTACAGTCATGAATGCATACAACGCATGCAAACAGACATCCTACTAGCATTCAGAAACGCACCTTTCTATCTATTTTTTATGGACCTTTTTATGTTTTCACATTCAAAATCTCTAAAACACATCTCCCTCGCTTTGTAGCATCGGAAGACAGACATCAAGTTTTTTATCTCAGACATTTAGGATTTAGGGGGCATGTAGATATACAAAGGGATCCTATTTGGCAAAAATGTTTTCATATATATTAGCAGCTGTGACAAAAACATAACTTGATCCTAAAACACTAAGTTAAACTTGTGCTCAGAGTACACATGCCAGTTTGTTTAAAGGAAAGTGATAACTAACAAGTATTTCTTATATTTAAGTGGCTGTTTTTTGAATGACATCATCTGCATTTCATTTTTTTTCAGGTCACAGGGAAAATAACTTTACACTGAACACCAGCAACCAGCAGGGGGAGCTATTACTGTATGCACCATCATGAGGACTGCAGCTCCAGTTCGGGAGCTCTACTCCAGTCCGTGATTTTGCTCCAGCCCTGCAGCATGTGCCTCTGCTGGAGAGGAGGAGCTCCTCTGAATCACATTTCCAATCTGTTGGTGGTTAAGGCAGGTCAAACACTCTGATCCTACTCTGTCACAGCCCTCAAAACCCAATGCAGCCTCTGGAGTATATGATCTGCTGTTGGTTAATCCACAGCAGTCACAATGATAGCGAGGAGTCAAGATGCCAGTCAGTACCTATATCAACACTGTAACAGGTGCAGTCATGTGACACTGTGCTGGCAGTGCAGCATTTTCCTGTGAAAATGACTTCTGCTCAATTATTCGCAACAATGGATGGCAAGTGAGGGTCTAAAACGACACTTCTGCCACACACACACACGCAACGTGATGACTATCAACCACATGCAGCCTGAAATGTCCTAAATTCAGCATCCAGATTTCAGGACACGGCTAGTCTAGTACTGACCAGGGTTTGTGTTTTGACACAGGAATGATCCCGGCTTTTCTATCTGCTGCAGTGCTTCTGAATGATCATGAAACTCTGTGGATCAGCGAGGTGTCCAGCAGCTCTCCTGCCCTCACTGTGACCTCGTCCATGGCCTGCTCTGAGGCATGTGGTTCTCCCCTGTCGAGGGGCGTCTCTGTCTTACAGCCCAGAGATTCTCTTGGCAGTGTTCAGGCCAGCTTCAGAGTGCTAATGGGGAAGGAGGGCATGGTCACCATTGTCACAGGGTTGAGCACTGTCTGACCCATCAGCTGCGGGTGGTGGGCCACCATTTGGGTGCTCACTGCTGTCTGCTTGCCTACGATGGTGGCAGCTGGTTGGTTAGGTGCAGTGCCATTTAACTGAGGGTGGGCGTGGTTGATGGTGTGGGTGATGTGACCGACAACAGCTGGTTGTGTGACGGCCACCGGTTGGGGATAGAGGGCAGGCAGATGCTGGCTCAGGTGAGCCACTGGGTGCACGGTGATGTGGCCAATAGGTTGATGGCCAGGGGTTAACTGAACAGAGCTGGTGGTGGTGGCAGGAGCGAGGTGGGCAATGTGTTTGGGACCCCCTCCCTGGATGACGTGGTTGACTGCTTGGATGACAGAGGGGTGGGACACTGATGCATGGGCAATAACTGTGGGGTGTAGACTGGGCATGGTCACCATCTGTGTCTGGGTGGGGATCAGGGGCTGACTGGGGGTGGTGGGAGTGCTGGATGTTGTAGCTATAAGTGTAGGTAGTACTGCAGGCTTGGACACTTGCTGTGGAAGAGTCAACGGCAGTGGCTGGAGCTGAGGCTGGTGCTGAGGGGCTTTGTGCTGGATGGAGATGTGTTGGGTGATGAAGGAGGTAGTGTTGGTGGTGGTGGGTGTCAGGGTGGGGGTCTGAGTGGGTGTTGCAGTCTTCGGCAGCTCAGGTTTCATGATTTGAGGCACGGTGGGTAAGGCAGTTTGTGCTCTGGGTGCTGTCTCGTCTTCTAGGTCATCATCCATAATGTCTTCACCTTCTGCAACACATGAGAGATTCAGCTCAGAGTTATTAGATCTAATGTAATGACTTTGCTGCATTTATTTTACTAAAAAGTGGTTCGGTGCTGTGGTTTATTGGACATTTAGCAGGATTTACATAACTTTAAAAATATGCTTAATATCTATACGCAGGCAGACTGTCAGCCCACCTGAGGCTGTGGATGTGGAGGCCTGGTCCTCCTCTGGCTGTACTGTCTGTCGGAGGACGCGGTCGATCTCGATCACATCCATCCACTGGCTCAGCTCGTTCTTGAGCTCTGCTAATCGCTGCTGCGTGGCGATCTTCTCCCTGGCCAGCCGCTCCATGTCATGCTCATACTCCTTCTCTTTCCTCTTCAACGTCTGAAAAGAGAAAGCAGAAGAGGGTAAAACTCTTGAATCGCTGACCTAAGTGACTGCTGACACTGATAGTGTGACCTGCCACCAGTAAAGTAACACTGTTACCAGTTTATTGGGTTCACATGTGCAGAGTAATGCAATAAGACAGTACAACAAATAACCCGGTCTTTGTGAAGCTTTGCTTTTGTTGACACTGCGTCAGAGATGTGTTGATTCAATTCTATACTAATGTTTGAGGCCTCTGTATCAGACTGTGATATTGATTATGTTCACCTCAAACTGGGTTTCACAAAATATTAGAGGCACAAAAAGAAGCTGATGTGGTTGTAGTTCAAAGTCTCTGGGTTTGTGTTGTGCAGCAGGCTGTGTTTTTTGTCAGTGTAACCACCTGCTTGTCACTGCTTTTTGCAAGATCTGACTGTATCAAACCAAAGTCTCGATCTACATAAACATATAAAACTGTTTTTTTTTTACGTTTTGCTTTCTTATTTTTAGCCTCAAAGGAGAGCACAGGCTGTATGGTTCAAAGAGCAGACGTATATTCTGTAATAAAATTGAATTTTTCTGAGACTTTAAATAAATCCTTCTGACCTCCACCACTGTCACCGTGTGAATAGTAAATCTGACTTGTGAAAGAGGCCTTTTTATCTTCCACCTCACACAGTAGGTAATCACAGACAATTCAACATTTAGCTCTAGTCAGGCATCAACAGAAGGGGGAGATTTTCTCATTACTTCATGTATTAGTCATCCACCAACAACCAGTGGGTTTCTAGTGGTTAGCTGAAGAAAAAGGCTCAACAACAAAGCACATCACTTCAGTAGGATGCAGCCAATGATTTTTATGATTAAAAATCGGAATATTAACCAATTAGTAGTTTGGTCTATGACGTCCTACGATATTCAGTTACTGTCATAGAGAAGTAAAGAAACTAAAAAAAATTAGAAAACTAGAAAGTATTCACAGTTAGAAAGCTGGAATCAGATAATTTTGAATATGTTTCTGTACTCAATTAATAGATTATCAAAATAATTTGAGATTAATTTTGACCACCAATCAATTTATCGTTACAGCTCCACTCCAGTAAACCTCAGAAAGGAAGCCTCCTGTGCGGTCCTTAGATCCGATTAATAAGGCTCGGGTCAACAAATAATGATTTAAAAATAAACCTGCGACCAGAGCCTGTGTGGAGGGAGCAAAATAACAGCTACAGGAGCAGGAGGGAAGGATGAGGCGAAGGAGACGAGTATGGAAAGTAGGAGGTGCTTCCAGGCAGTGGCTTTCTGTGACCCAATTTCTCTTAACCTGTCAGCTGACACTAGGCAAAACCAAACAAACTGAGCTGGACTTCCCTGTACACAACAGGAACAGATGAGAAGCTTAAATAGCATATGAACAAGTAACAAACAAGTGTGTAAGAATAAAGCAACAAAATATAAACTAGGAATTAGTTAGGAGTTAGTGTTTTGACATCCAACACTTTGTTTAATTTATGGTCTAAGTGTCCGACTGCGGCCTCGCTGGGAGAGGCTCACGGAAATTACACAGTGAAGAGATCTGTTACCAGCAACCTGATGACTCAGGATCATAAAGCCATTTCCTCAAAGGGTGGACTTCCTGTCAGTGATCATACCACCGTGGATTTGTGTGTGTGAGTGTACCTGTGCAAGTCATGTGTGAGAGATTGGGATTAAGAAAAGTGCATCTGTATTGAGTTTGTCTTACTGTAGCTGTATGAAGAGAGACAGTACAATATATTATACATGTACAGAAATAGGACAAAAGGCGGGTCTAGTGTAAATCAGCACCTGTCTCTAGTCCTTATCCAGGATTAGAAATGCACGGGCCAAGCGGTCTGTGCTTGGGCTGCGTCCCATTAAGATTGTTCTCAGTCACACACGCAAATACACACATAGAGGAAGTAACATTAGTTTGGCAAAGGAACGGTACGACAAAAACAAAAGAAATCCAATTCAATCCACATGAATGACTCATTTAATCTGGTTATTTAAGCGAATAACTTGAAATTGCAGGACAATACAGGTAGGTAGTTAGAAAAATGTTAAACTATCCCTACATTTTTTTGCGTTTAGGGCTGCAACTAACAATTATTTCTATTGTTGATTAATCTGCTGATTATTTTACAGTTAATCAATTAATAGTGGGTTAGTCTTTTAAAAAAACTGTCAAAATCTAAACATCAACATCATTTTGTCCAATAGAAAGTCCAAAACCCAACAACTCTTAATATTTGATATTTTTGCTTCAAAAATGACTGAGACGATTAATTGGCAATCAAAAGAGTCGGCAGTTTATTTTCTGTCTATCAACTAGCCATTATTTGTGTGTATGACCAATATTCATACTGATATACGTACTCGAGGACATTTTACAGCTGAAGAGGTGTCTCTACTCTGATAGATCAACTATGCGTAATGGTGACACTTTTAACCTCAAACCTTGGCATTTCGGCACTACATTACACTATTTTGTTACTTATAGTGAGTTTTGAGCTTTGTATTTTTCCTCTGTATTTGGTTTTATGTAAAGCGTCTTTGAGAGCTTTAAAAACGCTGTATAAATAAAATGTATTATTATTATTATTATTATTATTATTATTATTATTATTATTATTATTACTTGTCGACCAACCTACATACACAGATGCGGTTATATTGGCAACACTCTGCAATATCCCAGCAAATCTCTGTTCAAAACAAGAAAACATCTGCTATATCTCGTTACTTGTGAAATGTTGACAGTGGTCAAGTACTTTTGGAGAATCGTTCTGACTCAAGTGTTCTCAGTCACAAACACCGTCATTCAAAGTTATTGTATTTGAATTGTTTTTTGAAGCACAGAGAGCAGAACTACTCGTATTCTTCACAAACTCACAAAACACTCATTACACATTAATCTCTGTCAACCAGAAGAGCTGTTGATATCCGCACTTCAGTCTGAGCACGTTGACAGGATCCTCGGCTTCGACACATAGTGTACTGAAATGCCCCCGCCTCTGGTTGCCATGGAAACAGCTGAAAACCTCCTTAAGGTTTCCTCAGTCACTAAAAAGACCACACACACCTTTATGTGCCAATGTGCTGTTTAGTGTTGCCTGACACTGTTTGAACGTGTAGCGTTTTCTTTAAATAGAGCTTGCGTGTAATTATGAAAATGATCAGACACCAGCACCAAGCATCGAGGGTCTGATACACTAAGCACCATCAGTCAGTCAGCCAGAATGGTATTAAGGAGTGTACAAAATATGTGACGCGTGGAGTGAAAAGGGCTGGCTGCCTCCCTTTTACCCTCATGTTTTAGCAGGCAGCATTACATGAGTGGCGCCACAAATGCGCATGCCACAATCTATGACTCATAGAGAGAAGAATCGCTCTACAAAACACCAAAACCCACTGAACTCTCCCTGTTACAGTGCTGATGGTGGACGGAGCTGTTAAGAAACAGCTAGCCTAAGATTAACTATGTAAACCTGATCAGTGAGTCTGTCGCAGATGGATGCCACATGACTTCAACACCCTGTTAATCATGTCACCAGGTTGGTAGGACAAAAGGTGCCAAGTACCTTTTTGTTTCACGGCACATGGCCGCACCCCCCAAGCCTCCGGTCCTCCTCCCTCCAAAGAGACGAGGCCCCACCTCGGCCTCGTGTGAAAATCTAGATCACTACACGGATAGGCTGCATTATGTGTGTGTGTGTGTGTGGAAGGTAAACAGTGCTCGAGCGCCGTCCCAAGCAATGCGAGTGCCAAGCACATGGCCCCACGGAGAACAGGAGAGGGAGGGAGGACGGCAGATAGCGGGGGATTGAAAGAGAGCAATACAAGCTGTACTCACTGACTCACTTTTGCAGCAGACGGCACAAGGCTGGGTTTTTTCTTAAAGGGCCAGGAGCACAAGAGGCCACGTTGCAGACATGCTGCTTGGCCTGGCTGACTGATCACGCTTCTGCATACAGGTCTTGTGACCGTGTCGTAACCATAAACCCTTGTCTCACTGTGCCTGCGAGCTGGAACAGAGAGCTTCACGTGGTGCCTGACTTCAACAATAAAAGGCTTGTCTGCAGAAAAAAATCCCTACTTTTGCACACCGTTTCTTGTGTGTAAGCTTGTGCTGGCCATAACTGACCTAATTACCATATTGTGTTTTGGACTGGTCGATAGTCCAGACCATGCTCCAGCACATGCAGCTGTGTTGTGGAACTCTGACATATTGCTGTTGTTGTTTGTGTAAAACAAGGAAATAACCCTGCTCAAATTTCTCATCTTTCTCATCTTTTGTCATCATGCAAAATGTATTAGTTGCTGAACTTGACTGTAGTCTTGATAAGACTAAGCAGAGACCTTAAAAAACATTAAATAAACAGTGACCTCCACTGCCAATAAAGACAGATTATGTTTCATGGTTTTTCATGATTTAGAAAATGTCAAAGCAATCAGTGCAACTTTTCTTTTAGGCAATGCTTCAAGTGAAATCTGCCATTAGGTGGACAATGAAATGGCATTTACTTTTAGTGCCAAGCACGTTTAAACACCTCTATACTCTCTACATGTTCTCCACCAGATGGCATGACACGTTTCAGACTGGCGAGCAGGGGAGGAACAAGTTCAGTCAGCTTTGAGGGAAATGAAGCGCGAGCAGAGTAAACCGAGCCTTGTGTTTACCGCTCCATGTTCCCTCCCTGCTGCTGGCAGCTAAGCCTGCTGGTACGGTGAGTCCTGCCTGTTGCAGTGCTGGGCGGGGGCCCAGCACGGGGGGTGACGTCACGCGGCTCAGGCTAGCCATGTGCTTGCTGCTCATGTGGCCTTAAAAGCTCAGGGAGAGAAAGAGGATGGAGGGAGGGGGAGCAGAGAGGAGGAGCTCTTATGCATCAGGGCTTATTTTCTAGCCACGGCTTTCACAGCGTCGCTACAGGCTCGGGGGGAAAGCTTTCAGGAACTCGATGTACACCGAATCATGTACAGCTCTTTTAACTAACACAATCAAAAAATAAAAATAATCTATTTGCAGGTTACTGGTCATATTTATGGAGTCATCTGGACTTGGAACGATGAACTTGAAACATGTAGTTAGAGACTTTCTGTAAAAACTGAAAATACAGCCAATAGTCACAGCTATTTGTGCACTGACTTCCAAGTGAACATAACAGGCTAGATAAATCAAACGAAATGTGATGCTGAGCCTAAAGCCTCTCATTTGAACGTCTCTTGATCTCCGTGTTTTTGTTTTTCGGCTGCTTCTCTGCTGCCAGCGCAGAGGAGAGCAAGGACAGGGGCGGGGAGGGAGGTGTATGCAGGCAGGACACGCGTCTGTACCACCCATGTCAAGATGACGGAGTGTGCACATGCTTTGCTTTTGTGCCTCCCATCAACTTAAGTTCCCCCCTTTTTTTACTCCAGCCCTCCATAACAAAACACCAACCAATGAAAAAAAGCCACCTGGTGACAAAGAGGCACGCAAGAGCAACCTACAAACTACAACAGTGACCTACAACATATAAACTGTTAAAACGCAGGGTTATAAACATTATATACCGTTTAAGGTCAATTAAATTTGAATGGGATACCTCAACCACTGTGTCTAGATAGACTTTATGAGGTTGTACATTAGTGCAGAAGGGAGATCAGTTCTGATTTTTGTCCTCCGTCTATTGGCTTTAAATATATCTCTTGTCTAGCTCAGCTGGTGACAGGAATAAAAGAAAGGCAGGTCAGTCTGCCAGTGGAACGCAGCGCACTGAACACCGTGTTGCTTAATCACACAGAGGGAGGGAGGGAGGGAGATTGGGTGACAAGCGCTGCACCTACACTGTCCTAGTTTCCACCCACAGAGAGGAATAACTAAGCTGCTGCTGCCGCTACTCAGAGCATCAAATCAGCAGCTCACTGACTTCTGCTAAAACTACATTAGTATACCAACAACACGGTCATATAATAATGATGGAAATGAACAACTATATGGTTCATTCTTTCATGGGGGTGTTAGATAACCAACCAAGTACCTAATAAGTTAACCAAATAATTACCTAAATATTATGTAAGCCCAAAATCCAATCCCAGTCATAACTAAGAAAATGTAAATACAGTAGAATCTAGAATACTAGATGCACTGTTTAGAAAAAAAAAAACACACCTGATGCCAACTTAAGTCCATGGGTGAACTGACAGATTTAAAACTGCCACACTACAGTGTCTATCTATAGGAGTAAATGACCCACAGTAAACAATGTGACGCTCAGCAGCACAGTCAGTCTGAAAGAGTTAAAGTAGACCAGTGGTGGACCTTTGCACCAGCTGTTTACAACCAGGATGCTCTCACAGTGAGGGCCTGACTCAAACACATGGTGAGTCACTTGTAGACATGGCACAAATTCCTGGTAATAAATACTGGAGGCACTTAAAATCATACAAATGAGGAAGTATTAGACATTCTTCAGAAAAGAAGGAACTAATCACAGACATACAAAAGGCGGAACTGTGTTGCGGCAGAAAGCTGAAGATACTCTCCAAGAGGTTTTCAATAGGTGTCAAACGTGTTTGGTTTGACTATTGGTAGTATGTATTTTTTATCACAGACTTAATGATAAGTCCGTCTGAGATCCACTTATCTTGTACTTGCGTCCTTTAAAATCAATTGTGGACTAAAAAAATAAAGACCTGTCTGTGAATAGCAGGACCACATTATGTAAATAACCATCACTTGGAAGAAAACACATACAGCCATACATACATAATCAGTGTGTCTTCAAGTTCACAACCTCATATGCAAATCCTGATAATTAAACTTGTGATCACACTTATTCATAAGAGTATGCTTTTTTTAATGCATGGTTAATGCCAGGTGAGCTAACAGCTAGCTTATTTGTTTTTTCAACAAACGCCTCTCCTCTTGTACTCGCCACTCTGGATCATGTGTCAGTTTAGCTTCAAAAGAATGGAAGCAAGAAGTAATCGTGAGAGTTGATAGACCTGTAGAACAAGTCTTCACTTGATTCGCAGATATCTGGCGATGCAGACCACAGGCTAAAGCTGATAATCTATTTCTGTAATATAATTTGTTCAACAATTAAGCCAATAAAAAGTGGATTTTCGAGTCCCATTCCCAACTCAACAAATACCGATGATTTGGGATGGAGCCCAACCCGATCTACAATCCCAAAGCACCAGTATTTGAGAAATAAAAATCTGAAATGAATCTGCTTTTACAGTTAAGTTATTGTTTTGTTTGATTACATTCATTTCACTGAATATCAATATTTATAACACAAGTTCAATGTAATGTCATACATTTTCAACAGGGTGGATAAACTGGCCAATAATATCATTTCTAGACAGGTAAATAATACCTTGTCTTTTTGCTTTGAAGACCACAAACCTTGGGGGAAGATAACTGACTTGACTTCACTAAAAACTCAACTTGAAGTGTTGTCCAAGGAAAAATGTATTGGGACTTGCTTGAGACTTGGATCATATAACTTAGAGTGATCCCTTTCTGAAGACAATAAAATAAAGGAGAGTCGAGCTGTCCAAGCACTGACCCACTTCTCCTCCAGGTAAAAAGTCAGAGGCATTCAAATAATGATGAAAGGCTTGTGGTAATATAATTATATGGACCTGCAATAGTCAGACACCAGTGTACACATTTAGAACCTCAGAAACTAGTAGTGTACCTGAATGTATCTCAGCGCACTTCTTAGAACACTCAGATTGGAGGTCTTCTTCTCGTCTATGTTGGGGATGTTTTTCTTCAGCGTCTCAAAGCACTCCTTCAAGTGCGCTCGTCTGACAGACACAAGACACAGACAGGGCATTTGAGTCAGCAGAAATGGTGGAGCCTCACTTTACTTTAGATTACACAACTAGGTATTCGATTTGTGTATTTGACTAAAAAAGATTAAGCTTAGCATTCAAATTGAACTGCAACTACAAAAAAGGAATCACTCAGATAAAACTTTGATATACTGAGGGGAAAAAACACTATGTAACCTGTACACTATTATTCAAAAGTAACAATATGAAGGATAATCTTTCTCTTTAAGGAGGCCCTATGGTAGACAGGTTGAACCCACCTGTTTTTCTCAAGCTTGTTATGCACCTCTCTTGTGCCTGCCCTGAAAGAGCACAAATGAGAGCACAGTAAGAATTTGGTGTCCAAAAGGGCAATGTGACAAGAAAAATCAAAATCAACCAAAGACAAGTTTTCTTGCTTTGTTGCTCGTAATGGTGATAATATTCTGTCGTGCAAGTCCAATTTAAAGTAGAACTTCTGTCATTTAGCGGTGAAATAAATACCAATACCATAACAGCTTCACAACAGCTAAATTTAGCTTTTTCTCCATTTTTAATTGTTACAAAAATGTTTTTTTGGTTTTAGGAGGCTACAGCTCAAAAGTAATTAATTACATTTTACAGACGTATGTATTGATTGACAGAAACTACATATGTGATAAATAATGTAAACAAGTTAATAGGTTTAGACCGACCCTCCAGGCCTCTTCTTGTTGTCAAGGTTGCGGCCATCATCAGGAGGACTTCCCCGGCTGATGGGACCATTTTGTAGAGGAGCCTGCTGGAGTACAGTGCCCGACTGGGGGAGTATGGCATGTTGCTGTGGGGGGGAGACGATGGAACCGGGATACCGCTGAACCAGCTGCTGAGGTGTCTGCTGCAACAGTTTAGTGTTGTTAGTTTGGGCGACAAGCTGTGGGTGATGATGGTTCTGTATCAGCTGCTTGTGGCTGTTGGTCAGCACAGAGCTCTGGTGGTCGGGTTTGGGCTGCGGAGAGCGTGGCAGAGTAGCGGCAGGTGGAGGGGAGAGTGTGGCGACCTGCAGAGTGGGTGAGCCTGTTGGGTTGGGGGTGACCACGGGGATGGGTATGACAGTGATGGGCATGGAGGGTGGAGGCAGAGAGGGTGGTATGGGCACCAGGCTGCTCTCAGTGCGGAGCTCCTCGACTTTGGAAACATTGTTGATTTGGGTTGTTGAGTTATAGGTCAAATCAGAGTGCCTCTCCTCTGACAGCTGCCCCAGACGCTGCTTCTCCTTCAGCTCATCCTCTGTGGAAGGAACAAGGCAGGTGAACATAAGAAAAATACACTAAAATACTATAGACCACAGTATCACACCAAAAAATATAAATACCTTTCATGATTGTTAAATCATTGAGAAGCAGTCAATAATAGAAACCTGACCTTGATTAAAAGGTGCACTAGGTGTGTTTTCATGACGGAAAAAAACTGAATAAACCAAATGACCTTAAAAAGGACAAAGCAATTTCATACAGTTTTACTTTTTGGTTATATTTTGCGGACTCTGCCACCTTTCTAGCGACCTTATTTTCCTCTGAGAACAGCTTGTTTATTGACTTACGGAAAAGATAACTATTTCTGACTTTATATTATCTCATTAATATTGTAAATATTAAAATTCTGAGTTTAAATTTCTTCTCCAAAACTACAAAGTGCCCCTTTCAGATATTTGTATTTGAGATATGTGAGTGTATGAGAAGATATAAAACAGGCCTATATACTAAACAAACAACTATCAAACTATTAAAAATAAGGCTTTGGTAATCGACACACTTAAAAAACACATAAAAACACACTAAGCATGGACTACTACCTGCTGCATTCGACTTGATTATACTGCAACAAATACTCAAAATTTTAAGCAACAAGTGTCTCTACACAGAACTTGTTGACCTCTGTTATCCAAAACTTGTGTAACATGATGTCTGTCACTTACAGCAGGTTTCTGTTTCTCAACACAAATAAACTGTTCCAGAAAGATCAGGACAAAACTCTGACAGAAACAGCAGTGAGTGCTCCTTTATTAGCAGAGAGTTATTTCATGTGATCACTTTCCGTAGTCAAATACTGACTATAACAATTACTAGAAATAAACAGCAAACAGGAAGAAATCCCTCAGTTAGCAGCTGCTAGGAGGGAAAGCATTTCGCTTTTTCTTTGCATCTTTGTAAAACCCCTAGCAAGCTTCAAGCACACTGCTCTAATGGCGGTACATCCTACTGATTGAACTCATGTCCTATTTACATTAACATGCTAGGTGATCAGATCACAAGTGAACAGCTGTACGTATAGGTGCGAGGACACATTGAGATCAGATCGCCCACACCACATTTGTATGTGATCTGTGCCCAAAGGTCACAATCTTTTAGCTATGTGAATGTATCCTGGACACTCTGCTCAACCGTCCAATGCTCAGGATGTATGTACTAATTCACACCCCAATGCTTCATAGTAAGGTGCTGTGCTATGGTGGAGACTGTCTGCTTTCCATTTAGGCTGACTGATTACCTGAGCACCAATGTCTTACTCTTATTTTTTTTTTCTAGCAGTCTAAACATGGGAAAACACTGCTGCTGCTCACCACTTAAAAACAACAATGTATGTGGTGCGCAAACATAAATGATGCATGTGTTTATTTACATATAGAGCGGGGAGGTGAGATCCACACAAGTGCTCACTCAAGATGCATGTGGAGATGCATTGTGTTGCCAGGTGTGAGGTGACATACTTAAAGCTGTCCACTTGTGATCCAATCATACAGGACACATGTCAATGCCTGGTGTAAACAAGACCTTAAGGAACCTTTACCAACAACACATGTCCAGCATTACTAATGTAAAACATATCTGCGAGCATGTTACTGGAGGTCACTTCTGAAAAGAGCCTATTTGATGTACAAAAAATGTCCACTTTGGTGACTTTAGTAATCTTTGAAGAAATCACATCAATTAGAGAAAAGTCCATCCGCTGAGAGTGTAACTGAAAACGTGAAAACCCTCAGACTTCAGAGAAACTGACACAATAATATGTGCAGTGCTGTAGTATTTTGGCAATAAATAGGAGTTGGCATCATAGAGCTTCATAAGCCTTGTTGCTCTCTCCAGTCGTACTCAAAACCCCTCAATAATGTATGGATGTTGGAGAAATGGCTGTGTTGTTGCTATGGCAGCTGTGATGTTCAGTGTTATAGATGTCAGAAACATGTAGTCGTCATTAACATTATTATGAAGTGGATCGGGGTGACTGCAGCACTACACACCATTCCCTTCACAGCAGAACTACAGATATAGCTGCAGAGACGACTTAATTACATCTAGGGAAAATAATAAAAACCACAGAAAAAACAATAATATCAATTTTAAAGATTATAACTATTGAATCACTTAACAGAGGACTATGTGTGAGATATCACGACTGTGAAGATCAATCACACCAGAAGATTTATGCATGTCGCATATTACTCGCCAGGTCATCAGGCACAACACTAGTTCAGCTAAATGGGATGGTCAAATTAATAGAAACACCAGCCAGTATAATACAATGTAATTCAACAGCACTACAAATGGACTGCAGCCTACAAAATATTCAACACCTCTCTAAAGCAACAACATAAACTAAACATTATAACTTTCGTGAAGGGAAGGTTTACCTCAAGACTGTTGTATTAGACTGCATTAGTATTAGCTAAGTGTATCTAATAAACCAACACTATGACAACTCTGCCTTTGTAATCAATTATTGAGATTCAAAGCAAGTTGAACATTGGAAATCTTGAGAGATAAGTATTTAGCATTAGTGGCTTGGATTGAACTTTTGCCGGTATGATGGATACTCCTTTTGAAGAGCGGGTCCCCCCATGATTACAACCTGCAAAAGTTCTGTTTGTCCGAGTTCAAGGTTCGGGAACGTTATAGCCCGGCTTTGACGCGCACCAACAAACTTTTCCCTGAAGCTTAGCCCAACTACTAAAAAACAAAGCAGTTAATTTGATATTAAGTGAAGCAGATATAAGCATCTGTAGTCATATGTTCTTTTTTGTTATATGCAAATATTGTGCCGAGTCATGTGAAAGAGGAAGGGACATTTCTAACTCTGGAGAACCGTTTTATAGTCTCATATTTAACAGTCAAGCATGTCACTTATTGCTACATATACATGTTATGTTGCACTGAAAAGGTGTGCCTCGAAAGTAAAGAAAATTTAAAAAGAACAAGATGTTCTGTACTGTTTCTAAAGATTTTGAATGCCCTGTTGTTAGACACAAATAATTTAGTTTGGTGGTATCGACGCAGACAAGACAGAGTAGTGCCTATTCTGGGCGAAAATCAGTGAAACACTTAAAAAACAAGAGGATTTTCTATAGACGTTATATAACTGCAGCAGCACATTGGAAACACTGGCCTACTTTTCTCCACACAGTGACCTGCTCTACAGTAGCAGGGAGGGAGAAGGAGGGGGAGGACTCTGCTCTCCCAATGCAGCATGGCGGGAGGAGCTGGGAGAGAAAAGAAGCGAGAGCTCTCACTCTGAGCTTTCTTTAAATATCCATTTGCTAAAATAAAGTCACACATGGGTCTCCTTTTAGGAAAACGTTCAATGATGACTGTTGAAACATGACATTGATAGAGGAGAAATGCTGAATACTGAGCATTTATTAGAAGAAGGAACAGTAAGTATAATGCACAAGGAGAGCTTCTTTACTTCAACGTATCTAGGCCGCTGGCTTGTTATCTTGTGATTCTTAAATTCCGCACTTAATTCTGTGCTAAGCCAATCTCAAGTTTTCTATATTGGTAATTTAGCCTCTGAAGCTTGAATATATACCGGTTGTCTGAGTCTGTAGCTTCAAATGGGTCTTCAAGGTCTAGTTGCAGTATTTTCAGGTCCCTTCAAGCTGTACCAAAAAAACATTGCAATACTATGCTTGCCTTTATTGGAAATGTGGGAGTTTTTGCTCAACTTTTAGCCAAAAAGAAATGCCCTACAAATCTTTCTAATGCCTAAGTAGGTCGACTGTCGAACAACAACAACATGCAGAGAGCATGTGTGAAAGCTGCTCAATGCGTGTGACGGATATGTTCTACTGTCTACACATCGCAGCTTTCTGTTTATCTGTTTACGGTCAAACAAGACAACTATTTACAATTAGTTAATCTTTTCCCTAGGGATGCACAATTTGTATGTTTTTTTTCAGTCAAAATCGGAAATTTCACATATATAACCTGTACTTTGATTTAATATTTCACCACAAATGTTAAAACTGATATTTCACCCGTCTCTCAACCCTTGTGGGACATGTATTACAAATTATAATGCTGTAAAGTGTCCATGCTGATGAGGACAGGTTTGGCTTGCTTGTCTACACTGGCTGGCTCTTTGACATCACAAGCGCAACAACAGCATATTGTAGAGTGTAGCTGATGTGCTTGTAAAGTCAATGACAGCAATTTGTCTTTGCATTATCAGCTCCATTTATAGACTTTAATTTCATTAACAGCTGAGAGCTAATAATAGAGATTTCCCATCATCGAAATAGCTTTTCTTTCAAGGGTCTCATTTAGCTTCTCTTTGTGAATTTTAATTGACAGTAACATGTTACACTGGACTGGTAATATAGCCTAGCACATAGTAAAATTATTATTGGAGTCTGGACATGCTGCTCTTCTTAGTTTGAGTTGAATTTTCAGAAAAATAATTTCACAGATCCTTATGTGAAGCTGGAGGCTTACTCAAGTGACTCATCTTCTTCATAAACAATCTTTGGGAGGGGTTGCCCGGCACGCACGTGGTGAAAGGGGCGGGGCCACCCCTCCTGCTGTTAACATATGGAGGCGTGGCTGGTTCGTACACGTCATCGACAGACATTCAAAGCTCTCCACGAGCGTCTGAAAGGCTGCGGAGTTTGATTCGTTATGGGTTTTTTTTGGTACACGAGACAAACAAGCAGACGTGAAACATGTCGGCACACGGTGGTTAAAGACCACAACACCGTACACGTTTAGGTGGAAGGAACGAGTAACAGCACAGATGCATGTAGGGGAAGCCTTGAAAGCCAGAGTCACTTGATCCCCGGCGGACGATGTCAGGTCATTATGTAAAACGAGCTTGGCATCCCCTGCGCCACCGCCCTTCACACCCTCACGTTTTTGTTTCCTTGATTTTAAATGTCTCCTAGCAGTGCGTGCAGTCACTCACGAACATACCGACGAGGTAAAGCAGATGGAGAGAGATCTGTGAAGTTTACAGTGATGCAACCGTGCAGCCTACCACTGTAACAACCCTGTCTATGCAGCAGGTTTCAATGCAGTCACCCCCTGATACTGCAGCAGCCCGAGGATGTTTATTAGCCATTGTGGACAGCTACCATTTACACAGGCAGCCTGTCACATGCACGGACATGTATGTTTGTGTGTGAGTTAATACGATTCTGCAACACGTCTTTACGCGAAAAACGAATATGAAAGTAAAACTAACAGGTCACATTCTGACTTGAACACAATCCTGTCAGTTGCTGCTTGTATTTTAATGTGGAAAAACAACATCACCCGCGATTTTCAGACTATAATCGGTTCATGAACGGCGTAAATTGATGTAACTCTGTAACTAAGAAAACTTAATCTCTCGGGCACACCTTTTAATTGGATACTTGAGGATTTGCCACTGTATTCGTCAGGGTTGACAGTGTAGCAGAGACACAAAGTATATTTCTAATAAAATACCAACTTACCACGTGCTTTCTGTTGTTGCTGGGCTTGCAATTCCAAAAACTTGGCTGCTTCTAGAAGCGTTTCGATGCTCATTTCTGTCCACTTACGGAGACTTTGCCTCGATTTTTTCCAAGAGAAAGGGGAGTTTAAAGCAAATGCTATATGCGCCTCAGCACTACAGGGAGAGGTTCCCAGTCTAACGCTGGAAAAAAAGGGTAATCGGATACCCCCTCAGTAGACACTCTACCACTTACGTAGGAGAGTTACAAACAAGATGGCGCTCAAAGTAGTGGGAACAAATAAGGTTTGTGAATCACGCACCGTTTGTAACCGCCCACCGACGGACACACTCCCCTCCCGTGCCCATCGGAGAGAAAACGACAAAACGTGGAGGAAGAGCTGGATGGGGATTAACTACCGTGTTACGAACCGGTGAGTCACAGTTGTAGAAGTGATCATACACACGCCTGGCCGCTGTTAATTAAAGACAACGTGTACGAAATGTCGGCAGAAACGGCTGGCAGTTAGCTCAATGCTCACACCGCTGTGTGACGTGTCGCTTAGCAACCACGTTAGCCAAGGAAGTAAATAACGTTCTTTAAGATAACATTTAGCTGATTAGTAACGATTAGGATTTATAAAGGCGGCTGAGGGCTTAATAGCTGCCTCATAATTTATATTTATACTTTACTTGTGTCGTATGTATTCAATTTGAATGCCTACTTGTAGCTTGTTTCTAAAAAAATAAAAAAATAAAATCACTCTTGAAACGCTACGGAAGCCCCAATGGCTTTTTCTTTTTTACCCGAGTAGGTTTACACGTGAAGTGTTTACACGTAATTACTGTTTTCTATTGTCTATTGTATGCAAAGTCGAGTCGCCATCACTGCAGTAGATTAACATCTCATTGATGTATTGTTAATCCGCCAATTAGAGGGAAGAAAAACTAGGGGTCCCGACTGCACCACATGGATACAAGTCATGTGTTGCTGTATCCCCGTTTATGTGCCAAATTGATGCCATTACTTCACTATTTAGTCATGATAAAATATATGATTTTCTTAAGAAACATGATTTATTTGGAGGGGGAATTCACAGAGATCAGTGGACTTGATACCACACCTAACCAGCCAGCAATTATTTACTGATTATTCCATCTTCTATTTATCTTGCAGCGAACTGATTGATCATTCATTCTTTGAAACAGCCATTTCCAAACCTAAGAATGATACAGCCCAATTTGAATGCAAGCATTTGATCATAAATATGTTATGGTAATTAAAAATGTTTATTTATTTATTGGATATGTCAGCAAACGTTTGTCTTTGTTTTATTGATTATTCGAGAAGATATAAATGATCAGAACTCTGATTCATTTACTGTCATGTAGTTGATTGATCAGCCAATCACCAAGAGTAACCTTTTTAAAGCATTAAAATGTTATCAGTAACCTAATCTAATAGTACACCAAGTGCCTGTTTTAACTATGATGTTGCACTCACATGACTGTCACACACCCACACACAGTGGCTGTTGGAGTCAAAGTCCTGGCAAAACTGAGGGACATGACGTACAAGTAGGAACTGTGTCTTCTTTTTTGCTTGCAACACAACAACAATGAATGTGCACGTACAGATACACGGCCCTGGATATTTAGCTCTCATTTCCTGTTATTCATTCAGCTCCAGTCAGGAAGTGTGTCAGCTACAACAGAGTAATAATAGTGGATCACAATACTTGACGTTCTCCAGGCACAGGAAACAGAGGGCCTCCAGGAACATCCTGAATTACACAGGCTGTGTGTAAATTTAAGACGTGCCAACTGACAAACCAAGTCGGGTTCAATGTGTCATTCCAAAGCCATTCATAAAGATCATGTCTAATAAAGCAGCAATTAAAGGATTAAATCTCCATACAAAAGATCCTGACAGAATTAATCCCCCACAGAAGTAACACATACACTGTCCTCTAGTGGCCAGTTACAGGTACTGCATCAATGACAGACCAAAAATGCTATCTTTGAATAAAAGATACACATTTAAGTAGCAAACATGTAAGAATGAACATTTATTGCAAATGTTTGAGCACAAAAGACCAAATGTACAGTATCTATTACCGTAAAAACGTAAACTGCAGAATACAAAACAATGAGATGACTCAGTAAAAGGCAACACATAACTGGAATAAACCTCCAGAAGTCACAGTGAGTTCAACACATTATAAACTTCTCAAAAGCTGTGTACAGTAAAGCGTTATAAACATTTCAACTGTCCAAGTAATCATGTCTAAAAATAATATTTCTGCGACTTTACTCACTGTCGTTTCACTTTGATTCTACTGTTTTAAAAATAAAAAGGACCCGTTCTTTGTTCTTTTCTCTCCGTTTAGGACTTTGCGACAGACTTTAAAAGTGAGTTCTTCAGGTAAGTGCACAGTTGGTTCATCAGGTCTTTGTTCTGACCCTCGACCCAGTGCATCTCAATCACCACGTCATGCTCCTCCAGAGTCACATTCAGCAGACACTTAAACAGGAAGCGTTCGACTGCACCCGGGCTCAGGGGTCGCTTGGAGGGCGGTTCGCTGGCTGCAGCAGGCGCTTCCTTTGGGACAGTTTCCTGCCTTTCTTCCATGTCCACATCCTCAGCTGATACGTTTTCTAAGACCTCTTTTTGCTCTCCTGTTTCGCTGTGTGTTGCATCCTTACTCGCCTCATTTGAAAGGGCAACCTGCTCTACTGGCTGACCAGCTCGCTCCCCTGCAGACATAGTTGTATCTGCAGCGCTTTCACCTTGGGTGCTGCCGTCTTGAGTGGAGGCCGACTGGTCATGAGTTGCAGGGGTTGTAGCAGGAGCAGCTGTGGCCACAGTGGTTTGAGAGCTGGTTCCAGCACAGTGAGGCGCCCTGGGAAGCTCTCGCAACTGACGCGACCTTTCCCGTCTCTTCTGTCGTCCGTGGATCCAGGTGTTCTCCACAGCAGTTAGAAAGAGGCTCTGCTCCTCCTTACTGCATGGGATACGTTTGTGCAGCACCTGCAGAACCACACAGAAGACAATCAGACTGTTGATGAGGTTTTCTGGAGATGTAATGTGTGTTATTGTGGTCAAAGAACCTGACAGAGAATATTCAAGCACCTCTAATGTCCCCCAGGTCCTTTGACTTTAGCTAGGGTGAAACTGGGCTTAAATTGTCCTCTTCTAACGGTGTCAGTTCAGCCCTGAAGCTTACCCGCAGGTCAGTGAGTGTTTTCTCCAGCAGTGCAGCAATGCTCTCCACAGGGCCGTGGGCAGCACCGCCTAAACCCTTGGCCTTGGCCTGCAGCTCCTTCAGTCCTGCCTCTGGTAGTGTGAACGACAGGGGCTTCCGTCCCTTCTCCAGTTTACGCTTCTTATTGGGAGGAGACTGAGATAAAAGATGGAGATCAGGAAAAATTTAAACAACATTCCTTAACAGAGAGAGTCATTTGAACAAGGACACACAGCTTCACAGCATGTAGTTTTATCAGGGGAACAGAGTGGCAGTCAGACAAATCTGTCAGCATGTGTAAAGTCAACAATGGCCAAGATACCTGCGGTATCACAGTCAACATAAATGAGAAGCACATGATTCATTCTGAGATCAGAAGCATTCATGTTCCAGCCAAAGAAACCAGCATCACATTCTAAAGATTAGATTTCACTGATATCCTGCCCCCTGAAAATATTTACAGCTCCGTTAATGTTGTTCTTAGCCAACTGTGTGCTGATGTTTTTGACTTTACCCACTTCATTCATGTCATACTTTTGATACATTTTGGTTGTTTTTTTTTTAGCCGGTCTATTCTGTTATTTATTACGTTCTTCTGTGGGTTTAAGTCACATCGGGGCAGAATAGCTGGTTGAGAAACTCAGAGGCTGCAGACTTAATTTAGTCGTTGTCAACATTCGGAGGCATTCTAAATCACAGGCTAGACATGACTTAAGTGATGATTGTAATCAAGAAATAATACGTCCAGAAAAAGTCACAAATCCAGAACCAAAACTACAACAAAATCGCCAGCTCAAACTCAGTTAGATAACCATATTTTGTTCTGATTTTACTTCTACATAAAAGATGCGTGATGTTTTTAATCTTCCACCTTCACTTTGAGGGGCTTGAGTCACACTGCTGACACAGTAGGTAAGTGTGTGTGTATACAGATAAAATATCACAAATTCTTTAGACATTAGCTATAAATTATGTTTTCTTACAAACCTATAGATATAATAAAACCAACAACAACTATAAATATTTTAAAAACAAATGGCTAATAGCGAAGACATTGAAGACTTTTTCGACTACTTCCCTTTAAGTGACATCGTGCTATAAAAACTCATTGTGGAGATGAGTACTACAAATGTCAGTCTTTACCCAGTTCTCAACAGCTTAGTATTACAAAGTCATAGCGGTTTCTAATTTTATTTCATTGATGAAAACGAAGACTGCACATTTAATTAAAATAGTTTTTAACAGCTACATTTTAATTTATAGTAGCTACAATCTATAATCTTACTAGCTTATGATATATAAAGTCAGTGATACACAATATGCAACGCAATTTTTACTTATCGTCTAATAAAGCCTTAAAATACCCACAAAAGATATACTTTTGCTCAGGAAGATAGACTTAAAAGCTATGATGAGCTATCAGTTGCAGCAATGCATGTTCACTACACACCACAAGATGGCGGTCAAACCACGTGAGCTCCTCCTGAACCTGCCTTGAATTAAAAGCTGCTCCATAATTCTAATCGCCTCTAATGTCACGCTGTGATGGCGGTGGAGGTCATTAGCCGACCGTGTCTGCATACAACAGACGTTCTGCAGCGATCGTCCCTGACGAGAAACACTGCAGCCAATATGCCGACGCCGCACTCGCGAAGTCACTGCAGGCTGACTGAAAGCGGGGAGACAGCAGGGGTCTGCGGCTGCACTGTACTGTGACGGAGCAGACAGCATGGCCGACTGACCTACAAACGGCAGAGGGAAGGAGCAGACTGTGACCTTCACACTGCTGCACTGATCTCAGAGTCAAGTTTGGATTAATCGTTACTCAGTTGATACATCAGAAGATTTTGTAGTTTGTAAAATATTGTTCTGTTTTATTTTATATTCCTCTGCTATTTTCATTTAAGTTTAATACATTAATTCACACATCCTCCCTGCATCTGCTTCATTTTCATTGATAAAATTTCCCGTTTTTCAATCACCATCTATTGATTTTTAGTCAATTATATGTTCTTTGTAAATGGGCATTTAAAAGAGAGATGGACATCTTTAATTAATGGGTTGACGATGGACGCTGCCTCGTCTGGCTGCTTGTTAGAGCTTCTTTTATTTCTTATTGTTTCTCACAGACGTCTCGTCTCTCCCCCTTTTTCCTCCACGCTTGGCGAGCCCTGCAGCTCATTGTACAAGGAACGGAAATCAATAAAATCCATCAAGCCAAACCCGTCTGTTTGTACGGAGCATCCTTGACAGATTCAAACACACACGCAGTCAACATGCACAGATATGAGCATAGATTCACAGACAAAGAGCAAGAAAATCCACGAGTGCAGTTTCACACTCTCTCACACACACACACACACACACACACACACACACACACACACACACACACACACACACACACACACACACACACACACACACACACACACACACACACACACACACACACACACACACACACACACACACACACACACACACACACACACACACCTCTCCACTGAATCACATCCTCTTCTGGCTCTGCTGCTCTTTCACTCCATTATTAATCCCACTTATCCACTCTCACCTCACACACACTCTTTCTCTTACACTCACACACAACGTCTGGGTAAATGACAACCTCACAATAAAAGCCTGTCCTAATTTTGAAAACCAGGCACAGTAAAACCGTAAAGGTCCAATAAGAGCTGTTCTCTTCAGATATAATGTCATCCAATCATCCATCTTGACCTCTTGAGAGCACACATGAGCACACATAGACACAATGGAGAAACAAAATGCTGCAGATTTCACCTCCAGGCAAACATTGGAAATCATACTCTGATCACATCTCTCCTCCAAACCCCTGTTTCCTTTGTGTCAACTCCCAGAACCCCCTGCACGGACTCCTGAACTCTGGACCTTCCTGGACCCCTCTAGGCCTGTATAAGCATCAACAACTCGCCTCAGGGCTCAGATAAAGCCTGGCAGCCTTCAGCAGTCTGTTCTGCCTGCGAGTGCTCTAATCTCACAATCCACAGTCTCCAACCTTTTGTCTGTTTCTGATGAATTTGTTTATCAGCTCGCTTCCTCCCCTTCAGCCCATCCATTCTTTCCACTTCTGCATCTTACCTCTGTGATGAAAAGAACCTCAAGGCTCAATATCATTCCACCTTTAAAAGTATGATTCAATGTCTTTGTAACACTCAAGAACAAAAACACACAACAACTGTGTTGGAGGATCTTTGGCGACCTGGAGGTCAAACCATACTTATGTTAAGCAGTAAAGAAAATCCTCTCTTTGACAATGAACTGTAAAAGTCAACCAGAAGAGACGTTATGAGACACCACTCCAAACAACTGTGTTGTGATGCACCTACGCAACATTGTGGAAGACAAAGCATTTAACTTTGATAACAATATCACACTCAGAAAGGATCGATGCAGCAGAACAAGAGAATATCGTCTTTTTGAAATTGGAGCAGACAACGAAGTAGTATAGACTGCTACAACAAGCTATTACAGGGGTCTTTAAAGTTTTTCAGGCCAACTACCCCTTAATTAACCTCCTATTACATTTATTATATAAAATTCTGTTGCATATTAAACTGGAGCTGGGGTAACATGTAGGGCAGCTGACAGTTTATGTGTATAAACAAGTCGGCAGCAGCTGTAGCATGGCTAATTTTAGCTGGTTAGCCTTACCATCTGCACTTTCTCTAGTCGTTTCTGAGGTGGTGGGGACAAAACAGCCCACTGTGGCTCACAAGAATGTCCTTACCATTTGGATAATAATACAGATAATTGGCCATTATGATTCAATAATATTTAGTTAGCTTGACTAGTTTGCTGTTATGGATAAATCAAATGCAGCGATTTAGCATGTGGTTGGATTAGCTTGCTTTCACAAATGTATCTTATATGTTCTTTTCATGTTAACGTCTATTTTCCGACAAATAACATTTTTTGAATAAATAAAAACTTTCACAATATAATTAAACAATAGTTTGGCGGCCCCTCTGCAGTAACTCTAATGACTTCCTGTTGAAGACCCAGGAACTATGGAATGTCTAAGCATGCATGGAACAAGTCTTCTAAGCAGACTACAGAAAGTAATATAAACAAAACTATTACACATAACGTGGTGTCCGTGTATGTGTCTGTTTGGGAGTGTAATCCAGCCTTACCCACAATGCAACTTGACAGCTAACCAGTTCATTCTGACATTTGGGTGCGTTAGTTCCCTTTAAAGCTGATCTTCCAGGGAATGAGCCATGGTTAGATGTCTGAATAAATGGAAAACCTGTCTTTTGAAAATTAAATTATATATTTTTGACCTTCATTGGGAAAAGTGGATAATTTACATGAAAACAAATGCTTAACAAGTAGCCGTTTAGCATCCTGCGATTTACGTTTTTTTGTATTTTTGCTGCTGTCACAGGCAGCTGCAATTTAAAGCTAATCTTCTTTTTAAAATCTTCAATACATTAATACCAAAGACTGTTGACTGAGGGTGTCTTCCTGTCAATATTGTGAATCCAGAGATAAATAAAAAATAAACCAGGAGAAGAGAAAGAAAGAGAAGATGATTGTAAATTAACAACAGTAATAGTGGTCTGCATGCTGACCTTGTAAGAAAAGGGTTAAGTAGGTCACGGCTGCATGCGTGTCACATATGTTAAAGTCTATATGTAACATTAATGAGCACCCACATGCGCATACATACAAATATACCATGACCACACTCATGCAGGCAGAATTAGGTACTCAACCATACAAGGAATTACACATGCAGAAATCTCGGTCATGTAAACACATTCACGCACACACGCGCGCGTGCTGAACACGCGTGCTGGAGGGGTCTGCCTTGTAATGAAGGCGAGCAGCTCCTTAGTGTAAATGATGATGGATGTGCATGAAAGTGGTGGAGGAGGGTCGCAGGAGGAAATGTAGGCCAATCATTCTGCTTAACTGCTTTTCTGCTGAAAAGGCCAAAACAGAGACGAGTCCAACAACACAACAAAACAGCCCTCGTCACATGGCCTCAGCTGCACCTGCTGACTCCTTCCCACCTCCACCTGTCGTCACTCCAACACTATTCTTAGTCCTATAACGGTTTCTCACTGTGCCTGCTTCCAACCCTCTCATTGTCCAGACCAGAAAATGGTTCGGTGTTGTACGCAAACAGTCCTGCCCTGGCAACTGTTGCCTGGGTAGAGCATGTTAAAAATCACATAAAACGTCTCCCCAGAGGAAGGAATAAGTGCTTCTAATGGAACGGGGCAGGAGGGAAAGAGGATAAGTCTGCAGAGGGGCGAGAGGATACATAATTGAGGAGGAGGCCGTGGCGTTTTGGAAACAGCCAGCAAAAGGAAAGGGGGCAGCTTACACAGCAAAATGGACTATTGAGATTACTCACCGGTGTATTTATTTAAAAGGTATCAAATGTCAATTCTATTTTTGAAATACTACCTAAGGTGCTGAATTTCATTTCTCAGCCATAATGAGCACAAAACAATCTGTTGAGTCTGGAGTGTGCAGCAGTGAACGAGAGGAGAGAAACAAGATCTACACAGACTCACCGGAACAATCACGTCATCGTAGAAACTCCAGGCCAACGCCCATCGCATGGTCCGTCCCTGACAGAACTCTGTGTGCGTCACTTTAGGAACCTGAGAAAAAAGAAAAAACTTCACTTCTAATTTCCAAACACAGATATTTGATACCATAGGGGGGAAACTGACACAACACGGATGGCATAAAGTTTAAGATTATAATTAAACAATAAAGAAAAATGCTGAAAATTAGTAATGAATTGTTTCAGATAATCAGAAACAATATCTATCAATATTTTTAGACAGTAATTAGAGCACAGAAACTGATCATATTCGGTCAAAAACCTGATTCCTTTCTCTTGCCGGTGATCACATTTTAGTTTTTGGTTGTGATGTTATTTTTGGCTGTGTTAAGAGTTCTCCAAATGATATGTTTTTAGGGCTCAACAGTAAGGACTGCATGCTTGCATGGGGCAATTGAAATGCACTTTTTTCCTCTATACCTCAAGACAGCCAATCACTAGCACCATTAGACCTTGGTAGAACAAGCATGCTGCATGCTTATTGGCTCACTGACACCAATGAGATGAACTCTATAGATATTTAAATTTGGTATTGAATGACAGTACTCCAGTTTGTGCCATTAAAGTATCAAAGTTCGATACGTAGCCATGAATATTAAACACATTGTTTTTCAGGAGCTGATGATGGATGTCGCTAAGAAGTGAGCCATTTTCCTTCCTTCCCTGTTGAGTTGGAAATGTGCAGGATCGATCGGGCACTCGTAAGAAAATGGCATTTCTGAGCTGAAGCTCAAGTGTAAAGAGGAATTGGGTGGCGTTAAAGGATGTGCTCAAGTCCAACCCTCGACATGTGGCACAAACTGGGCATGCTCAGTCCGCAGGTCTGCTGAATGCCAGTGAACAAAATCACAGACATTTTTCCTGCTGTGAGCATCTCTAATTGTGGGTGAGAAAACAAAGATTCACATACACACACACACACACAGTGTGAAAACCCTTGTGCTAACAGAGCACTTTAACTGTCTCTCAGGACCCCTTCAGTAAATACGAGGAGGGTCACTTAGATAAAAAGGTTAGAGGTTAAGGAGCTCGGTATCTGAGACAGTCACCAACATGCACATTTGCTAAATTAAAAAACACAAAGAGGGATGAGGATCTGCTGGAGAGGAGATCAAGTAATGGGTGATGAAAGCATTAGCATATCAACCAGGCGAGGTTTCTGTTTACACACACTATAAAAATCGGGGCAACAGTCTCCTCTCTGGACGTTTGCCAAGGCTGCACTCACTCTGATAAGCAGCGACAGCACCCTAAAACCTCTGGAGGAGCTTTGAGGGATGGCAGGTGCAGACGAGGGAGCTCAAGTCTCCTCTTTCTTTTTTTTTTTGAGCATGTGAGTGAAGTGACTGGCACTGGACCAGAGGCCTGCAGCAGTCAGGAGTCATGTGCCGGGTTATTAGTTGGGCTAATGACGCTAATGCATGTTAGCTACAGAGTGCCGTGTGATCCGGTCATGCACCGCTAACAGAAATCAGCTCATTCATGGCTCGTTTGTTTGTGACGCTGCCTAGCTGGCACATGTTAGAAAGAGCTGATGTGTGATATTTCTCTGCTGCTCTGACTTTCTAACACCAACGCACAGTCCCAGAAGAGTTTGACAAGAGAGGCAGAGATTGTTTTAACAAGCTATTATCTGACCCTGAACAGAAGGAGCTCTTTCCTGTATGATCAAAAGCTGTGGCTGCAGATGCATCTGCATTTGGTACTCACCCCTTGTTTCCTCAGCTCCTCTTTCAAAGGTGCCAAGCTACATTTCTTCCCCAACATGCAGCTGTACCACCTGCAGAAAGAAGAAGCCGTATTAACCAGCTGCGTGTCGGAGGCTGTCGCACCACGCAGAGATCAAACAAGCCAAGGTGAGCTTTGGGGAGCAACACAGAGACCAAGTAAAACATGAGAGACGGGAAAAACATCCGGGTGAGTCTGCAGCTGAGGAAAAGCTGATTTGATGTTCTCCCTTAGTGGAGGCCTGATCAATAATCTCTGCTGTGCAATAAAGACATGAGGTTGGCCCTGATCAATAGGCAGTAGAGTCCAGCTGGGGAAGATGGAGGAGAGATGAACACATCAGGGAGCCAGTCTGGCCAATTTTCAAGTACAAATAAACATAGTGACGGGACTATCATTTCAAATCTTAAAAGGCTTTTGGTTTACATGAGATGAAACACCAAATAATGTTAAAAATCAAGTTCTTTTCAAGGAGTATATTCCTAATCTGAAAAAACATAATGGTTAAAATGAAGCATCTCAAGACTTTGGCTTTTCTCAGTTTTATACTATCGTAAACTTGACTTTTGGATTTGAGACAAAACATGAAGCTGAAGAAGTCGCCATTTTCTAATATTTTATAGACTAAAGGACATTATTATGTTGAACACAGTTTTTGGTAGACTTAAGTGTATTTAAGCTGCAACGATTAATCTGTTAGCTGTTTAAGAAAAGAAAAAGTAAAGATCCTCTGTAAACTGAACATCTCTTGGTTGTGGACAAAATTAGGTTTTTGAGGACATCATCTTTGGCCTTTGAAAAACACTGACATTTTTTTCTACTTTTTCTTCTTTGACATATTTTAGACCAAACAACTAATCCATTAATCTAGAAAAATTATCTGCGGTTAGTTGCAGCCCTAAAACAGCATTCCTGCTTTAATGTCAAACATAACTCCTATTAAAACAGCCTCACCCCTGAATGTACAAAGCTACAGTCACACCTTGCTACTGTAGATGAAATCATTTTAAAAAGCTGTTTTAACTTGTGCGTGACCGTGAGAAAGGACACTGATTTGTAAATCAGGTTTGGGAGGTACAAAGATGCCCAGAGGGGTGAGCAACATGTCAGCCTCACTTGACACAATGAAATATTGAAGAGCTCTAATATTCACAGATGTTCCTCCACTTTTTGTCACAGTGGGGAGGAAACATCCAGAGCAGCTTCTTCACTGGCGGCTTTTCAAAACATCCCTAAGTGTGCAGCTGCATTTGCATCCATATTCATCCTTCTACTCCTCACATGTTGAAGCACAGGCGTGTGATTACAATCTTATTACCAGATATGGTAATTTTCATATCAATGGCATGATAAATGAGGAGTATTTCCTCACTTCTAACTGGGTTTTTTGGGGCATTTGGACGGTTGTTATCCTGGGAGCTGAGGTGGCTTGCTCCTGTTTGACAGTAATTACACTTCAGTGGAAAGAAGAAGGAAAGAGGAGCTGGGCGGGGTGGTGTGGGGCGTCTCAAAGGACCAATCGGTGAAGCTGGCACTGTGTTTCCATGGACACCTGGAGGCTCTGGTGTCCCAGCCTGCTTTAGGGAGTGACAACCAGCTCTGGTTGGTTTGGCTCGAACCTCAAACCTATTCAGTAAGACCGGGTTCATTTTCACTTCCTTTTCTTCTAGCCGCACAAGAGCAGGCAGGTGTAGAGATCAGATCCCTCTCAGGGTCGCATCATGCAAACACACACCGCAGCATGCAGCGCGCGCACACACACACACACACCGCAGCATGCAGCGCGCGCACACACACACACACCGCAGCATGCAGCGCGCACACACACACACACACCGCAGCATGCAGCGCGCGCACACACACCGCAGCATGCAGCGCACACACACACACACCGCAGCATGCAGCGCACACACACACACACCGCAGCATGCAGCGCACACACACACACACACCGCAGCATGCAGCGCACACACACACACACACACCGCAGCATGCAGCGCACACACACACACACACACACACACACACACACACACACACACACACACACACACACACACACACACACACACACACACACACACACACACACACACACACACACACACACACACACAATTCCCTTGTAGGCCAAGCAGGTGTGGCATGTCTAATCAGTTTTAATAGCACTACTCTGCAGCTCCCCCTATGTGTGTGTCTCACTCTGCTGCCCCCGTGACAGCCCTGGTAACGGGGGAGGGTAAAGTGACGGCCGCTGGAGACACCCCCGGCCACCCAAACACAGCTGTTCCCTGTGGGCTCCCGGATACAGCGCCGGGCGAGTGTGTGCCAAAATCATTAAACCAACTCTGGATGACAGCTCCATCAGTGTGCAGCACGACCCATCTGCACATTTCTGCTCTTGGTGTCTCCCCTCTAGTGGAACTCTCGGCAGCCATTTAAACCTCTCAGAGCCACTTCAAAGAGGACAAAACTGCAGCGCTCTTTTTTCATCCATCTGCCAGTTCACATATGTAGCTGCGAAACCCATAATACATACAGTTCTTGTCTATTATTGGGCTTGAAAAAAATACAGATGCAACTACAGGAAAACAGTCACATTCGTTACCTCACCGCAAGCGTTTCTTGAGCTGCAGGCTGTCATGAATGATCCTCTTGACGAACTCCAGTTCCCCGCCCTCCGCCATGATCTCTGTCACACCGCCTGTGTTTACCGAACTGGGAGGAGGTCGTCGTGAGTTCCTGGAGTTAACCCCCTGGAGTGAAAGCAACAAGACAGACAGAGATTACGATGAAATCCTATTAAAGGCCTGTTACTATCGTGCAAACAAATAGTGTTTCATGTCAGGTCAACAAGTGCTCTGTTTACGCTCAGTGAGCCATACACTTCTGTTCAGAGAAGTCCACTCATGTTGGATTTAAATGTTCAAACTGGACACAAGCTTAACCTGTGAAGGGCAGGGAGACTGTTACCTTTGCTTCCAGCTGGTTGGCAAAAAAAGGCGGGTTGCACATGCAGAAGTCGTATACTATTTCCGTTTCTTCTTTCAAGGCGTCCATCAGTAAAGTCTTCTGAGGGACTTTGACAACTAGGACAGAGGTGAGGCAGGCATACGTGAGTGGAATGTTTTAATTGATCATGACAGCACTACACTGTTCAGACAATTAGGAATAAAAAAAAAAATCTTTGGTTCTCAGTCCAAAAACTGTGGCCTTATGTTCACACTTCAAGCTACACGGCACAAAATGACCAAGCGCGGACAGCAACACTGTTGCTACGTTGCCCTTAAAAGCTGTAGCAGGCTGAACTTTATCAATTGCTTAATGTATTAAATATGAGAAAACTGTGAGAGATGATGGGAATCACATTGCTTATTTTGTCTGACCAATTGTAGATTATTAGTTTGACAGATATTGTGGTTGTGATGAGTCTGGAGATACCGCTGATCTTCAGGATGAGTGCACCACGATCACCTTTAATGAGGTCAGACAGGTTGTTCTGCTCCACGTTTTTTGTAGCGTAGTCGAAACAGATGTCATCCACCTCTGTGGCCAGGAAGTACCAGCCGTTCATTGTGGCTCCCAGCAAGGGGTAGATACAAGACGCCCCAGTGCCTGAGCAAACACACAAGCACATTAAGATGATGAATGTTCATCACTTTCATTGAGCAATATGGAAATATGTGGTTTATAGTAAAACGGTAAATTGACCGCATTATCTTTAACTTTGTGACCATAATGGACAATAACTGTCAATTCCAACAGCTGTTATTGAATCATTCACGTATGACAAGCTGAGCTGCATTATTCAGTCGTGGTTCAGACAAAGGTGGCACCAGTTAGTAAAGGAAACACCCAGCGGTGATCCATCACAGAGGAGACAGCTTCAATCTGCTTACAGAGAGATCGAGGGGTCACCAATCAGTGACTGGAGGGCCTTAAGAGGACGCACACACGGACAGACACACACACACACGCAAAGATGGAGAGCTTCTTCGCTGACAGACAGAACGGCAAACAAGCTGTGACATGTGGATGGGGATTTGGCCAGTAAGTGCTGGGAACACTGGAAGTGACTGGGCTCATGTGTACCAGCTGGGAGCACGGACTGACATTTACTTGTGTGTCGCTCTGAGCTGCTTGCACCCACATCAAGAATAAACAAGGGCACAGGTCTCAAACTCTTACTTATATTTGCATTTTTGTTAAGATGTTTGCATTCACTATATCCAGTCCAAAGTTGGGGTACTTCTCTTTTTCTCTTACTTGTACCTTCACGTGTAAAAATCAGAGTAAATCACTGATGCCAGGACTGAACAGGAAATTACTAAGTTAGAAAAAAAGGAATGTCGGCTCGGTTAATTTGGATGATGAAGGAGACACCTGTCAGACAGTGGAAAGATGGACACAATATTACATAAATGCTGGTGGTGGTACCAATGTCGATGCCCCTGCGTGGTTGCTTCTGGCCGTCAATGAGATCCTCCACCCAGTGGATGTAGTTGAGACGGAGGGGCACAGTGGGTATGAGGCGCTCCAGAGGGATCTCGATGGTCAGACCAAAGTCCTCCTTCAGCAGGGTGCAGGTCAGTGCTCGCACCGCTTCCGGCTCTTTAAAATTCACACTGGAGGAGACACAACAAGGACTGTATTAGCTCATGTCAACATGAAAAAGCCTGTAGTAACACACAGTAATGTGGATCAAAACTGAGCTGTACACAAAATAGTAAATATATTATCTCTAGCCTAAGTTGATCTTGCGTTATTACATCCACTAAGGAGGTTATGGGATAGGAGGATGGGTCTTGACCCAGAGAACCTAATCAACTATTGGTGCTAATTTTTCTTACTTTCTTTAAACACTGAGATATGGTGCTTTCTTTTGTTATGTTGTTTCCTTTTTTTCTATGCACAAAAGGCATAAAAAACGATAATTCTACTGTTCATATTTATTTTCTCCTGAAAAGTTTAGTTAATGCTAGCCCGACAGTTTAAAAGCTGCATTATCGTTTGGCTGCTTGTGTTTCTTGCAGACTCGGACCTCCTTGTCTTACCCCATTAAAAACGTTTATGTGTTCACAGACCTCAGCATTTTATGTGGTGAATATGATGTTATTATCACTGATGGAACGAATCGTGGCCAAAGCTACAAAAAAAAAAAACAGGTTTGTGTGAAAGCAGAATTTTCTCTTTAAGGATGATTTCAATGCGGTGACTCACTGATCCTCTTTGTTTTACCAATGAGCCAACCCGACAGCAATGTACCAAACTGGTCTTAATGCAGCACTTCATTAACCCTCTGTGCTGAACCTCATTACTTCACATTACACACACACACACACACACACACACACACACACACACACACACACACACACACACACACACACACACACACACACACACACACACACACACACACACACACACACACACACACACACACACACACACACACACACACACACACACACACACACAGGAGATAAGCAGCACATCAATTCAAACAATCTCCTGCAAATGACAATGAAATTCACATTTACAACATGGTTGAGACCTCCCACTTTTTACTCCCAATTCTCAGTCCTACTCGTTTGGCTCTCCCGTCTTCTCCTCTCCACGTGTTTAATGATTTCAGCTGTCACACATGTGAGCACGAGCGCGGCAGACAGAACGAGTGGGCGAGATACGTATAATTAAAGCTTCGCTGAGCGCTTTCGCACCTTGGCAGATGTAATTAGACACATCCTCGTGATGGCAGCGTCTGGCACCACACTAGTTTGGTGGGGGCAAAAAGAAAAAAAAACTACCATCTTCTGCTGGTAGAGACTACAACTCAGAGATGCAAAACTGTTAACCTCGGGTTTTGTGTTTAATGTTTCGTCTCAGAAAATCAGTAAAAAAATGAACAGTGCAAATGTTTTGCTCTCTTTGTATTCAGCTCCTCTTTAGTGATATTTCACAACAAATGGGTGCATCCGAATTTCCTCCTTTTTTCTTTCTTTTTTTTTTTACGTTCTTCAAGGCCTGTGTGATGAACTGAATGCTTCTCACAGCTAGGCTGAAGCATTTTTTTGACAGACAACAGTGATGTGTTGCTTTAGGGACAAGTAAGACAATAGGTATAGTCCAGGAAGTCAAGTCTGAGTATGAGATCCAAGAGTCTGAAGGTTTACAAGAAGCCAAAGCAACACAGTTTATGATATAATAATAATGGCAATCCTTTCATCTTTGATTGGCTGATTCAGCATTGTGCCAAATTATACCATGTTGGTGCCGAAGTCTGTCCGAGCAACACTAAAGCACTGAAAAAACTGAAATGGTCCAAGCCCTCAGGCAGCTTCTGCATTCTCACTATATTTTACCGTGAGGTCCAGGTTAAAAATCTTAACCTAATTATATAATCACAAAATAAGTTATATAAAATTGTAGAAATACTAACCTAACCCTAACTGTACTACAAGGCACTTATGACATACATAAGCAAACGAGACTGTCAGCGAGAAGTTTGGCTATTTCTATTTGGATTGAATATGTTATACAATGTATTTATAAAAACAAATTAATTATGTATAAGATCACAAGTAGTTGTGTATGTATAGACTTGTGTATGTATTAATATGTATGTTTGTATAGACAGTACATGTAAATAAGATTCCGAGATAAAATATTTTTGTATACAAATAATGACTTTGTTAATTATATGACTTGGGGGTAGGATTTGATTTGATGCCTTTATTTAATGTGTGGAATACGCTTTCTAGTACACACTTGAATGTAAAAAAATTTTTTTTGTTTTTACGTGTTTGAAAAGTATATCAATCAATCAATAGCAGCTTTAATAGGGGCCCTTGGCTTGTATTTGCCCCAGTATCCTTTGCCAGGCTAATCCTGCCCTGAGCCTCATTCTAGTTCCACTGGGACTCTGGACTGGTTTGTTTGTGCTGTGAAAGCAAAGCAGATCAACCACAGATTTATACCAGTTTTAAAGCATAAGCACGTGAATTGAAGGCTGTTTAAGCACAGGTTATGCCACTAAAATAGGTGATAGTCTCCTCTCCAATTGCCAGTAGATTTATAGTTTGCCTTTTGTTTTGTTTTTGTTGTTCTGGTGTTTCACGAACACGTCACAACACAATGGGAAACAGTAGAAATCAGCATAGAGGCCAGTGACGATATCATGTTTGTTACTTGACTTATTATATCTTTTGTTTCAGGATAACCTCAGACTAAAACACTAACTGAACAATGTCAGAGCGCTGCTTGAATGGAGATGATGAAAACGTATTTATGCACCAACATCCGGAACTTCAACACGCGTCATAACATCGCACTGGAAAGTGAGCAAATGATTGTCCACCTGAGCGTCATGTTCAAATCACTGCTGATCGAAGCTAGAGCTGATGAACACCTATGATAACTGCAGAATCAAAATCAGAAATGAATGCCAATGGTGGCTTTTCACACTGAAGACAGAAGCCAGATGCTATTGGGTGTTAATGGGTTTTTTGCCAGCGTGAAAAAGGCATGAGGATTCTGCTGATCAGAAATGAGAAGAAGGTGGTATGTTGCCTTCACCCCGTGTTTTTTGTATAATTTTTTTCCGTAGTTCGGACTGAACTGAACCCTAGATGTGAAAGCAAAGTAAAGTGTTGGCGAGTGGTCGGGTTTGAGGGCCGCAATCTCCACCGATTCACATCTGGCTGGGACTCATTCCCCATCTTTCTCTCTCGCCTCATTTCCAATCATCTATCTACTGTTGGCTGTCTAATTGAAGCTCAAAATTCTCTGAATTTCAATTTGGAAATCATTCTGTTTGCAAAACCAGGGACAAAACTGCCTCTCTGCTGAGGTGACTCTGGTCACTGAACTCTTCATTGATGAGTGATAACAAAGACAAACGGCCCTCCAGCAGCCAGGTGCACGACAGATACAAATGAGAAGTGATTTACCTGTAGAGCCTGACATCAATCTTGCCCCGTGTCTCCTCACCTAATGAACATATTAGGTTAATGGTGCGGTTTAATCAGCGGCTTGAGGAGTGTGACCTCTTGGAGGAACACCTGGCGCCTCTGAGGATGTACGACACGTTTTCAAAAGACGAAGCGGTGAAGAAATTTGCACTTTAAAAAACAGCCTGAGCTTTGGGGACGAATCAGGCTAATGAGGGCGAAATGATACGTCAGCATTAGCTCACCCTTTTCCAAAATGAAAGCCCTGTCCAGCTCTCAGATACGCTGCCCTCTTTCATTTCTCCTCAGAGGCATCATTAGATAAGGATCAATATTCAGAGAGCAAGGACTGCACAGGCCAGCCCTCTATTTTTAGCCCCCAATGAGTGTATGTGTGTGTTTCGGTGTGTGTGCAATGCAGGCCCATCACTCCCATCAGCAGCGCTGCGAATGGCATGTCACCATGGCAACCCCACCTACTGAACAGATGAGGGGAGCACGCAAATCCGGCCACGCTGGAGCAATGGCTGATGCCAGACGGAGCGTGAGCGCACCCGAGATTTACGCCTCCGCTGCCACGTAGGTGCACCGCAGCGTGATTACGACATTAGTGTTGCCGACGGGATACAGAATGGGACAAACCTGAATGAAATAGTTGTGATAGGACACAACAGGTTACACTTCGATTTGATGGTAGTAAGGGAGTAAGTTGCAGCTCAAAACTCGATTCCAGCTTACTTTCAGGTAAAAACAACTGGAGCAGGTAAGAAGGAGTGAATAAAAGGTGTTCGGTGAGAAGAAGGAGAAGGAAAAGCAGAAGAAGAACAGATTTACTCTTAGTACTGAGAGGCAAAAACCTCTGGTTGAGCTGGCTGAAGAAGACGACATCATTAGAGCGGAGAACAGTTTACTGCTGAGACAAACAGCTCACTCTCACCTCCACGCTACATGATCAGCATGAAAGCGCGCGCACACACACACACACACACACACACACACACACACACACACGTACACAGGCTCTTTCAATCTCTGCCCACAGAGAGGTGACCTTCAAGGTACATCCCCTCCACTATGAGTGTGCCGGGAAAAATTTTGTGCTGATTACAGGCAGCTTCTTTTCTCGTGTCAGTGTTAAAAAAATACAAAACACCTGAGTAAAACACATTTTGAATCCTCACAAGAGCAGAAATGACTGAATAGCTTAAAACTCAACATGAATATGAAGAATTTGAATATGTCAAAACATATTTAGGGATATTTGCAGTTCTGCAGATATGCTGACGTTGTAGAAATGGCTGGTTAGGGTCATAATAACAACCAGCAGATATGTTTGGTACAGAATTAATATTCTGAATATTTAGGTTTATGATTTGATGAATAAAAATGTTACTGAAGTTTGGCAAGTCATCAAAATTGCAATTTTAATTAACAGAGAACATAAAATATAAAGCAGGAGGACCGGAATAAGGTCATCAATTAAAGGGCTATTTTGACAATTTTATACCAGCTTTGTATTTTACAGTTTGGTTAGTATTTGTACATATCTATATATTCAATACTGAAAATCTCAAATGGTTTCAATACAAAGTTGATACTCCAGCACTACCTGTGTTTTTGTCGCTAGGCAGCCACCATATTGTTCAAAGCAGATGACCAAAAACTACCCGCGAACTTGCAATACGTCAACCACCAGCCTGAGTGTTAATTGGTCGCAGGCCCCTTTTTTCCGTTTTCTCTGATCATGTAGCACCAATTTCAAAAACATTTGTGTGAAAACATTACAAAAGCAAAATAAAAATCAAAAGACAAACTAGCGAAAATGGAGCATTTCACGGACTCAATTTACAGTCTTTTAAACAACAGAAGAGCATCATAATGTACCAGACAGAAGGGCAATGTCCGAGTACTGACAGTGGAAACAAAAAGCAATAGATAGATGAAAAGTTATTAATGTGAAAATGTATGCACTGGTTGTCCAGGTTTGTGGAAGACTTAGATGCATGTGTTTGGTAGAGATTTGAGGGTCCCTCCCAAAGAAAATTTGACATCTTTCATTAAAAAGGAAATTAGCATTTTCACACCATTCCACATTCATTTAACATTCACCCTGGTATGTACAAGGGGAACATAAGCAATAGAAAAATATATTTGGTATATGTTTTGGGGGGAGGGTTTTAGTTGAGTTTATAACATGCGATGTGACCAGGTCAGCTAAATAAAGTTATTGGCGCTGCTTACCAGAAACCTTGTGGCCAAACAACCCAAATTATAATTAGCAATTAATTGGTTTTCAGATAAATTATCTGGAGTAAGGTGACAGTTGTTCCTGGATATTAAGAGCCGTAAGTGAAATATGTAAAAAATAATGTCCCACCTGAGGCTGTGATGGCTCTCTGATCAGACAGTAAAAAATATCTGTATGGTAATGGCTCTGCTAGGCTTCCCAGTGAAGGAGGTGCTGCTGATCATCACATTTATCAGATTTAAAATTTGGCATTAGTGGTCATAATTATTCATTAATTTCTCCTCTTTTGCCAGGAACATATTTAATAATATATATATCGGCACGAAACTGGTGTGAAAATGCAATATTTCATTAATTACGCAAGTGAAAATCCTTCCACAGATGATCGTCTTCACAGCCCATAAAAAATATGACTACCAAATTAAATGTCACCCAGGCTGTTGCATTTTTAATACCTATTCATGCCTCCTAATCCCCCCACCCCCCTTCTATCTCCCTGATCAAAGCCCCCCTTCCACTTCCCCAAAAACCGAAACAAACCAACATTCAGACCATTTTGTGGTTTATCTCTTCCTCACTTCAATTCCAATCACATCCCCCATATTTCTTCTTCCGCCGCTGCCTCTGGTCTGAGCTCCACTCTCGGCCCGCTGCTATCAGTGCTCTCCACTGACGATCCCTAAATGAAGGGAGACATATCTCCCCTGAGGATTGAGTGAGTGTCTCCCCAAGATTACTCTCATCCCTAACTCACTGCTTAAATACTTAAAAACCCAATAGATGAATTCATTGGGAAATACAAAACCACACTAATCCCTCCACTGATGGAATGACAGACTGATGGGGAAGGAGAGCCAAATTTCTGCAGACGGCTAACTGGAGCCGGTGCCACACACAAAAAATGAGACGCAAATCCTGGACATCAGTTCATGTAGCAGGCGAAGAGAAGAAACTGGCAACTGACTCCATCCTGAGCTAATGTCTTAACACTGTTCAGTGTGCTGCTTAACCATTTGCTTAAAGGAAATGTAAGGATCAACATGTCTTTCAGATGCTGGACATAGGACACATTCAAGAACTAAAAACACAGTTAACATGTTTTAAGCCATTCATAACGCCAAGAAAAGAAAAGAAAATCATGCAAAATGATGTTTTTTGTTCTCCAACAAAATGACAAAACATGCTACAGGCTAGTTGTCTCATTCCCAAATTGTCTAAATTCAATTTCCATTTCGTAAGTCCAGCCCCGATGCTACCAACCCATTGTTATGTTTGTCTTTCTGTCAGTCAGTCAGTGAGCCACAGACAGAAACAGAGACACTACAAACCAGTAATTAACACCTGTCACAGGCGGACATCAAGTCAAGCCTTACAACGTGCCCACACATGCACGCTCGCTCCTCCATAAGATGATTGACTGGCCACCTCGCCACCACAAAGGATCAGCCCACACCAATATGCTCACAGTCACACACAGATGTTCAGACTCGCTGCAGTGACACTATGTCCACATTCATCTGCATAACACAAGTGATTTCCTCACTGAGCAGACGTGGTACCTGTTTCATACAAACACAAACAAAGGGGGAAGAGAGCGTCTCAGTCCTGACAGATGAACAGCAGACATCAAATACAAAATCTTACAATAACTGTCAGCTCTTACATTCACCAGGAGTCTGGGAGTTTTGACGGACATTTGTGTCGAAGAAGAAGAATAAAAAAAATGTAATAGCAAGCTGACATGGCTTGCTAAAAAGATTAGAAATGAGAAGCCAAAATAAACTGTAAATGCCATTTTGAATGTGTTTTCAACTAAAACAAAACAGTCTGGGTATTGTTTGAAATTTGTAGACACCAGTGCCAACAAAGTACCCAAACCTTACCTCTCAGCACCACATCTGCACATACAGAACAAAAAAAAGCAATCATGAGCTCACACTGTTCGACGTCAACACTACTAATCCTACCAGACATACTCTCCTTTTGTTCCTCTGCATGGACATTTTCACACCACTCCTTCTCAGTCGCATCATACAGGGAAGGGCACACTCACATCCCCACCAGCAGAGATTCAAGTTCACTAATTTGTGTCCAGTACAAGGTGAATAAAAGGTGAAACACAGGAAGCTGACGGGGCAGATTTTGATTGACGGACAAACCTATTTTTTAAATTGGGAGTGCTGTCACTCACACATACTTTGTGAAGTTTCTCTAATGAGAATAGAGGGCAGTTAACACAGGAAGGAGTGAAAAAGAAAAGAAAATCTTTTGATGTTGGGTCCATTAATCATTTGTCCAGACTTGTTCCCCCTGCTGTTGCCAGAAGCTGAACGAGCAGTAAAGATCAGACTGAGTCAGCTGGGGCAGGAGCGCTGCTGAGTGAGATCCACAGGGCTCAACCCTGGCACACTGGTGAAAATATGTTTGTGTTCACTATAAGAGTATACACAATATGGCAGAAAGGAAACTGAGCTTCCCGGTTGTAATTATTGGCTATGCTTTGATCCAACTTTTGTCATTTCTCAATATCAATTCTGTGTCCTCAGCTCACAGTATCCCAAAACAGTGCTTCCCCCCCCCCCCCAACTTCAAAATCTGCATCGCTCAGATGGAAATGCCATATGAGGCCTGGCTATATGTATGTGTTTCGAGTCATCCCAAAGGTTTGTGAACCCAAAACAAGTTCCACCACTTAAAACTCAGAAATCAATTTCTTTATGGATCTGACTTTGTGCACAAGGCCAACAGGGAGAGCCCCTCCTGAAATTCCTGGCAATAAGTTGGGCCCTTGCCCAACCAAGCCCAGGTCCATCATACTACAAAATAAACTACCCCCATCAGTTGGCCTATTATCAGCCAATGTTAGCCTATCAGAGACATGTATCAGTGCTTATATTGTCCATTAAAGGGCAATACCATTAGCACAATGACCAAGGTCTGAGATCATAGGCAGGATCTGCAGAGCCGATCCAAGACAGCAAGAACCAGCATGCCCCCAAACTGTCTATCACCTTCATCAGAGCTGGGGAGAGGACGCAACACAAGCCTCATCAGGAGGGCTTCTTGCCTCCACTCAGGATTGGCAGATCAAAGTCGACCTCGGATGGCAGTTAAAGTTCCCAAAAAAAACTGCAGCCACTTTGCACCACCCAGATATGGTGTTAACATTAGAGTCGAAAGATGACTGATGAGTGGTCCTGCTGGAACTCACTGTCTCCTGGAAACACTGGACTGAAGAGTAGGGATGTCCCGATCCGATCTATAGGATCGGGATCGGGGCCGATCTGGGCATTTTTCCGCTGATCGGAATCGGCAATTTTGAACGTGGACCCAGGCCCGATTTTTTTATTTTTATTATTATTATTTTTTTTAACGTCAGTGCACAATTAGTGGCAGAGCGCAGACGCGTGTGTAACGTTACTCTGGCAAACCTATGGATAAAATGTCAGCAGTGTGGAAATAACTTCAATTAGAAAGCGAAAGTAGTCCAACGGCGACATGAAACATCTGCAATATGGCTGTTTCACGGAGCTGCATTTACTACTCATTTGATACGGCATATACAAAACAAAAACTCAGAGAATACAACGTGTTCACTCGAGAGTAGCTACAGGCAACAACACCGAAGCAGCAAACACTCGCGGATACTTTCTAAAGGAAAGAGAAATATCCTCGAGACAGCGACATGGCCACAAATATTACAGAGAAGATAACTGAATTCTCCGCTATCTCCGTGGGAGAGGATCAGGGTTTTCTTTGTCACCTGGAGTTTTTGAATCCCCGGTGTGCCCGACCATCTCTGCATTACATTATTGACTCCACTTTCGAGTTACAACGCGCCGGTATGCGCACCAGTTTCGTAGGTCATAAGCAACACGTCCAGGTCATTTTACGTGTCAACGTAAGGAATATGTAAAAAGCAGTGGATGATATGGAGGAAGCAAGCGTGGGCTGCGTCTCTCACACTTCAGCTGCTGTACACGAGCTGCTGTCACAGTGCAGCGTCACACACTCACCTGCTAACACAAGGAAGGTGGTCCGCCGATGTTGTAATACCATATGCAGAATAAGAAAGAGCCATATGAAAGTATATACTTTATTTCAACAAAATAAAAATACTATTAAGGAACAGCTCGGTTGCAGGTACTTTTTTTCTTAATGCAGCTGTATTATCCAGGAAAATATTAGTTCAGGCTAAGTATCGGATCGGGACTCGGTATCGGCAGATACTAAATATTAAAGGACTCGGATCAGGATCGGGGTAAAAAAAACCTGATCGGGACATCCCTACTGAAGAGGCAAATCAACGCAAATGGGCTAATTACGCAGGTCTCTCCATCGAATGATCGACCAATGGCATGAGAGCCCACTGGGAGCCAGGAAGTTGGGTGCCAAGGCTTTGCTGTCTGACTGTTGTAGAAAACACTCACATTCAACTCCTTAGAGTTAAAACACTGCAGTGCAGACAAGCCACCAAGAACATTATGGAGGCTGCTGTAAAGGCTTCATGTTGGCTTCATGGGAGTAGTGCACCACTTGGACAAGTGGGGGACTAAACAGGGTGTCTGATGATGAAACACCCTATGAGCCGAGTTCATCACTGATGATGTGTCCAAGTACTGTGCAAGTAGAGATGATTGCAAAATATGTGTTTTTATGATGGTCGATATATCGATATTGTAATTTTTTTTACTCCCCAATAATGGTATCAATATGAACCCCAAAAATGTGGGCACCCTCACCTCAAAAATGTAACTGACGTAATGGTGAGAGATATGAGATCAAGAACGGACAGTCAATAAGATTAATTGCAGATTACTTTGTCTTCTGTTGGTATGGACGCACTGTAAACATACATACTGTACACTCTCAGGTACTTACACAGGTCTTCCGGTGAGGCTGGTGTGCACGTGCTGCTGGAAGTCTGGATATTTGGAGGCCAGGTAACCGAAATCCGGCGGTTTGTCTTTGTAACGGTTCCGAGGATGCATAGACTTATTCAGAGCCATGGCCAGAGAGCTGATAGCAGAGGAGGGAGGGAAGAGGAATGGGAATACACCAGGGTGAACACGGAGCAACAACAATCACAACAACATTCTCATAAGAGCAAAGAAGTTGACTTTGAAACAGTTAAGCTGCTGGCACTGCCGTTAATGGGTTTACTGATGCTACAGTTCAAATTGTATCCCAAATGACCTATTTTTGTCGGACTTAAATGCGAGGAAGAACTTATATTCAGTTTTGTAACTGGAGTAAAAACTAACGTATTCGCGGAGCTAGTTTGGAGCAGTAAGCTAACATTTTAAGCTAATTTGTAGTCAGTAATCGCGTCTGCTTACCTTTCAATGTAGTTTTTCCTCCCTGTGATGAAGCCTGTTAATACTTCCCAACCGGTGGTGAGTTTATTTGACTAAACAACTGTGCAGAGGAAGATCATACAACTCACGTTGTCCAAACGTTGTGCACTTTCCGCAACTCTCTTCCTGGATGCCCTCGACGTCACTCCCTTACGCCAATGCGTGTTGACGTCATCAAAAACGGTTCCCATGGACACAGAAACAGCCGTAGAGTTGTCCAAATTAACTTTACTGAAAGCAATTTTACTCACTTTCCTATTTTATAATTTTTCTACATAATTAGCACTACCTAAAGTTGTCTGTCATAATACACTGTGATTGTAAATATCCAAATACTAATTTTGTTGTAAATAGGATTATTCTTTACAAGAATATCCATGTTTAGGATTTCTTGTCCAGTCTTTACATTTTTCTAAACATAGTATATTCAAATAAAAAGCAATGTTAAGCAACAAATATTATAATTTCACATTTTAATCTCAATCTGCCACTTTATTTAATTTAATTTTGCTGTTGTTGTCCTTGTTATTGTTGTTAAAATCTATTTCCATACATAAAAATCCATTTTTTTTATCCATTAGGGTTAGGTTTATTCAATAATTAATTCAAATAAATAAATATGTAATAACTAATGACTTACAGCCTCAAATAAGCAGGACGACACAGATGCAGATTTTCTTCTTTTATTATATTGCAAACAATAATGACATCCAGGTATATTGTTAACAGTTTGCTGAGTGAAGAGTGAGACCATAGTGGCGAAAACATCATGAGCTCTCCTGTAGGAGCTTGTTGTGCAGTCTGAAGCCCTCTGATGTGGTTCACGGGCAGATCACAGAGGACAGGTTGACTTGAGGCCGGAGGAAACGACCCACAGACAGTCAAAACCTGTCTGTCAGTCCCTTCACACACCAGACCAGAGCAGAACAGGGATTGCTTGGGACCTGTGAATGGCAAAAGGGGATTTTTCTTCAACAGGGCACACACTTGCATACAACACCAGCAACTGTGTTGTAGCTTTTCCCACCGGTTCTTAGAAAAGAAACAGAACACACATCGTCCTGACCTTTGATTAAATACCTTCCTTGAGTAAAAACCAAGGAAGGGAAGAAGTTTTTCATTTACATTTAATGGTCTGGCTTGTCATAGCGTGATCCTGAAGAGACTCATTCTCAAAAGTTGGCCACACAGTGCTGAACCAACAAAAGGAGGCTGATTTATCAAGCTAAACCAGATTGTACTGACAAGTGTCTCTATTTTTGGCTTCAGCTAGAACATTTAACACAATGGCATCTTCATTAGCCATGCCAAATTGTACTACAAAATCAGCTGATTCTCCACCCAAAGGACAGGGAACACAGCTTGTAGAAAAAAATAAGACCTTTGTAAGGGGGGCACACACCAAAGGGAGACATGAGTACTATTCCCTGAAAGAGTATAGGTTTCTCCTTTGGGACATCCTAGTCTGCCACAATCCCAATGCATTTACAGAAATCACACACACAACAAAACCAGCCTTTCTACAACCAGCGGACAGAGCTGTCTGAACTTGTTAAGCTAGCCAACCAAGGACACAGTAATGTAAAAGCAGTAGCTTGACATTTGGGGAACAAGGCCTGTTCGCTTGATTACCGAGAATTAGATGAGAAGATTGGCAAGTCTCTTTGATATTTGTATGAAAAATATCTAGTTGGATTTAGCATCTGCTTAGCTTAGCTTAGCTTAGCTTAGTTTAGAAGACTGGAAACATATCCAGTTGGCGTATTTTTTACACTGCATGGCAAAGTTAATAGCCACCCTACTCTGCCTCTGATTGGCTTACTCTAATATTCTTACCCTACCTCCAACCAATCACAATCCTCATACCTGGATCGAACCAATCAAAAAGAAGGAAGACTACAAGTACTAGCCAATGAGAAACAGAGTAGGGCAGGTCATGATTCCACCTCTCTGGGGGGTGAAATGGCATCAGGTTGAGATACACTCCAACATATACCCACAGCAATACAGCATATTGCGGTCTTTACACTTCGTTTTGATACAAATTAAATAACCGAGATACAATGTGTTGATTATGAGTTTTATATGTGCTGGCAGATGGATTTTGTAACCATTACATATAGCTAGGCTAGCTGTTTACAGCATGTATGCTATGCTAAGCTAATCAGTTGCTAGCAGCAGCGTTGCATTTACAATACAAATATGGGAGTGGTATCAGTCCTCTCATTTAATTCTCAGCAACAAAGAAAATACCCATATTTTCCTAAATGTCTACCTACATTTAGTAAACAGAGACACTTTCTCACATCATCATTCAACCAATTGGTCTCTGACAGGGAGGCTCCAGTGTTTAAGCTTTTTAAGTATAATTCTGACAGCTCTGCCTCTGGTGCAGGTTTACATGCAGCAGTGCTACATCAACAGGTCACATAAGGCTCACAGTAGCCACTAGCAGGAGCTTTGAGCAGCAGATCACCACATCCAGTACACACAGGAAGAGGAGGAAAATGTGGCAAAGAAGCGAAGGTAAGAAGATCAGTTAAGCAGTGGAATTCTTTATTAGCCAAGAACTGCATTGGAATGAAAAGGCTAATCAGAAATTATAGGTTTATGCATTTTTATCAACATCGTTAAATCTTAATGTTGTCTTTGATCATCATTAAACGACCAAAGATTCAGTGAAAACAGGGATGTGCAAGACAAATGAATCACCTTGTCAGCTACAGCAAGATGTTTCATTTCTTTTTGTCTTCCAAGGGGAGTGGAATGGTTGTTTCTACAGCGTGGACTGGTTTACAGTAATTTTCCAGTCGTTCCAAAAAAATCTTCCTGTTTTACAGTTTGAGGAAAGCCACTCAGAAGACATTTGCATACATATGAGGTGGTCTGAGGTGTCCATCTGTAGAGTTCCCAGCTGCTAAGGTTTTTAGCTTTCTCCTCCATATATAAAAAAAAAAACAACCTCAGCGTCAGACCGCTCTACAGACAGACGCCTTCAACAGATCACTTAGCATGCCTGCTGCTAGCATTTCCTCACTAACCCTAAATTCCCATCCAGTTCATCCTTTAGTGCGATAATACAAAATTGCCAAATCTCTTAATAACAAGCTAAATTTACATTTCATATTTTCACAGAAAACTGATTTTCTTCTTACTCAAAACCATTTTTCATTAAGCAGAACATATATTTCTCCCCTCAGAAATAAGAGGTCTTTGCACATCCCAGATATCAAACCCAGGGGGCTCACTTTGACTCCTCATCATGCCTCTATGTTTTCTCTTTAGCAGGTTTATCTCACACAAGACTTGTGTTTGTAGTCTTCAAAGGTGCCGTGGGACAACTGAGCATCTTCATAATCCTATGGTTCACCAAACCCTGCCAAGACGAGTGGTCAGGGGACTAGGAGTGGACAGAGGCTCCAGTTCAAGTCGGACATGCAAGGTCACAGGAAGGTGACACACCCTAGGTCTTTATCAAGTGCTTGAGATTAAACGGGTGTAATCTCTGAACTCTGCTCAGGTGTTGCCATAACCCAGGGCGCTCGCTGACGGCGAAAGCCAAACAAACTTGCTCTCTACATTTGGGCTTCTTGTGGTTATCCACAAAGCTACTTTTATTCTTCTCTGCAGATTCATTAAATGGGATAATTTATCTAAAGCCTAGCAGTGGTTCATGTGCCACCATGACAAGAGTACAAAGCTGTTTTGAAGCCCCCAAGGTCCAAGGACAACAGTTTGAAACATTCGTATATACAGCCATTAAAATATTACCTAGTTCCACATGAAGAGAAATGGTATGCACACTTGAGAAGTGATGTTATAAAGCTACAGATTATTTCAATAACAAAGCCCCACAGACAATCGTATCTTATCGCATCATATATGCTCTTCCTGCCTTATCTCTCCAAAGTTTCACCAAGCTAGGCACCAACAGACTACGACAGTGAAGGAGAGAAATAACAGAAAGAAAAAAAATCCTAAATAAAAAAATAGACAAAAAAAAATTTACACATAAAGACACTGTCATTTCTTAAATTATCGGTTTTTAGTGCCCTACATTGTACACCCAGTCAAAAACATCTGCCTTCGGGTGGTCGGTAAGGCTGCGTGACAGACGGCCAGCCCCGTGGTAAACCTATGGTACTTCTAGACGTTATGTAAATTTACAGTATACAATTTTGGATTACCATGCAAGAATACTTTTTTTGTGTAACATTTAATAGCTCGATCTACATCAAGGAATAATTTACATAGAAGGACAATAGTTATTGGACCAGAGAGAGCGATGGGTAAATAACCATGGTGGTAAGTGCAGCCGGAGGAGATGATGATGTGCAGGTGAGGTTTAGGTTAGGTGAGGGGAGGGGGAGAGGTGGGATGAAAAGAGAGAGGTGGGGTGGCAGGAGGAGGGGAGGTGGGATCCAGAGGAGCGCCTGGGTAATTGGGGTGGTGGTCCAATCCTCCAAGGTCCAAATCAGCGGCACTCCCACACTTTTACTGTTTGATCTACACTCCCAGTGACCACGTAGGGAGCAGCCTTGTGGAAATCTGTGGAAAAGACAAAAGATCATCAGAACAAAGCAAAAGAGAGAATCTAAGCTCTCCTTAAGATGAGGATTACAGAGGAATTAATAAAACAAGACTTCTGCACACATTTATCCCAGCAATCTGGACGGTATCCTGGCTTCAGACACTGCCTTCATTTCTATCTTTTTCAAGGATGCATTTAATGAAAATATTTTAAAAAATAGAGATACAAAACATGGACGAGATCACTGGAGCAATGTGTGAATCAATTTATTGATTGGCCAGGTTGCAGAAAATTTAATTGCAGCGCTTCATTCCTTTGAGCCCTTGAAAAAAACTTTCCTTACTACTCAGTCATTAGGGAAACACCAAATCAACAATCCCCTCCCAAAATTTTGCCAGCATGAAACAGATGCCAGGGCAGGCTGAATGAAGAGGGGAGATGGTGATTATCAGGCTGGAATGCAAACACATTCGAGCAAAAGCACTAATACTTTTTAGAAAATGGTGGAAAATACTATTTTGTTCCTCAAATGATTTCAAACAAAGGTGCTTTGTCTTTTCCACACCTCTCCAGAATTCATCACATCAATAGCTCACAGCGATATCCTCTTTGGTTGAAGCAGGATTTAAGAGGACTGGGTTTCAAACGGCTTGCCAAGGAAAAGTTGGCTGAAGAGCTTCTCAAGAGAGTTCCCGAGCCTTGATCTGCTGTAAAGCTGCACATATGAGGAGGGGGAGGCAGGAAAATCCTCAAGCGCTTGTCTACCTCTTAAACCCCAGCTGCCAGCAACCCTCAGGACGCTCAACGCGCTGCCGGTGGAGAAACTGGGCTCCTTTACAATTATTCAACCTTTGGCTACAGAAGGTATTTGTGAAAGCAGCTCCACTGTCCAATGAGCTAGAGAGGTTCCTGCTGAACCTCAGGAGACCAACTGGCCAAACAATAACAAAAATGAAGCTTTGTTTCAGGAGGTGAGGGGCTGCTTACCCAGAGAGGTAACAAAGTGTTCGTGGGCACACAGGGTTTTCATGCAGCGCTTGTTCTTGTAGTCCCAGATCCTTAAGGTCTTGTCATCTGCACAGGTCACAATAAACTTGCCTCCAGGGTGAAAGAGGATACCACGCACCCAGTTGTCATGGCCAACCTGTGAGACAAATAGATGCTGCTAAAGACACCAGTTGCAAACCAATCCATCACACTCAGGAGGCTAAATGCTTTCACTCTTGACATTTTACCCAAACATTCAGACACGCATACAAATTCTGAAATAGTTTATGTAAAGGCTGTTAGCCTAAGATGGTCCTCACCAGTGTCATAAGGCACATGCCAATGCTAACATCCCACATCTTGATGGTTTTGTCTCTGGAGCCAGACAACAGGAAGGGGCCTGGCTTACCACTCTTCTTGGACTGGTTAGACACAAAGACAGAAGAATGAAGTAAGAAACTAATACAACATGTGTGATATTCATTCTTTGTAGCACAGAAATACTTCTCTAAAACATAAAAGCTCCAAATCAGCCAATCATCAAAGACCAAATATTTTTAAAACCTAATCTAATTTTAAGGAATTTTACAACAGCCTTGCATCAACTTCTGTTTCACTTGAATTGGAAATAAGGCACGCATGAAATCCATACATCATCCGTCACCATGGGGGATGAACTGCTACATTTACCACCAAGTACTGTTAACACAACAACAAAGATGTTAAAGCTGCGTCAGGCACACTGGAAGTAACAGTCATTACAGTCATTACATGCCAAATAGTTTTTACTGCATCAGTGGAGATGGCTGGCAGGTGCAGGTGCACAAACCATAGAATCAATGAAGCTACATTTTCAACTGCTGTGGTCTCTGAATGCATTCACAAATCCAGTTTTCGCCCACTTTTTCTGAACATAGCCTTGCTTTGGAACTTTTATAGCCATTTAAAATTTTATAAACTGACTTGTTTTATATTTTCATTACATTTCTTTTTGTACATTTCTGTGCCGTCTACCCTGTTTTTTTGTTAAATACTTGTACAGTTGTTTGTCTATTAACAATACTGTAAATAAAGCAAAACAAAACTGATAGAAAATCTGGCAATCACTGCACATCTTTGGGACAAAAGCTGTCTCTCCCTCAGTAATATGCAACTTCTGTGCATGTTTCAATAAACCAGACAACACTGGCACACCCTGTTTTTCACCACTCACAGGTTAGACTGGGACAACTGCTGCAAGGGCCAAAAATTGTTTTAATCTGACAAGGCTACAATTGGACACACTTGAGATCACAAGGCATGAGGGGGGAGTGTGGGCTGACTCTAGGTCATGCTGATATTCCTTTGGTGTATGCAAGCACACACTCTTCATTTTCAAGCTTTCAAGCTTCACGTGGCTGTGAGCCCGAGCAGTGACGTACGAGACTCTCTGACATGGCTACGCATGTAGAGAAGGAACATACTCATCTGATAGTGTGCAAAAACCACATTATAATCAGAGTTTATTTGCCATGGCGCAGAACAATGACTTTACCTGTTTGGTTTGTTTTCATTCAAGGATGTTTAACCAATCAAGTGTATGACTGATCAAGAATATGCTGTAGTTGGTGCTACAAAATGCATGCAGAGCTCAAGAGATTTGGCTTATGATGCCTCCAAACCCTCAATGTCTAAGTCGTCCTTCACCTCGGAGCCTGTGGCGTCTTGGATGGTGGGGTAGGCGCTCTCTGGTGCCCAGGAGATGCACTCCACCACATGTTCATGCTCCCGTAGCTCAGCCTTGCACTCTTTGGAGGCCACGACCCATACGCGCACTGTTTGGTCATTGGAGCAGCTGGCAATCAGAGTGCCGTCCTGGTTGGGCCGCACCATACGGACCCACTCCCTGTGGCCTGTGAAGGTCTTCACACAGTAACTGATGCACAGAAAACAGCATTGTCAGAGTGGATGCAATAAGTCAAACTGAACATCATACTTAAAATAAAATGAAGTTGTTTTAAGGGTGCCTACCCAGTTGCCACCTCCCACATTTTTATGGTTTTGTCCCTCGAGGCAGAAACAATGTAATCTCCATTGGGCATGATGGCTACAGACGAAACGTTGTGGTCATGTCCTAGAAAACAGAAAAGACAAAAACAAGATCCAAGTGAGAATGAGAACCCATCCCAAAGCTTTCTGAGAAACAAAGCGCAGCATTTGAACCTAGTTTAAAACATAATCTAATCATTTCAGATGGTCACACACACACACACACACACTCGCTCTTTAATCAACCCCTCTTGAAACAGAGGAATCATAGGAATCAAAACTCACCAACGTTTTTTTTAAAAAACACGCATTCAGCCGCCAACAGTGCCGAAAAACTATGGATTCAGTCATAATTAGCCAATTAAATGACAAGCGAGGCAGCCAATTTGCCTGAGCTTACTTTGTTCCGCGGAGAATAAGAGATGCCTAATTACCTAGACGCTGGGCCATATTTAAGCTGCTAAACAGATGAAGACAACAGTAAGTATACTCTAAAAGGCCAGCTTAACTGTGTGCGTGTCTGTGCGTGTGTGCGCGCGGGCAGGCACATGCCATCAGTCTATAATAATGGGTGGCAGCTACACTGAAAAGTGCTGAAGAGGATAATTAAACTGCTGTCCAAATCGGCACTAATCTACTTCACCAGTTGGCCTTATGTTTTTTTTGAAAATGTGGAAAAAGGAGGAGTGGATGGAAAAAAGGAGGAAAGGGTTGAGTGTATGAATTAAAACTGAATGGAGTAGTAAAAGCAAAGATGGAGAGGAAATGGAGAGTAAAAGAACAGCAGGCGTCGTGTAATAGACGGTGATCTCTGCACTTCAATGTTTTTCCGCACAGTGTGAACGCAGCTCGTCTGTCCGAGGAAATGTGCCAGGAGCTAGCATTTACAACTAAAAAGATTCACAACCAGTGAAATCTGTTGCTCACTTGCACAAAATGCAGGATTTACAACTACAGCATAAACTGAATAAAGCCAGAGCGTTTCTCGTCTGGGCGCTAAGTAGGCTTATTTATTTCATGGATATTCATTCATTTCTGCTTCAAAGTCAGACTTTAAGGGGCACTTCAAGCACATGTGGGAAGAGGAGAAGAAAATGAGCAATGCTGAGGCTTCTCATTGTTTGGGCTGCTGCTGGTTGGTCGGTTGATGGGGGGCCTTCTCGCAAATCCAACAAAGAAAAAAAATATTCAAATCTAGTTCTCAAATCAGCAGGGCCCGAGGGCACATGTAGACTACGCTGCCATCATTTACTCAGCAAACAGGGTATAAATGAGTGGGGTTGTGCCTCTGCTGATGACATGACCAATGGCATAGCAGCTTTTCAGAAAAGTACAAAAATAAGAGGAACATGATCACAGGAGAGGAGTTGGATACAAGTGCCTGGAGAAGTGCACTGTGGTGGAGAGTAGTCTGGCTACTAGAAGAGACAAGATGGTTAAAAGAGTCCATTTGTCAGAGGTGGTCGTGAATCTGGGTGCTGTGAATTGGATCAGATTGAGGCTCATCAGCAGCATCAAATGTGATAACGAACAGCATCTGCACCACCTGAGCCCTGCGTACAGTCACAAGCTGCATTCATACAGCAATAACCACAACAGAGCACAATCACAGAAATAACACAAATGGTGGCAGCTGTGAAACATAGCAGTAAATTGTTCTCTACTCAGGTTTTTTCACACAGATAAGCTAGGGTGGCAACATTTACTTGATTTGCTGGTTCTAGCTTCTTAAAATGCAAGGATTTGCTGCTTTCCATTGTCATTTACGATTGAAAATAAAGCTGACTTTTTTACAATGTCTTGACATTATATAGATTAACAAAATAATCAATAAAAATAATTGTTATCTGCAGCTCTAAAATAAATAGTTGCATCTTCTTACCATGCATGGTCCTGATGCACTCAAAGCCTTGGAAATCCCACAGCTTGATAGTCATGTCTGCGGAGCACGATGCTAGCAGTTTGCCGCTCTGGTCAAAAGAGATGTCCTGGACTGAATCTGTGTGGCCCTTCAGTGTGCGTTCAAAATCTCCTGTCTCATAGTCCCAAACCTGCAGAGGAAAACATATTCATACATCAGCTTGAGAGAGATCTATGCATGGGAGAATATACACATTTCATAAACAGCCATAGTGAATATAATTGTCTGTATATCATTGGGAAATACATTTCTGCTGTTCATCTCAAACTGAATCCCTATCCAAACCCCGGCAAAGCCCCCAAATGTCACATCATCTGTGGCCCCATGTCACCTCATCTCTCAGCTAAACAGCCAAAGCAAACTGAGAACAGACAGCCAAGCTGTTCAAAGAAGTCACATCACTGTCCCAACAATAAGATACACTGATGGAGGAATGATTAGAAATTATCATGCCACAATGGCATTCATCTTCTGCTCATTACAGGCCTAGGTTGGAGACACCACATACTCTTTGTATATTGAATTACAGAATCTGTGACGCATTACTGTTGCTAATGGCAGGGACGCATGTGCCAGCATGCCGATTAGGGTTACAGTTAGGCCTGATAAGAACAGAGAGACAGTTTATTGTGTTGAGGACGGTGCTGCCAGTTGGAGTACAGACAGAAAATGGAGTGGACAGTAGTAAGCCTGATTTTCTAGCCTGAGAAAGCTGTTACGTCTCTGGCTTTCAAGCAGACAGACGGTTTGTCACGGAGGGATAAACCCTCCTTGGTTCCCCTCTTGGGGTGAGGGATTTTGGGCAGACGGTGACAGGAGACCCCTCCTCTCCTCCCCCTCCCCAAAGGAAGCTATAGACAGTGCAGATGGCTGCAAGGTACAAAGTGCAAAGTGGGGGTTTATCCTGGAGAAGATCAATGCAGTTAATGTGTTTGGAGGTACACCAGGTTTAACAGACTACACACATAAAGCAGTATTTATCCGCAGCATCTGAAACACACGTAATCCATTAACTACCTGTAACTCAATGCTGTGTCACCAATGATTCCTACTGGCACTCCTCCAAAAGAAACTTGCTCCATTTCAGGATGATTAATAATTTACATTCTTTCAGGGAAAATGCCTTAAATTTCTCGCATTCAAAGGCCAACAACAATAGAAAACGATTTCTTTTGGATGTGCAATTCATGAAGTAAACAATAAGTAATCGCACATGCAAGCTCTTTGCTCTTGTTTAAATCAACATAGTCTCTGGTTTACATGTCTGAGTGAGCACAGTGCTGCGCCCTAGGCCTGCTGATTTACATACTGTGAAAGGTTAGAGCTGTTCAAGGTACAATCTTGTCATGCAAAGATCTGTCACGTTTGCAGAGGAGAGAGGACGAGGAAAACAGAGGAGGAGGATGAAGAGCAGAGAGTGGCAAATTAAAGGAGTGAGGGGACAACACAAACATCAACTTTGTGGGTAAGATTAAGAATGTTGCATAATCTTTCTGCATAGCTTGGAAGCAAAATACATCCACAAGCTGCCACAAAAATGCCATCGCAAATTAGTAAGATAGCCCCCTCTGTACAGGTTGTTGGATGTTGAATTATCAGAAGTAAGAGCCTGGAAATAGTTTAATAGATACTAGCAACCGCTACTGCAGCCTCTCTGTTCCCTAAAAATTACATCAATATGATGGATATTTGACACACTACTGGCTGATTTGGGCAATATCAAACAAAAAAAACACCTCTCAACAAGAAATAGGCTTACACGAGCACAATACCAAGATGAATGAATGAAATGAATAGAAAGAGCAGTTTAGTCTGATCATCAGGGTGGGCAGGCACACTGGCGTGAGGTGGAAAGCCGATGAGCCTCTCAGTCAATGACAGAGAGTGAAGAGCACAAGGTCTGTCCTCTTAAAAATTTAACAGAGCTGCTCAGGAGGAGAAAAGTAGGACACAGGGGGAGCCAGGCCAGGCCACTGAGAGACGAGGCAGCCATGAAAGAAGAGCAAGAAAGCGAGGCTGAATTTAAGATTTCCTCCTGAGGGATGGATGGCTCCAATGGAGGGTAGTCATAGTGGGGCAGCTGATGCTCTTAGTGGAAGATAAATGAGGCAGGATGCTTGGGGGCGGGGTCACAGTGGGAGGGACGGGTGGGGTTGGAAAAAAGGAAGAAGATGCCAAAACGGAGAGAGGAATGCCTGCTGTGTGGGTGTAGCTGAGGAGATGTACATGTGTCTCTTATTGTCTCATGAATAAAATATGCAGAACAAACAGCTCAACAGAGTATTGGCATTGTGCAGTGAGGCAAGAGAGAGCTGCTGCAGCAAAAATAGCCCAGAGACAGACAACAGAGTTTATATATGGAATCTAGGGATACACAGACAACAGAGAGAGAAAGATGTGACATACAGGGCGTGTCTAGAAAGACGCGTTGTAACGGTGACTGGGGGAGAGAGGAGCAGCGTTCAACAGACTGAGCAGAAGCTGAGTGTGGTAGAGCTGAAACCAAATTGGCAATACATTTAAAAAGACCAAACTGTTGATTTTAAACCTGCATCCTACTACCGTGATGTGGGGAGAACGTGAGAAAACAAACACAATGATCTACACCATGTATGTCTTCATTTTTAGTTGGCCAATATCCAAAGCTGAACAGAGGAAGCTCCAAAATCACACATCACATATTTTTATGTAGTCTTTTTGTCTTTGAAACCATTATGTGGATGGACGTGTGAACATTTCTCATGGCTTTACTCCAAACATCTTCAATGAGAATATTAGCATACTCAAATATTACCCACAGAGCCACAGCTGTGCCGTCTGTGTAAGCCGAGTATACACAGAAGAACAGTTTGTAGAAATTGTTTTAGTCACCATTAGGTTATATCTAAAATGCATATTTGTTTAAACGAGTTGTGGTTAACACTAAAGATAAACTGTTCGACACCATGTCTTGTGAGACTACAGGACAAATTGTACAATTAATCTCTTTGTATACTTAAAGTGTTTGCAAATTGACAACATGTGGAATGACATAACTTTGTATTTGTAAGACATTGAGCACTAAATCGGTTTTGTTGATATTGCCTAAATGACTGGCAGCACATGCTGAATTAATGAGGAATACAAGTGCTTTGTTTTTGCTTTGGTGAGTGAGAGGAAATACATGGAGAAGGTGGTCAGTTATCCTCTAAGTGGAAAAATAGATATTCAGGAAAAATATTTAATAGTCATTTTATCGAGTAAATGAAACTGAAAAGAATGCATTTTAATCAGTGTGCTTGCAGAATGTTTTGACAACCCATCCATCACCAGGGTTCTCAAACGAGTCTGCCAGATGTTTCTGACTTACATCAACATCTATATTCACAATCGTTAAAGTGCTTATTGAATAACCTCACTCTAAACCCAGCTCTGCAACACATGATGGCATCTGTGACCTCAGTTTGACATCAATACTGTTGTCTTATCATGATTAATGCCTGACATGTCAGCTGACACTTTTTAGCTGAATTATATATTCATTTAAAAACAAATAAATAAATAAATCTTATCCCTATTTCTAATCGGTGCCAAACCTAACATAATCTGTTTATCATGATGCTTTAGTTGAGCAGTTACATGTCCACTGTGAAAAATGCCCTCAAAACCAAAGATGTTCGATAAGCAAGGACGCTTTTCATCCCTGAAACAGTGAAACCTTTCATGGTCATCATGAGACTTGTAAAGGGTTTCATCTGCTGCTACTGTGCCTTTGAAACCTTGACATGTACCGAAAGGTGTACGTACGTACGATACAGAGTAGGGCATTCACGACTAATGCATCTTGGTAGTCATCAACTAATTCCTCGAAGTAATTTAACAGCCAATAGGAGATTTATCTTCTGTTTTATTCACCAAATAATGATTCACATCACAAAGGTCTCAAATAGAACCAGTGTAGAGTCCTCAATACAACAGTGATACTGTTGTTTGACTGCAGTAACAAATACTGCTTTCTAGAAGGGATCGCAGAGGTAATTCCCTCTACTCTTGAAATACCTTAAATTCTGTTTATTAAATACAGCATTAGGTCAAAAAAGACTTAATTTAATATATGTTCAACAACAACAAAATTTATATCCACCTTTGGTTGTCACGAGGCTGTCTCAAAGGCTCTGAATAGCCTACCACAATGTACTTTGATGCCACATATTACCGTGTTCAAATCTCAGATAAAGCATTAGTCTACAGCAATGCACAGTTTTGACTCATGGTTTTCGAATATTGATTATTCTGAGGAAGTTCATGGTTATGTTGAACTGGAAACGAACATAAATAGATGCACACAACGGATTGGTTATCTGATCATGTGCAAAGTGAGAGCACAACACTGCAGGTTTATACTGGAGATGTTTAGCAAAGATTTCACCCAGTTGCACACCTTCCGCCTAAAGACACTAATCAGCGAAACCACCTGATGCAGCTTTTATTTGGAAAAACATGCAGACTCTCAGATCTCTGCATGACATTGTTGGAAAACCCTTAAAATCCATCTCAAATAAGAAAAGAAAGAGTAAGGACATCAGTTCCCCTGAGCTCTGCAACACACCCATTGTCAAACCACCATTCCCCAGTTCCACCAATCTGGCTGCACTCACCTTTATTGTTGCGTCCTCAGAGGCCGACACCATGACACTGAAGACTGGGTGGAAGATGACGCGGGTGACTGGACTGCGGTGGCCACTCAGCGCGTACCTTTCTGGTGGGCGTGGGATCCACTCTTTGGGGTCACGCTTCTGAGTTACGGGCCCACCAAGGGTGATCTCTTCCTTCGCTTCATTCAGTTTGGATTCTAGTTCCATCACCTGTTTGAATGTACAGATACAAGTTAACAGCGAAGGGGAAAGTATGTAGAAATGTGCACATTTGCTTAATTTCATGGAGTTCATAAAACATAGGGTTTGTTTGCTGGAGTCTGTGTTTTAAACAAATGACATACAGTTGAATCAATTCTTTCCTTTCCTTGATGGACTTCCTTTCAGTGTTAACAGCGGATACAGCAGTAATGTCACAAACCATTCACAAGACTACAATCCCCACAAGCATTCTTTGAGCAAGAAAAAACTCCACAAACCTTCTTTTGTAATCTGATGACTGAGGTCCATTTCTTTTCCAAAAGGCCAGCATACTTCTTATCCAATTCTTCATTCTGTTGACAAAAAAAAAAAAAAAAGGATATCAGGCAAACATGCCAAGAAAGCCAATCAAAGTCGTGGGCTCAGCATAATCAGTGAGGCCCGTGGGAGGGGGGCCAGCTGGGGTGGCATGCTGAGGTCTCGGGCTATAGTAAGAAAGAACAGGAAATTATTTACACACCCCTCACAGGCCAACACTGACTGCCAGACACCACCAACCTACTGTACGACACACACACATAAACACACACCCTAGTCCTAATCCTTCTCACACAAGCTAATCTCCTGCAGACAAGAAAGGCTTAGGCAGCTTACAGCCACACACCCGGTACTGGAGGCAGTGGTGGAAGTTAACTTGTGGCAGTCCTGGCAGACGGAGGCCTGATTCCACCTGCAGGCTAATACCACGAGTAGCCCACTAGCTTTTACATAACAGACCTCATGGCACATACAGTCTGCTTCTTACTGCCAAGACACAAACAAAACAATGTGGTGGCATGTTTTCTGTTTTATTCATACAAAATAGAAATAAACTAATGATTATTTTTATTATTGTCGATTAATAAACTCCTTTTTGTTTGGAAAATGATTGAAATGAATCATTAAACCAATTGTTGACACTTAAAATAAAACCTAAAACTTAAATTAGTCAATGTTCATGAATACATCTGCAATGAAAAGTCAATTAATCACTTGAAAGAAAATAAATTTGCCGCCTATTTTAAAAATCGCTCCAACGTTTTAGTAATTTTCCAAGCAAAACTATCAAATATTTGCTGGTTTGAGCCTCATAAATGTCAGGATTCGCCGCATTTCTTTGACATTTATGGTAGTAAATAGAGTCTTTGGGTTTTGGACATTGGTTGGACAAAAGACGCTATTTGAACCGTTTCCATAGCCCCGTCACCGTGGGCTATGGAAAATTGCGATGAACATTTTTTGCTGTTTAAAAAAAATCTATTAATAAATTCAATAAATAAATGTTTACATTCTCTATAGATTAATCAAGAATGAAAAATAATCGTTAGTTACAGCCCTATTCATGAAGCAAACATAATAACAAAATAAAGTGTGGCTTTGTTTTGTAAGTATTATCCTTGTTTTGGTGCCACTTTGTGTTTAACAATGCCTTGAGGCTGTTACTAACTATCAAAGCATCAAAAACCCACATTGACAGACAGCCACGAGTGTCAGTGAGGGAGAAAATTAGCGTTGCGCCTCAATTTCACAGCTAACTCCTCAGCCTCGGCTGGAGACAAAGGCAGACCTCCTCGAGGTGTGGAGAGGTGTAGGCATCACCACCGGCTATATTTAACACTTCTTGAAAAGAGGTGATTCCTCAGACGAACGTGAGGTGTATGAAAGGACAAAGACGTGAAGTGAGGCAGTGCAAAGAAATGGAGGAGAGAGAAAACATAGAGGGAGTGCATGAAACCCAGTATGAGCAAGTCTGCCATCATCTAATCTGCCATCTGCCTGGAGATGCTGCCCATTACACACACACACACACACACACACACACAGTGCACACACACACGTACGGTGCCAGACATAACTGAAGCTTGCCAGTCTCCTAACAGTGGGTAGTATCAATGCATGTGTGGATGGGTGTGTGTGTGTGTGTGTGTGTGTGTGTGTGTGTGTGTGTGTGTGTGTGTGTGTGTGTGTGTGTGTGTGTGTGTGTGTGTGTGTGTGTGTGTGTGTGTGTGTGTGTATACGTATATTTTCTATGAAAACCTGCTAGTGCATGCAGCACTAAAATCATTTGATTCACTCTGAACAAAATCTTACCACATTTAACATACATTAACAAATGCCTTAGTGGTGAATTTTTAACAATGTGGTCTCAAGGAAATGGAGCTAAAAATTACTTGGTTGAGCATTGCGCCGCCAAGGAGGTGTGTGTGCAGCTGAGCGCTAATACCCAACAGGGTGCACCTATCCCTCCGTGCCATTCATCTATTATTCAGCCTGCTTCCATAGGCCTGCCACAGAGAAAACGTCTGGAAGACGAGCGAATGAAGACACGGAGGAGAAGGGGGTGGGGGTGTCATGTGAACGCAAGGTGAAATAAGAGGTGCTACAGAGAGGCAGGGGGAAAATAGACTGAGATGAAAAGAGTCTTAGATGGAAAGGATATGGCTAGAAGATCCTGTATCAAATTTTAAGGGTGTAAATTTGTTAAAATTTCCACATCTATGCTTTGAACAGAAAACAAGGCAATCAAGGAGTGTAATGTGGCTAAACAGTAAAATGTTTGGCCACCTGACCAACAGTAAATATGACTAAGGATGTGTTTTAGACACTAGAGGTTTCATATTGAAACCCAAAAATCCCCACAACTAGCAAAAAGTAGACCTGGTGGAGCATCACAATGGTCTGGAAAATCTAGACTAAACAGACAGCAACTGATTCCAAAGGATTTATATTAAATATGGCTTATTTTATTTCCTTTCTCCTAAAACCATCTGTACTCTAATGGTGGGAAAGAATGCATGTGGAAGGCTACAATCCCTATACTTTCAACTGATGTGGATGTAAACACCTTTAAATTAAAGTTCATGTTGCCAGAGTATTTAGTCGTGTTTCATTTCAAATCCAATTACCAGGAGTTCAAATCAACAAAAATGTTACTGCTGTTCTGCTTATTATACAATGCTTTTATTTGTTTGGTTTCTTTTAATGATTGTGCAATACTTAAATGGTTGAAGTGGAAAATTCTAAGTAAGGGACGAAAAGAAAAGCAAGGGTACAAAAGGACAAATGAAAAGAACATGGCCTAGATGCAGTGTGAGGAGAGGCTGTAGGCAAAACATAATGATGCAGCATTTTAGTGTTATTCAAACAAAATAAGAAGAAGGAAGATACACTTTATTAGGTACATCTTTGCAACCTATTGGAATTCAATCCACCAACTCTGTTATGAGTTCAACCTTTATTAGGTTTATAATTATTAGTTTTTGTTGAGATGATCAGAAATCTATAACGACAATTATATGTTTATCTGAGCTCATAATTGAAGGCAGTACTGTACTAGATGACATTATCCTCTTGTGTTTCAAATTTTTTGATCTCCCTAGATGCAGAACATTTGGAACACCTCTCAATATATAGACTTCAATGCAACATTATTAACACATTATATGAATCATAATCATGGGAATAGGGCACAACAGTTGCATCTATATGCATTAGATTATATAGGTGTACTTCATAAAAGTGTATTCTAAACATATTTAAAGCTAACCAATTCTCATTTTATCAGTAAAGTAAAGCTAATAATGTAAAAATAAAAAACATATTTGTCACAGTGGTGTTCTAAATGTAACATTTAGGTGGATAAAATCTTTTCTCAACACTAGTGAGCAGGAGCATGTAGCATAGACCCCCTGATCAGACAGACCACAGTAATTGGGTGCAGGTGCTCCCGGTCACACTCATCAACATGTTGACAAAGATGACAAATGAAGTGGAAATCAGGGCATATTGTTGGTATAAATTGGTCTGATTGGCTGTGCGGATGTATGTGTCCACCCTTAATCTACTCACATTATCTAATTCCGCCTCCTTCTTGAAAGTGGAATATGCCTCTTCATATCCATTGGAACGTAGATAATCGGCTATCGCTCGATTTCTGAAACAGACAAAGAGGACCCGTAATTAGCTCCCTGATTAGCAGACAAGATAGTTGTTAAAGTGCCACGAGACACGGCGTGAGTAATGGAGTTGTATTCAACACTGCAAAACAAAGACAGAAAATGAGCATGTTCAGGAAACGTGCCAGACAAAGATTTACATTTTACATGCTTTTCACACATTCAGACTGTTATCACGCTTCTAGCTATATAATAGAAATGCTTGGCATGCATAAAACACTCAGAACTACGTAAAACAATACACACAGACTGCCTGCTGTACCCTCACATAGACACACACACCCCTCTCCGCCCATTTGACACAAATTGAGAACACATCTGTCTGGCTTCTATAATGAGCTCTTGTTGCTGTGGGCAAATAATGGGAAGAGATGACTCCCCATGGTGCAGATATAGGGAAAATGAGAGTCAGTGTATATCCTACCATCACCTCCACATACACAGAGAAAGACAGACAGACAAATCACGGAGAAAGAGAATAAACCATCTGGACACATCCATTTTACTCGAGTTCATCCCCAGGAAAGACTGGAAACTACATGGGCAGAGCTGAAAGTGAGGAGAAAGGAAGCCATCTTTACTCTTCCTGTTTTTGTCTCCTGGGCTGCCATAAGGGAAACCAGCACACACAGCTAACGTACACATTTACACACACACACACACACACACACACACACACACACACACACACACACAGGTTTGGTTTACGACTGCAGCCTCAGCAGCAGTTCAATTTACAAAGATTTATTAATAAGGTTCAAGTCACTTAGTCTCAGTGGTTCAGACTTTTATTCTCCATCTCATTACATTCTCAAGAGGGCGCAGAGAAGTAAATTATTTGACTTCCTTTTTTTATATCAAAAATGTTCCATTTAACAGATGGTTCATACAGTCTTGCAAGTCTATTTTTAGTAGAGTAAGACTATACTTTGATTCAGGGTTGGGCAGTTACCCAAGATCTTCATACATCAACTTTACACACTCATATTTGTGTCATCATCTCAGTATGGACTTTCACAATAAACACAATGAGAACGGTTTGCAATAACCCAATAGTCTGGAATAATAAAGCCATTACAGAGGGACCACAATGCTGCCAAATACAGGGTCAAACAGAGGCTTCTCTAGCTTTGGATACTCATTTGTGTTTACAATAGCAGCGGTTATAACCATTCAGGCTTAACTGATTAACATGATCTGGTGAATATTCAACATGAGTTACATTGCTGAAGCTCACCATGTGGACTTTAAAGTTTATGAATTTATGTTCTGCATGTTTAAATATGCATACTGAGACTTAAAAATTAGCAGACTATTGGAAGTAGTAAATGTAAATTTAAAGTAATCCTTGAAGGGAAACGCAATAGTTCACAGAAGGCACCGTCTTGGCTGTGAAATCAGTAGTCTTTACTTGTGTCTGGAGCTCCAGAGCTTGATGCATAATAAGGACTCCTAACAGGTCAGGATATCCTGACCTCTCTCTGCTGTTTTTTCTTTTTTCTTTTTTATTCTGTCTCTTGTAAGTCACCCAGCTTTATCATCACACAGCAATAAATAGCTGGAATACCACTTGACTAAAAAGAAAGTTTTGATCCAGCAATCAATGACCAAACAACCATTCATGTGAACACTGGTTATTTGCGTGTTGCGTGCTTGAGTGTTGGTTTGTGGATTTGTTTCTCTTTTTACTTTTCTTGTTATCAACTCAGTTTTTTCTATCACTTGGAAAAAAACATGACAAAAAGCACAAACAAAGACACTGAATTCAATGTCTGTTAAAATACTATTTCCACTAATGGTAATACACCATTTCCTCGTTTGCAGCCCTCCTGTGTTTGCATACAGCGAACCCCACCATTAATGCCAGGAGAAGCAAGACAAGCTGTCAGCCAGGCAAGGCTTTGAGGTGCCAATATGAAGGGGATGGGAGGTACAATCTGTCAGCCCAGCCTGTGCCCCCTGTGCCCTCTCGGTCAGTGCTGAGCACCGAGACCCTCGTCTCCCTTTGCCCACCTGAATCCCCATGACAACAGGAGCAGTCCTTATTACAGCTCAAGGTTAGCAGGAGGTTATCTACTCCTCTGACAGCCTGCCTGCCTCAAGTCTCGAAAACTGGAGGGGAGGGCCGCGGTGTGCTAGCAAGTCTGAGAAAGTGTATAAGCAGGTGAGGGGAGCTGAGGCACAGGGGAAGCTCTGATGTGGTTTGGGTGTGTCAGTAGAGAGTGCATGAGCAGGTGTGCTTACACAAAACCCACCAACTACATCACACAAACCATTTACAGTCCAATTCAGACAATAGGAGCACCAAGAGCTACCTTTACTAGAAAAACTGTATTAAATTATTTAAGGATATTGAATGGTACTGAATTAAGTCAAACATTTTCGATGTAGAACATGAAAAAGGCACAAAATGAAATCACTTTGCAGCGATTTCACAAGTTACATGGAGCTCTTTGGAGAGTGCAAGTAAATGTGCGATTATTTAACTATATTGTAGTCTTCTTTAGGTCTTGTACTACGAAATAGATAGCCACAAACAGTAAGTACCATATGCATTTATTAGAGTGTGGCTTAGGCAAGAGTGAGATTGAGACAAATGAAGAGAAATTAAGCACACGACCAACCATGAACAGCAGTGTTGGAAAAGCTGGACACAATAATCTTTACAATTGTATGAGACAAAAGTCACTTTGTTGAAGGTTAAAGCCTCAGTAAATGTGTTGCATGGTGTTGTATGCAAACCAGACATTGGTGCAGTTTATGTAGCTCCATGGGGATAAGGCAATAATCATAAATCATATCCAATTTATTTTGAGTGTTTTTTGCATGGTGCAAGAACACAGAGCACACACTAAATCATTTGGTCAAAACTGCACAAACACAGCAAAGCATGTGAACAAAATGGGGGCTGATATTTATAAACACATCCCATTCCTGTATTTAAGTGCATACAGTTTCAAGTATATGCACTCAAAACCAAAGCTAAGGAGCAGTGGACAATACTGTCAGAGTGGACATCTGTTGAAGAGTCTCAGTGGTGACATGAACGCAAACTCCCCCCCACATGTGGCCAAAAACATAACAAACCACACACCAACAAGCAATTTTACACACGTCCAGTTCCTTAACACTGAGGAAAGGGGATGACAACGGGGGAAAAGATGTGTACGAATGTCGACAGAAGTAGAGCAAACCGACTGGTTTCCATGGTTACTAGCAGCCCAAAGCTAAATGACGTGATGAGGAGATAGTAAGAAAAAGGGCAGGGTGAGATTGTGGACACATAGGACAGATAGAAGAGGGGAAAAGAACAATAGAAAGCTTGACAGCCTATATCATAGCTGTCAAGAGGCTTTCTCCTCGAGGACATCATGACTGAAAACTGTCCAAATCCAACTACTCCAAAAGTGCAACAGCAATCTTGAGTCATTCAGTCAAGATTAGGGTTATATCAGTGCTGTGCTCTAGTAAAAAGCTGCTCTCTCGTGTACTATGAAGCCTTAATGGAGTGAGAGGGAAAGTGCAGACAGTGACACAAAGGAGCAACAGGGATGGGATGCATGACCTCATTCTTCTCAGAAGAGAGGGTAGTCAGCCAGTGGCATCACTTCCTCCAACCCCTGCTTCATGATCACCCAGTTTCACATCACTTTAGAGATGAGCACGCTAACAGAGCCTCCACCTTTCCTAAGATTTAACTACATTCTGTGCAAAAGCAAAAAAACGTGACCAGTTTCAGTAACTAAAGCACTGAACAGTGTTTAGCTCTTTGAAGTGTGCTGCATAATACATCAAGCACACCTCATGTAGTTCAAAAGCAGGATAAGCTGTACCTGGTTGTGGCTGGGACGTTCTGTTTCAATGGTCACTGGATTATGATCCAACATTCACTCATGTTTGTGTTTTTTTAGCATGGCCACAGTTGTGCGATACCACAATAATATTGCAAGTTCAGTGAATACCTTGTCTGCAACAGTAACTTAATGCTTAAAAGTTATCAAACTCATTCAATAATGTATTATTTTATGAAGATACAAACCAAACTACAAAATACATACTACTAATTAAACAATACTAGGCTTTTAGCTATATCAATTTGCACTTTTTTGACACAGAAGGTGTTTTTTTAATGGCAAGTAGTTGCTGACTTAGCTTCTGACCAGCAACTTCAATGTTCTGTGTTTTAAATTAGCGACCTGGCTCTTAGCTACCTACAATCCTACCAGCCAGTGCTGCTACTATCCACTAACCTCCTAGTGTAATCTAATTGTGCAGTTAAACTGAGCAGGTTGCAGCTCAAAATAGTGGAACTGGTTTGCATTATACCCAATTATCATATCAAGATTTGTTAACTAGCATCATAAAAGTTATTTTTTTCCCCCAGGCTAATCGAACTTTGAAGCTGATGTTGCTCAATCATTTCTTTTTATTAATCAGTCTGTTCTTTGCTGGTGAAAAGGTGCATCATTCAGTGAACTCAGTTACAGAAAATCAGCTCCTGTATTGTTTCCTGCATTGGTTTCCTGTCTGTAGTCAGAAAAAGTTGATCCATCAACTTGGAATGCTTCTGCTAGCCTCAACGGCACTGCTACTGTGTTTACATTAATAACAACGGAGGCTGAGACGACGGTAACCACTCAACAATTATTTCCACTGTATCAATGTAATTTTTTATCTATTTAGTCAATTATCTAGTGCAAAACATTTACAAAATAATGATAAATGTCAATAATGTAAACCAATAAATGCTCTTACATTTACACAATTAATATTTTTTTTTTCTTTGCTGTGGTTTGTTGGGGAAGCAGCATCGGAGCCAGTGACACCAACAGACTCAACAAACTGATCAGGAGGGCTGGCTCTGTGATTGGCTGCAAACAGGACACTCTGGAGGCTGTGGTGGAGAGGAGGACACTGAAAAAACTGTTATCCATCATGGATAATCCTCTCCACCCTCTCCAACTCACATTGGTCAGACAGCGGAGCACCTTCTCCGGAAGGCTGCTTCAGCTTCGCTGTCGTAGCAACAGATACAGGAAATCTTTCCTGCCACAAGCCATCACTTTATACAATAACTCTCTCACCTCTGCCTGACAGAGAACTCTGGTCTCTCTACTGTTTTGTTGTATATATTATTATTGTTTATTGTTTATAGCACACTGTGCACTGTATATATACACTATGTATATATTGGATTCTATCTATGTTATGTACGAAGTGTTTTATTTGTGGACCCACTACTGCTGTAACAAAATAATTTCCCAGTCTGGGATCATTAAAGTATTTCTATCTATCTATCTATCTATCTATCTATCTATCTATCTATCTATCTATCTATCTATCTATCTATCTATCTATCCATCTAATATTAACATATTTGTAACACAGTCCAAATGTCATTCCTCCAGCAAGAACATTACCAGTACTCTCTTGTAAAAGCACCACTTAACACATAACAAATTTCATTACAGACACATAGGGTGTCCCGCCTACTCTGCATAAATGCAAAAGAAACACAAGCCTTCAGTGCTGCGCTCTCATTAGCTACAGACAGACTCCAAATGCTGTAATAAATCTGAGAAGAAGGAAAATCTTGCTTGCCTGGCGAGGCCACTGACCTGAGCCATATATCTGTCTACGGACACGAACCTCACATAGGGGTTTTTCTAGACCAGACGATGTATGGACCTGTTCAGTCTTTCAAAACTGCACATGAATGTTTAATAGGAGGACGCTGAAGTCTATACTCCCGAAGGTCCCTCAGCACATATAAAATTCACCTTACTATGGATTACTTCACGTGCATGTATCAGTCAGTTTTTTACTCTATCAGTATATTACTCGTTCAAAAACAACCAAACACCTTTTGATAGGGCTGAAGATTTTCTGGTGGCACTGGCTGTGTTTCATAAAGCTTACAAAGGTTAGTGGTCAGTGGTTGTTCTGAGATGATAACCACTGTGCAAACAGCAGAGGACGACAGCAGAGGCAGTGGTTACATCAGCACATTGCACTTCCCCAAGTACACGTATTCGAGCAACAAGGCCGAGCAGTACTGCAAAAGAGAATGAACCATCACAGCTAATTTGATGTTTCTCTTTCCTCCCCAGTCTTCAATTTAAGACTGTGCTTACTTTGTAAAGTGTGTTACTTCTTTTTAGAACCAAAACTGAGCCAGTTCTACCAAGCATGAAGCTTTACTTAGACATTTTCCAGATATTTTTTCATGTTTTGTTTAGGTCTAAAAAAGGGCAACATTCCCAATTTTCTCTTCTCCTTTGAGAATTAAAGGGAGAGTAAGGAAATCTTTTGTAGAACAGGTACAAATGATTTATTTTTATTTTAATTTACCCAAGGCACACATTTGTTTGGAGTAGAGCTTGAGTGATAATCTATATTTGGTGCCAATGCAGACACAATATTCGAATGTAAAGAATTACGGTATCAATATATTGGCAAAGAGAAATATTCAGCTAAATAGAAGGCGTATAAAGAGAAGAAGCAGGCCGGTGAGGCACTAAAAACGTTAAGCTTTTCCCTCCGTCTTAACAGCTGAGTACTGAACAGCTGATAACTTCTCAAGGAGAACTTGTTGTTACCAGAAACATTCCACAAAAGTCATATGACCGGATTGCATAATAGTCCAGTTACAGTTCGATCTCCATGAAAACTGTAACCAATCTAATATTTGTCTTGCTCAACCGATAAAGAAGAGCCTCAAGCACTGGTTACAGAGACATGACAATGTCACCTGAAGGTTATCATTACTGAGATTAACCAGACAATTATTCCACTATATAATTTCAAAGAGAGAAACAAGAGCAAAAATTTGGTTTATCTAGAAATATGTCTGCTCTTTACTTTGTTCCCAAATTTGAACCATCTCAAAGCCTCTTACAGGGTTGATTATCATAAACAGTGCTAATTTTAAATGTGAAACAGGTAGGTTCATTTAATTTAGTAGAAACAAAGCAGGCATCAACCATTAAGCTAGAAGAGAACTTCAAAGGGGAAACTCCCACTCACTGGGATCCGAAGAAGAAGAAGTCGAAGAAGAAGAAGTCGAAGAAGAAGAATAAGTCGAAGAAGAAGAAGCCGCCGAAGAAGAAGAGGAAGCCGAAGAAGAAGAAGAAGAAGAAGAAGAAGAAGAAGCCGAAGAAGAAGTTGAAGAAGCCGAAGAAGAAGCCGAAGAAGAAGAAGCCGAAGAAGAAGAAGCCGAAGAAGCAGAAGAAGAAGCCGAAGAAGCCCAATTCATGACTTTTTAACTGAATTCAGACTTAATATATACTATTCTTTTTCAAAATGCAGCACAGAGCTGAAAGGTCCAATCTACACACAAGGAAGTCATACTCTTGATGGTTGTGTTGCACGCACATACTGCATATTCTATCACATGGTGATGATGGAGCTCTGTTAGTTGAGCTTAAAAGAGTCAAGTGTGCTTTCTTAAATCCCATGACGATGTGTACAATTCAAGGTTGGATAAACACAGAATAACAAGGATACACATGAGACACGGCTTCCAATCGCTTAATGCATGAGAAGGGGTAATAAGACAGATATTTTACTAAATCATATCCACAGCGGTAGCTACCCTTTTTAATATCTGTGGTATTAATGACATTGTGGGCAGAGCTGCAATATGAGGAGGACTACTTTTGTCATTCTGGATATGCAACATATAACATGACATAACATGATCGGGGGTTATAATACATAGACATCACCTAATGATTTTCACTATATTCATATGCAGATTATTTTCTCAATCATTCACTTTGAATGTGGAGAACAACTAAAAGTGTTCAGACTCTTTATCAACAAAGGTGCTGGGTTCAGATATCTTGGTTTATTTGACCAACAGTTAAAAACCTAAAGAATATTAACAAACAACAAAAAACAAACAAAAAAGAATCACTTGCTGACATTTTTGGGAAAATGACCTCAACGATTAATCTATGATCAAAACTAGTGTCAGGTTCTTTTTTTAGCGATGATTCATACTAATCAATCAACTGACAATATATTGTCAAGGTGTGGCTATCAAACACGAAAAGGAAAGGTCTGATAAGTAGTCAGGAAAGTAGCTATGTTTTGCAGATGTAGATGCTGTGTTTAAGAAATTCAAAAAAGAGACTACAACTGACCACTGGAGAGAAATGCAGGTTTCTATGTCCAGGAGATTGGTCCTCTTCCTAAACCAAGGTCCTCTGTATAAATAGGGGGTGATGAATTGATATGGGATGATAGGTCTAGAGCACAGAGGACGTTACCATGCCAATCCATCTGTGTGTCAGTCTCGAGGCTAAATCAGATCCACATTTCTGATAAACCCCCCGCAGAGGCACACAGCTATGTTCAGTACAATGTGCACCAATAAAGAGGCTCGGGAACAGAACATGAAAGACGAAGTGTTTGTCAGCAACAAATATCTGTGTTAAAATCACCCTCTCGAGTCACCTGTCACGACCAAACACTGTGGAGTGCTCCCAGATTCATGACAACCATTTGAAATACTGGATCCGCTACCCGACTAAGGACTAATCGATGCAATCAGTGAAATTAATGAAAAGGGTATATGCATTGACCGTTAATCCACAAATCTGGTCACTTGTGCTTAAAACTGACAATGCAATCACGGTTTTATAAAAAAAAGGTATGTGAAACTGAAGGTAGCCAACTGATTTAAAAGACACCAAATCAATACCAATGTATGCTCTTGCCCGCTAAGCTATAATTCAATCATGACAATATCTTGGGTTTTTTTTGGTGGAGACTGTAAAGTTGGGCATAAACTGAATAACCCTCAAGCAGAAAAATATTCCGTATTTCAACAAAAAGCAGTGTGCTCTCCACTGATTGATTGATTCACTTTCTTGCAGACATTATTAGCATCAGGAGTACCTTCTTTGTATTTCTGTTCATAATAGTGCTTCCTCTATTGTTTTTCGTAACAGAATTAGGATTGCTTACGTATGATGACAGTAACTAGGATACAAGGAGTTGTCAACGCAACATCCCAAGCTATAGAACTAAAATGCTAAAAAGACAGAAGCAGGGATTAGAGTTTTAGATAATCAAACCATTTGTATGTACATGATCTGGTACATGTCCATGTTAACGGCATATCATCCAATGAAAGAAAATAAGGAATATGTGATTATGTGCCTTTTTTTTTCATTCTACCTTGTTTAATTCACCTTTATGTGTTCTGTTTGGCAGAAATCTCGGCATTTGATCTGTTATGTCACCAAGATCACAGCCAGAGGGCGATGGAAAAAGGACAAAAATCACATGAACCATCTTTTAACCCAAGACGTGGAGACAGCTGACGGGATTTTCTTTGTAAAGCGAGGAGAGAGTTCAAAAGCAAGAACCCATCTGCACATGGGTGCCTCCAGGTCTTTCAGGGGAGCAGATAGTTTGTGTTTTGTGTCTATTTTTACAACCTGCCAGCGGGGACGAGTCCCCTGACCCTGCAAAGGAACACAAATGCGCTTTTCATTGGCTATGCTCACAAAAATAGAGTTGTTGTGAAGATGCTGCGCAATCATAGCATCTGACTGCAGTGCTGACAAAATAAAACCAGTTTTAGGGGACGAAGATCATTTCTCTTTTTAGAATATGTTCTTCCATACTGGGGTAATAAAAAGGAGCAGGTCAATGTCTACGGAGGATAAAACAACAAGAAGCCCTGTCTTGTTTTTTTATTTTCATTCTTTCTGATTTCATGGTATAAAAAAAACAAGAAAAAAAGAATGGAATGCCAAAACACATTTTCTGCAGTTATTAGATTAGTTTAGTTTCTGACAGTTGAGCTTAAAAACGTTGAAGAGGGCAAGAGGAGGCCTGAATGCAATGAGAACAAAATCTATTTGTTTGCTGTGTGTTGGAAAACAAGGCTGTCAAACAAGCAGGGGGCCCACTGAAAAAGTTACCATGCATAGCAGACAGTCTACTGGTCACTGGTCCATTACCCCCTTTGCTACATTGCCTGATTCAAAATCGGCTGGTGAGGAAATAAGATTGTAGAGCTGCTTTATAGCCAACAAACTCAATGAGAGCACCAGCTGAGCCAAGCGACATATCCAACGACAAGAATGCAACAGATACTTGAATGAGACTCAAGTGGTGCGATGGTCCCATACCAGTTTCCTGTAAGCTTTGGGGCCAGAGACTTGTGCAACAGAGGAGAAAAATGGGGAGAAGGGGTGGGGGGTCCTTGGCAGCTTCCTTTGAATACCAAATAGCTTCAAAGATTAGCATTCCAATAGATCTCTCCATACCAACAGACCCCTCCCACAGTGCTAATCTAAAAACACAGAAACATTGCTGGGAATGTTTAGAGCATCGTCATGTGAACACTGATGCATTTCTCGATGACAGTGCGAGACGTCGGGGGGACAATCAACGGAGAGGGTCAGAGACACATTTTTCTACCAAATCCTTCTCAGAATAAGTCATTTTAACATACTTCTTAAGTAGAGAGGAAATCTTACAGACAAAAGCCCAGCAACATCATCTCATCTTCTTTTCATGACCTTGGATCCAACATTGAGCTGCCTAAACTTTTTATCCCTCGCCTCAGGGGTTAATTACCAAGCACACAGACTCAGCAGCGCCAAATTACAGTACCTCCATTATCACAGTCTCTCTCACTTTTCCTTCTTGCTCACTATATACCACACAACACATGTGCAGTACGTCTTTGTCTGTATGCCACTTCTGTGCCAGCGCCAGACAATTTGTAGGCAGATTTCAGACATCTTGAGCACATGGTTTCCCTGTGGAATCACTGACAGCAGACATAGAGCTTTGGAGCCCTGATTTTCTTTCCATGGCTTTATTTTGGGGTCAAAGGTGAGACTCTAAGCTTCTCCTAAGGTCACATAGGGCAAATTGGGAATACTAAACATTTTCAGGGGTAGGAAGTGCAGATGGAGGATCAATATATTTGCTACAAGACCTCAGGGGAGCTCAGGAAACTTCAACCAGTCATTGATTCTTCCTGCGGGGTACTAAGGAGAAAAAATAGTAAAATGTGCCCATTTAAACTGGTGCTGATAATCAATACACATCCTTACTCATTCTTTCCTGGACCCAAGAATACACTGTCATGAATTGGAAAATTAAAAAAAAGTGTTGTTGATTTTTAGGTTTCCATAACAAATGACAAATACCAGTGGTTTAGGAGTAGTAGATTGCTGCAAAAGGCCCACATGAAGCTATTCATAGAACTCTTTGATACAGTAATTGGCACTCATGTCACTGGACAGCTTAAAAAAAAACCCCATCTGATTCAGCTTTAGCTCATTTGGCCGTCACATTAGATTAGAAGAGGGGAGAAATAACATGGACTGCTAATACGCATAAACAAAAATCATAGCAGGCAGAAGATTAAGATGAGGCAAAGGTTTGTGTGTGGCAGGGGCGATTGTTTTTCTCCCTCTCTCTTATCGCTCAACTGTTGAACAGAAAGGTACAAAATTGCTCCAAAATGCGTAAAATAAAATGTTATACTTGATCCTTGTTTAAAGGCCAACAGCCTGAATTCTTGGAGTTTGGAAGAACTACAGTTTAATTGCTTGACCCAACATGATTGTTTTCTTACATAAAAAGTAACTGCAGACATAGTCAACTTTCAAGATAGAGGACCATTGTCATAAAATCAAGTCTGGTTTAACAGGAAACAACGATGCAAAACTAACATTTCTATTAATAGGAGCTGCAGTCATAAGTTGATTAGAAGATTCATCAACTGACAGAAAACAAATGTCCAACTATTCTGAGAAATGCATTTATAGCAGAGGAGACAGAGGTAAATTGTGTCATCTATGTCCTCAAATGTCCTCTCCTCAATATTGACAAAAAAACATCCCCAGTCTGTCAAATTTTACTTTGATCAGCATGGTATATATATTAAACAATTAAAACTTTTAGTGTCTACTATTCTTAGACACCGAAGAGGCCTACCAAATCAATAAGAGACATACACAGGTTAAGTAATAAATTAAGTAATAAGGCTCTCTGCCTTCCACCTAGCGTCTCATGGCAGAAAACCAACCTTGAAACATCAGTGTACAGTCTTTCCCCACAAGTTTGTAAGGACACTGTGGCGAGTGGTCGGATCGTCCGACAGCGGGGGGGTGGGTGTTTCGCTTTTACCGCGCACTGTTATGCGAACGGAGATGAATGTTACTCGGTCTCCGCTCACCGCGACACAAACGCGCACCATAACCGGCAAACTTTTGTTTTATGACGGTGAAGACTACACAAATACACACACATAACAAATGCACATGGAGGAGAGGAGCATTACCAACACAGCAGAAAAGCGACCAGACTTGCACATTAGTTCCTCTTTACTATAGCTAGCCAACAACATGTAATGTTAGCTCAAAATACATCATGACACACGAGGGCTATGCGTTTACAGGCTTATAAGGCTAACGTTCACTGACTAAAAAACAGTTCATAACCAAGCTAAATATGCTCAAAGCATAGCCAGCCAACGAAAAAAGCTATTGTTTTTAGCTAATATTAACGTTACCATAGATGTTTCGACACTGGTACTTCTTTCCAAGTCTCAGCTCCGAATCCGTCTCCGCTCCGTCTTCATCATCACAACTTTCAGCTGCGTCTTTGCGCGACTCGATCGATGCGGTGAATGGCCAATCATAGATTAGCAGCACACTGGTGTGCCCTCGGGACTGGCTGACAGTTTTTTTGTTTCCCCCCCAGTTGTACTTCACTGGTTTCACCCCCCCCAAAAAAAAGAAAAACTCTTCGGATCTGAACGAATCACACAAGTGTCCTATTTGGCCATGAAAAAAGCGAGTTTCGCTTTTCGGCGCGCTGTTTGCATCCATGTACAACAAAAGGCCACAGGTTGGAATCAAACCCAGGCCGGCTACACGGTCTGCCCAACAAAAATATTTTTTTGTTGTAGCCCTGAGATGAATAATGCTCTTCACACCTTGAAAAAAAAAAAAAACACCTTCAAAGTGCCTTTGAAAAAAGCACCTCACCATTTGAAACACTTCAAAGTTACACAGTAACATCAGAGGAATGTTGTTGTATTAGGCAGCTGTGCGTGATGATATGAAAGTGAATCAGGTACCATGCAACATGATGCAACAGCAACAGATGTGCAACATTTCAACCATATTTCCAGTCTGACATCTTCATGTCTCACAAAAGGCGTGTTGGCAACTTACAGTTCATCTCGTTGCCGTTGTGACAGCACCATGGTGACGGGGCAGTGTGGGCGGGGCCGGGAGGGATCAGTCGGTAAAAGGTGAATCTTGTGCAGCTGCTTCGCTCTCCTCAATCAGGAGATGAGCTGTGCTGATCCAAGCAACACGGGCGAGGACGAGCTGTGTACTCCAGTGGCGGGCCGTTGGTTTTGTCCAGACAAACAGACTCAGACTGAGAGAAGGGGAACGCAGAAATCTGCCCCCCAACTGCCTGACTCCAGGGACGAGAGAAGTGGAAAGCCTGCAGACCAGTCACCAGCAAAGTCTACACTGCATCTGAAAAGGCGAGAGAGGCAAAGTCAACATTAGGTATGCATGACAGATAACATGAAGAGTGGGTGGGGAGGTAAATGTTTATAGGCCAGAGGCGTACTGCATCAATGTCAATGCACCAGTTTATATGCAGATAAAATGACCGAAGGGTCTGTCAACGATAGAAAAATAATAGAAGCACAACATATGTTTGCACCTTTTTTTCCTACCAGAGGGGGAAAGCTCTGACAGCAATTATGCATTAATCAGACATTTCATAAAATAAAATTAAATAACACCCCTTTTTCATCACCCATTCCTTCATTTGCTTTTCAGCTCCCCTCCTGTCTACCTCCATGACATGTCTACCTCCATGACATGTCTGTCATGTCACCAGTCTGGTCTGAGAGCTCTGGCCTGCTCTTGCAGCAAATTCCTTTCTCCGTGAACATACAAGAGCTGACCCACATTCTCAGAGCAACGTACTCCCAGGTTGCCAGCAGAAGAAAAAAACAGGACACAGCCGAGCAGGCTCAAGTAACGGCTGTGCTCTTGTCAAGCTCACCGACCCCATCGTCTCATTATGATACATCCTTGAGAGCAGGTTGGCCTGATTGATGGCACAATGAAACACTTTGTGTCAGCAACACATTTATTAATGTGAAATTTTATTGTAAGGTGTATTGATGTGAGGAACAATAAATGTCAATAAAATGCAATGCAGCCAACAATACTGCGATGAATTCTATTTTTACACTGCATCCAGGTCTTGCAAAGCACCTCACCAAAGCAGGTACTCCCTAGAATACTAACTGCACTACAATAAGCCTATTAGTCTACTGGGACCAGCCTGACTAAATCTTTGCCAGACCAGTAAACAAAAAGGTACCGACAAAGCCAATTTACCTCCTGCAACAAACAGACAAAAACACAACAAGTCACAGATGTCCAGGACCCTGTAGAGGTGACTATGTGTGCTAGGCATGAGATAAATAATAATAATAATAATTTAAATAATTTCCCAGTCTGGGATCATTAAAGTATTTCTATCCATCTATGAGATCAACTGCATGGCCAATGAGCAGTGATGTGTCTGGTGTAAGCATGAGCACTGGAAACACCCTAGGAAGCTGCAATGAAGGAAAATTCACACATTCTTAATTTCAACTGCTGATGCTGAAGTGACATTACTACAAGGGACATTTTCTCCTTCTTAATCAGAAAAGGAGCACAGCAGGTTAGGGACTGGTTACTTATAATCAAAACATGAAGACTGCTGATGTAAGATTGACCAACCTGGCACATAAGAGCCCATTTTGCTGAAGTTATTATATAAAACTGGTTTGTTTGTCTATATATTTTATTATAAAGACACATGACATTGTAGAAAAACTGTTCAACAGAAAGCAGCTAACAGCTAACCTCTGGACCCTGATGTCACCACCTGACAGAAGTCCAAATGTCAGCTTACTTCTGACAGTGTGTGGATTACGGCACGCGGGGGGTTTCTGGCTGTTGCCCAACAACTCTGCCGTAGTTCACGGTCACAGCAGTGCCAACAACACAATAAGGCGATGACACTGGATCTAAAAATGGCTCTAACTAAAACTCCACATACTAAACATCCATTATAGGCACGCGCCTTCCATGTCAACCTGTGAAACTGCTGTAGTGCGGGAAACGAGGTCACCTAGTATGTATTGATACTTCCCTCTGCGCTGTTGGCAGCTGTCAGCGCTGTGTGTATCCATTAATGTGGTAGACTCCCCTCTCTGCAAATCTCATGTGTGGCTTCAATATTGAGCAAAATGTTTGTTCACAATCACATAATCAGGCTAATTGGCTCAGAACAAAATGTGGCTGCATCTTGTTGGAAAGGGGGAATGGGCTACAGCAACAGTGCATCTATAAATCTGCCACTGATGGTTAATAATGGTTATGCGTCTTCCTCCCATTGATTCTCTGGTCTTTGTGTAGCTGCAGCAGGAACTGCACCATAAAGGGCCCTTACAGTAATGCTGCTGACTGCTTTCAGAGTTGTCGTTCAATTTCCTGATTAGTCCTAACTGGTCATCTGTTGTTAAAATGCCATTTAAAATGAATAATTAGAAACACACTCTGTCTCAATTTCTGAATGCAACACCCGAGTGCCAACTCTACACTGAAATGAACCACACCCGCTGTCTGTTCATACAGAAAATAAAAAATATGATTTCAGTCAAAATCACAAGAAAATTGTGTTAAAAATAAACAAACGAATGTGTCAGCAAATCTTTAAAAGAGGATCTTACAGAGAAGCTGTGAACTACTAAAGCAGTTTGAAGCAAGTCTCAAAAACAACACTGCTAAGTGTTTTTGGAGGATTGCAGACATCCATCCAAATTGGCTGTGGGATGTGGACTCACTGCTTAGATGACTTGCTGCTTGACTTGACTGAAAATAAATTACCTGGGACTCGATGTGGAAGTAAAAGACTTGAGGCATGATGACTTGAGTATATTTTATGTTTAGTTTTTTTTTACCTGGCTGCAAGTATTTCCCAATTTCACAGTGAGTGAAATTATTTTGTATTGAAGACATTAAGAAAAAAAAAAGATATTATCCATTATTCACATGATTGCATTATTTAACCGAATATCGATTGTTATATAAATTCAATCAACTGTCATACTTGTTGAAAAGTTGAGCTAAATTAGCCAATATTATCATTTGAAAAGTACTAATATTGTGTATTTCTCTTTATATAAGACAGAAACTGAGGGTAAGTTGTCAGTCTGTTTGTAGCAGCGAAGGGACTTCACTTGACACAAGCTGTGACATGATTCAACTTATCCTGCCCAAGAAAAAATGACCTGAGACTTGAGCCACATGTCTGCAAATGACGTAACTGATCAAAATGTAACAAAGCAGAAAGTAGCACAAATTCAAAGCGCTGCTGTACTCCACCTGCCAAATATGACAGACGAGGTATGTTTACAACATATTTGATAATCAACACTTCTAGGCCTGCACAAAGCAACACGCCCATGTGGAATGTATTATAAGAAGAGTAAAGTCTAAAGTTGAGTTCAAGTCTGCTGGTGGGAAATAGTGTCTCTGCATCTCATCACAAAGCATACCATCATAGCAATGCTGACAATGTTGACAGTTATCACCTCACTGTCACCGCTGAGTCATAGTTCTGCTTGCGTCATTACATCATCACCCTCTTTCAAAAGCAGGAATCTTAAACAGCTACATTTTCTGTTGATGACTTCACCTTCATACCACCAATGTCCTGGGAATGTTACACTATCATTCATAACTACCCTTGACAAGCAACATGGAGACATACTGACATGATTGAATAAAATGGAAAAAGATTCATCAAAGTTATGTATAGGGCAATTCCACATGTATTTCAGGACAATGTTTATAAAAATGTAGACATGACGTCTTCTCTACACACAAACAGGTCAATACAAACGGGAGACAAAAGCCGTCCGAGCAGTGATTGACACATTATTTTGAATAAGGAGGACTTACTATTACTATAGTAGTTGCAAGGTCAAGTCAACGATCAAGATATTTAAAATATAAGGCTGCTTCACGTTAACATTATTGAAGAGGATGTGAAACTATTCCAGTTAAGTTTTTTAGGACTTTTCTCAACTTTTAGTCAGAATCAAAGAATATGTTTTACAATCATCATCAGGGAACTTTTTAGACCTAAACTTGGCCAACAGAAAAGCATTTTTCAGTTTCTTTGGCAGTTTCATGATTTGTTTAACCAAAAGTCAAGCAAAACACTCACGTGACCTGAACACTGCATGCTCTGACATTCATCAGGAGACAGCTACAAACATAGAAATGCACATGCCAACAGTGCTTCAGTTTGCTGTATCAGCTGGAGAAAGATGGATTATTTATTATGTCAAGCAATGAAATGGGTGCAGCTGTCATAAGCCTGTGTGGCAGCCTGTTCATCACCAATTGTCCAGATTCTTAACAAAACCCCAGAAGGAATACGAACCTGGAGAACTTGGTAAAAGGCTGATTATTCTTTAAATCATCTCCAGTTTCTGTGAATGGTTATTCTAAGTAAAGCACTGAGCTTTATCACTAACTGATGATGAAACTGAGTGAACATCTGGCTCAGTTTTCAATCTAGGGCCGTTATGACACACACGGTGCCTGTGTGTCACTTATGTGGGTTGGTAACAATAAGCAAACCTTATTAAATTACACAGCTAGTGACATCTTCCTTCAGTGGCTGATAAAACGAGGGTCTATAAAACAACACAGTATTTGACAACCGATTGATTGTAGTAGCTCTAGTGTTGCAGATCAAATTGCGAGTATTGTTCAAACAATTGTGTTACCTGAAGGACGAGGCCTGATTAGTAGATCAGAGCCCACCCACACATACACACAAAGAAGGACAAGAGACTGAGCAGGCATCAAGCTCATGGAAACAACAAATCAATCGCATGTCCAAGCCAACCTGCGCACACACAGGTGTTAACAAAACAATGAACTAGTTATCCTCCTTCATTCATACAGGTTTTAATTAATTGTAGAGTACAAGCAAAGTTCCACTTGGCAGCAACCATGAGATGATTGTTCAACTCTGGCAGATTTCAACCTCTCCAGGGTATTCGCTTCATGCCAACAAGTTACTTGGTGACATTATGATAGCTCTAAATTTAGACTGGAGGAGTACGTTGAGTCTGTCAGTTGATGTTGGCAAACTGGCAAGTATGAAAGGTGTTCAAATCAAACCTTTCAGTTCTCCAGGCTGCGTTGGCAACTGCCATAACTGCCAACACTGCCAACATTGTCAGACGTTTGCTCACACTTTACAAAAAGTTGTTGTCCAAACAGTGTGTTGAAGCAGTCATTTGTAGGTTGACAGGCAGTTAGTACTGGCAGCAGGTCAGTCATGACCAGTCAGCCAGAGCTGGTGCACTGCCTGTCTGGAAGGTTGACCTCTGTGCTCCTGTCAGCTCAGTGAAGGAGGGTAATATGGCTATCCATCTGCCCTTCAGCCTGCTAGGATCCAAAGACAAGCCTCTCGCTCTCATCACTGTATGTTGACACAAAACAAAAGGAGGCCCCCCTTGCGTACATCTTGGTCCTTTAGGTAATAGTTCATTTCCATGTTATACAAATGACATGACAGAGGAACAGCCTACAAGGTCTGTGACACCCCTGTTGTTTTTAACTGGCAAAAAGTGCCAGCAGAGCAGCTCTTGTAATGGCCGAAGCTTGTACAATTGGTGTTGCTGTGTTTCCACTGCTGACAGCACTGAATAGAGCCTGGTTGCTGGGATGTACTTATTCAAATCAACTCTTGATAAAACTCAGCATGACTGAGAAGGCTTTCAAGTAAAACCAGCTGACCACATCAGCTGGCTCCTGTAGGTATTAAAGAAATGAAGCATGTCTGTATTTTACAAGAAAGAGAGCTGCTGTTCTCATATAAGCTCCTTTATCCAAGTAGAAAAATGGTATAACTATACACTATTTGAGTCTGTTTCATGTGCTGTGCACAGTAGTTTTGAACACGATTTGATTTGAACACCCTGGTCAGTCTGTAAATCTTACTGACATGCAACACTGTTTTATTGTATTGTATTTTCATTTAGAAAACACCAAAATGTTTCTCATGTCACTCATTTGTGATTTGAAGAATCGAGCCTGCACCAGTACTGTTTGAGTAGAATCAATTAAGTAGCTACTTATGTTAGCACAGTATGACTAAATTCACAAAAACCGCAATATCTGCAAAGATTGTAGCTGTCAAAATAACTACAAGCTGAAAACGGGATCACATGCCTCTTCAAAATGGTTGCATTTGAGTCAGATCAAGCCAGTCATGGACTAAAATATGCTATTACTCTTACCTGAGAGGAGTGCACACAGCCAATATTTTCATAGCTTTTATTAAATAAACAATTTCATCAATAGCCAATAAATCCAGTTGTTCAGCTGCACCGCGGTCATAGCAGGCTTGGCTGGGAAAAGTAAATCAGCCAAGGATCCTGCTGCCTTAAACCAACAATGTATATATATATATATATCCACAAATATCCCGACAAGGTTGATCAAAATGACAAGCGAGACTGCTCAACGCACAACAACCTTGCGAGCCACCATAGCGATGGTTTGCGTTCATCCTAGTGTAAAACCATCGGTCCACAAAGTCCCTATACGGATGACTCAATCATCCACACAATGAGAGAGAAACAAGGCAGACACTAGTGTGCTGGGTACACGCAATACATACAAACTCATCGCCTCCGACGTGCTCCACCCTGATTTTCTAACACTGTGCCAACAAACCGCATGAAGCACACCGAGTCGGAGAGATGATGGGAGCTTCAGCTGAGCATGGCAGCAGCCGGCGAGATGACAGGAGAGCAAATATACTCAGGAGCAGATCATGTAAGAAAGCTGCAGATCGGTCGTCTCAATGCACAATTGCAATGACAACTGCACAACAAACACACAACGCGAAACAGATGACGAATATCCACTTACGCCCTTTCCGAATGCTAACGTCGGTTACAGCAATGGCTGCAGTGATTGCGCCGATTCATAACAAAATATCCACACGATGTTGGTAATTAAATCTTCCAACAAGCCAGCAGCAACAGCGACAGAATCGTGTGACCTACATCGAATTTTGTTGACGATATTTCTTACATCAGGCAGTGTCTCTGCACTAACGCTTCTTCAAACTATGCTAATTACTGGTTATTACCAACTTGGCATGGACGCCAAGAGCAGCTGTATTTATCGTCGGCCTGCCCATACCTCACACACTGACATGTTATCCTGACTACGGCCGCTAACAATGTTAACGTTGACAGCCCTGACGACGGTGCCAGCTGGTAGCCCAACGTTATCAATGTCCAGTTATCGCTAGCTAATGTTAGCTAAAGTTACCGTTAGCTAAGTTAGCTCCCCGGCGATGCAGTCAGAAAGTTATCTCGTACCTCCACTCGCTGCTAGTAATATGTACTCATGCTCAACTAACGTTAGCTACAATCAACGCACACAGTCAGCTAACGTTAGAAGACATGAATTACTCTAAAGTGCACACGATTGTTTATCTGGACACAAGGATAAACTCCGCTGAAAAGGTACCTGCTGCTCCAGTCCAAGCGGCCTATCCGCCATTTTGAGACATAAAAAGGAGGTGCAAAAAATTACAGCCACATCGTCATTTTCCCCACCTAACGCCGGATTCCTTCGACCCCGACCGCGTTTACGATTGAAAATTAGTTGGACTCACCCTATTGTTTCTGCCCGTGAATATCCTCAGCCGTCTCCAGCGGTAACACGACCCGACAGGGCGTGAAATTTCCGCTCCAAAATATGATCTTGTGATGTGGAGGTAAACTGTGCCCGTCTTGTCTCTCCAGCGCTGCCTGCTTGTTTTTTCGTAGGCTACCGCATTCGCCTTCGCTCGGCAGCGCGCACGGAGCTCGCGTTCACGGACTGACGGGAGCGCGCACGCCCTTGATAACAGAAAAGAAAAAAATCTGCTTCTTTTAAACGAGTTGGACCTTTAACTCTTACATGGCTCCCCAGCATTACATAGAGGCCCATTTCCACCAGTTCAAGAAAAAATAAGACGAAAAATAAGCTTGATGATGTGAATATTCCCATGGTAAATCATTATTATGAGATAAAAGTTATAATTATCAGATAAAAAGTCATTATTATGGGATAAAAAGTTGAAATTGAGATGAAAAGCAAAATATGATAGGATGAACAGTTGAAATTATGAGATGCAAGTCATTATTAGATTAAAAAGTTGAAATTGTGAGGTAGGTGATACGATAGTAAAAAAAACTATGACATTAAAGGCCTACATTTACACCCATAGTTTTGACTTTTTAATATCATAATTCTGATTCACTGAGAATTTATATCTATCTTTTAATCAAGCTAGTTTACATAATTAGCTAAATGGGCTTCCATGGCACAACTGAAACTGGCAGATCACTGCTAATTTTTTATAGAGGTGTTGGTTTCACACTGAAAATATATACTACACTCTAAATGCATTGGTGAAAGCGCAAATACTGTCTTTATCTGACAGATAGGCATGCATCCATTTTGTAAAATAATAAGCTACTTTGTATTTAAAACATCCAGCCTATAATATCTGGCTTTACCAAAATGTTCATGGTAGTACTGAGCATAAACTAGCAAAATCTTAACCAGCAAAAACGATAAAGGTGCATCAGTAATAATGCACAAAAAAATGCACATACATAACAACACTTTGTACTTTTACTAAGTAACCACTGGATACCTGTATGAGTTATCAAAATCCCAAGCAAAACTTTTACTAGTTTTATTTTTATTCATTTTAATATAAAAAAAGCAGACCAAAATATAATTAGATTGTTAATTTGTAAAGAGCAACACACAAATACCACACATCATCAGGAGAAGCAGACTCAAAACACTCGGCCTAAGAAGCCTTTGTGCAGAAGAAAATTTCATCAGCTGAGAAAACACAAAACCCTCAGACAATCAGCATTTCAGGCGACACACAGATACAGTAAATGCAATGTGACAGCAAAGTGCATAATATTTTGGGGGGGTAAATATTACTCTTTTCTTACAAAGACCTTTAGTAGTTATTTTTTCACAGGAGCAATCGTTTTAAAAATGAAATGTGTGTTATCTGTATTTATATGTCATTTCCACACCTGCTTTGCATGTCAGACATTCAAATTGCAAAGTAACTAAAAATGGCATCTATGCAAATTATACATCTGTAAATGCACTCTCCTCTTAGTTCTGTATGATTACACCATGTCTTCTATTTTTGCACTTCTGATGCAGATTTCTAATAACATGAAATAGATCGAGATCAAGCTAGTCTATTAAAAACAGAAATGCAACACTGAAATCTGCCTCCAACTAATTGGAAGCACTGTATCTAAAGGGAAGAACCTTTATAGCATATGTGCAGACAAACAGATCTCAGTGAGGTCATTATAGCCAAAAAATGTTTATAAAATCCTAACAAGAATTAATTGCTGTTGGGATTTTAACAGGTTCAGAAAATGTCCAACAGGTAGCAGTCTTTGTAAATATGGGCCATAAGAATGATATTCTATTTTACAAAAAATAAAAAAAAATAAAAAATAAAAAAAAATTTAGGACATTTTGTTTTGTCTAAGTCAACTACAGCATTTATGTTTATTTGTGTGCACTTGCACTGCAACAGCTCCTGTCATTTAGGTCAAAGCCTGTCCTTCACAATGAAACAGGTGTTAGTGTGCCACCTCATGGAAACTGTTGGTATTACAGTTGAGCAAGGGGAATAAGAAAACTGAAGAAGAAAAAAAACAGATACAAGAAACCCAGAAAACAAAAGAAGCATATTTCACCTTTATAAATTGTGAAGTTATCACCTGTTGTCACCCTGGTTCCATTCAGAAGATTAAATAATAGGCACAATACACACCATGCTGTGCTATTGATGTAATGACATCATGTTTTAGGAGCACAATCAGGAAAATCACTGCAGTAACTCATCGACTCGGGATGAAGAGCTCGCCTTATGCCTTTTTGTTCTTTTTAAATACGGCTCCCTCAGTGCAGTGAGTAGTCCATCTTGCACGTCTTGTTCCGAGTAAAAACTGCATTTTCGAAAAACAATCAGTTCCAGCACCATCTCTCTATTGCTTTAATCACATACATTTAGACACGGCAACAATTAAGTAACAAATTGCCATGGGAAGGATACATTGCATGTATACAAGCGCGAACAAACCTTTCAGTCTTTTTTGGTACATCACATTGAGGCAGCCCTTCTTTATGTCCACTTTTGGGTGTGCAGTGACGGCACATCCGAAACGGCACGAGAAAGTGCACTAAACACTGCTCAATGAACAGACACTCTTAGCTGGTTTTTGTCTCAGTTACATATGAAAAGATGACCCAATAATGGAAAAAGAAAAAAAACAAAAACACCCAGCAACAATAAATCAGTCACTACTGCCAATGTTGAGCACCTGTCCAGTGGTTCATTTCAGTACCAATTCGTACAGAAACAGATTTACAACATCGGTGGCCATGAATGTTTTATGAAAAGAGGCATCAGCCATCCAACAGGTTTACTATGAGTAGAAAAATAAAACATTTGGAAAGCCAATGTTCGCTTACAGCCTCTATTCAAACTATGCAGCAGCAAAAAGCGGCGACAGCCGTGGCCATTAGATTTTCTGTTGGACTACACAAAGACACACACACCGTCACACATACAAACAAACATACATGCACATATTCTTTCAATGTGTAAAAATAGAAGATTGAACACAGCTAGTATATAGATAGATAAATCTACTGCTTATGGTGGACGTTTCAAATCTTTCCCATTAACATCAATCAAGTAAATCCGATAGAGATTTATACATCTTTTATCCACTTCTATACATTTTCTATAAAACATACATGGCTTAAATTAATTGATGATCAAGAGGCCTAAAATACCTTCTTTAAATTCTCCTGTGCACTTTTACAAAATCCATTTTATTTACTGAAAAAAAAAAAGAAAAAGAAAAAAGAATCCAGCAAATGAAATCAAACTGGTTGAACGCTCACTGTATTTGTTGTCTGGAACCATAGGACACAGCAGGCACCCACCTGGGATGTCATACATATATGTGACAGAGCGTTTACATTAATTAACCCTGGGGGGGATGTGGAAGAATGATGGGTGATTGCTGCGCTGCAAAGTGGCTCAAAGAGGCCACCAAGAAGGGAATTTACATTCTGAAGCCCCACTTGAAAAATCTCAAATTTAGTGCCTGTATTCTGCTTTTAGTGCACAGTAGAAAGTACCCCTGAGTTCTAGGACAGGGTAGGTGCTGTACCATTTAGCGCACCGTTGAGAGAGGGAGTGGGTGGTAGAGGTGGGTGGGCTGTGGCTACCCGGGGGGGGGGGGTCTTCGAGGCTTTGTAGGGAGTGGCAGGGCAAAGTGTGGTCCTGGGCTTTACAGTGCTGTGGGAGGTTTGGGCTGAGAAGAAGCATGATTGGGTGGATAAGGCTCTGGTATACAATGTCATGGTCATCCTAGGTCTCCCCTCCCCCGGCTGCGACCGCTCTCTCATATGCAATCATAATTCTAAGCAGCTTCATCAGCGGGTTCTTGGGCCGGGGAATTATTTATTTTTTTTCCAGGATTGCATGATATTTCGATTCTATGTTGTTTGTACCCTCTCCTCCTTCCCTTCCCACCTCGTGGGATGTGGGAAACTCCTGCTCCGAGTTCCTTTTGTCCTACAGTTCATACAGATTGTTCTCTGCACTGCCCTGACCCATCCCTCCCCCTGTGTATTTCAATGCTGACTGCTTGTTTCTCAGGTCCACAGGCTCGATGACATGGCTGTTGCATCACAGCCTCTCTCGCTCTCTCCCCCTCGTCCCGGTAGCAGAAAGTAGCTGTGTTGAGGGCTATTTTTTAGACATTAATCAATGGGAATTTTGTCCTCTAGTTCCAGTCGGCTGTCCTCTGTGGTCTCCTCAATCTTTCCCAGCTCCTGCAGCTGCTGTCTCCTCTGCACCTCTGCCTTCAGGTTCTCCAGATCCTTTTGGCTGAAAGGGAAACAACAAAACTCAATCAAGAAATCAAGACTCCCTTATGAGGAAAGTTCTGGTGTAGCTTGACCATCTGAAAAGTTTCCCCCGGATATGCTGTTGTCACTCAAATCTTAAATATGCTCAAAAATCCCCATTAAACCTCATGCAGATGTGCCCATTTCCCATTTTCATGTTCCCCATCTTTCCATGTTCTCTCTACACCTAATTACCTGGATCAGGAGCTTAGTCAATCAAGCCCTTATCAGGTGTAAGCAGAGCAGGGGGAAGATGAAAATTATGCATATTTAACACTAGCCAAACCCATCTGGTTACCAGTTTTAAAGAGTTTACCCCCCAATGATTGTCAGCACATACAGGCTCAGTCCCGACGTCCACCCAAAGGCTTGAAGCACTGGACCCTAAAATGCTTTGTTCACGTCATCTAGTAAGTGTTTGAGTGAGGGAGGCTGCAAGGACCAGAAATGGTATAAACAGGAATTGGACAGCACTTTGCTGTAACATTTCATGTTACCTTGTGAGTTTTTAGCTAGTGTCTTAAAAAGATGTAATTATAAAAATAAAAAACAGGCATACTCTTACTCTGAGTTAAGTAGCGAATCTTCTAGTGGTTCTAGTAAAAAGTCTCACATTTTAGGTAGTAATCAGATATTCAAGAGCAACATCATCTGTATTGTCTGTGTTTTTGTTTTGTTTTGTTTTGTTTTATGCATTCCCCGGTAACCCATGGTAACCCTGAACTTACGAAAAGTTACAGTTGGACAGCCCTAAACCCAGCCGAGACATCCCAGGGAATTTTATTTAGTGATACTAAAACCTACAGTCGAGTTCAAAACTAATGAGTCCCTGAAAAGGGATGGCTTCTCTAAATAGTCAATGAAATCAAATAAAATACAGCTGTAGCAATCCCCATCTTTGTTCTTAAGACACAACAGAAGTTAGACTTTATACACAAAGTGAGGCTCTGCAGGTTTTTCAGGTTACCTGAGTGGTATAAAGATGATGCCGTTGATAATGTTGAGCTGTTCCAGGACACTGGCCATGCTAGGAGCAGTAAACTGGAAAACAGGAGGAAATAAAACCATATCATCACTGCTTGAATGGTGAAGTTGAAACAGATGGAAGCACAAAAACAGCATGTCTTGACTCAGTCACCTTGAGGGGCATGATGGAGGCGTTGGAACCGTTCTTGTAGATCTCGTTCATGGTTCTCTGCAGAGCTACAGCCTGTTGGGTGAGATACTTCAGGTACTCTGAGCTCTCCTTGGTTTTCTCGTGTCCCTCGCCCATCTGAGTAGAGAGAAGAAATATTTAAGATATCACTTCATCACGACAGATAAAGAGAAGAGAGTCAGTTCCCTGCAGTCCTGCAGGACTCACCTGGTTCTTGTAAATGGTGTAACCCTCCTTCTCGTGCTGTAGAGCAGAGCGGAACTCAGCCTTGCTCTCGTAAACCCTCGCGACCAAATGATGGCTGCAGAAAAGCAACAAGGCACACGTGATGTCAATCATGTCAGTCAGTGTTATACCTAATTTATGCATAAAGATCACGAGTCTCTCCCCACCTGAGGGCCACTTTGAGGGATCTGGGTCCGTGGTACTTTGTGTTGATGGTCAAGGCGTTCTCCAGGAATCTCAGTGATAAATCGTACTCCATCACTCCGTGCAGCACCAGCCCGATATTACTCTGGAGGGAGAGCCGAGAACAAGGAGGGACAGTCAACCACACCGTCTTTTTTTCGTGGGGTATCAGTGTTTAAAGGAAAGATTGTACTCACATCTAGCAGTGCCATCTCTGGGTGGTCCTCCCCGGTCACCATCAGCATGAGGTAACGGGCGCGGTACAGCAGCTTCAGGGCGGTGGACAGCTGGCCATTTGCAAAGCAGTACAGAGCCAAGTGCATCTGAGAAGCGAAGGGCGACAACATAAAGGTTAGAGTGATGCTAAACATCTTTATCACAAGCTAAATATTTCCTACATGTGGTGTGAACGACTTACATATTCCTGAATTGTGTTGGGGTGCTCGATGCCGAGGACTCTCTCACTCATCAGAACGGCCTTCTGCTGGTTGCTGAGAGCCTGCAGACAAATGCGCAAATGTCATTCACCGAAAACAGAATCAATACAACGCTTGTGTTAAAGTTGCTGACGCGGTTAAGAGTCGCCCGTTTTCTGCCTACCTCAGGGTGGTCTCCCATGATGTAATTAAGGCGTGCCAGCAGGCGCAGGCAGGCGCAGATCTCTACATGCATGGCTCCGTACACATTGTTGAAGAGGTTTAGAGCCTCGTTGATCAGCTCGCAGCCTTCCTTCAGAAAACCTGGAAATTAAAAGGGAAAGTAGAGAGATACATTTAGTCAAATAAGTGTTCCAACTTCTGAAAGTTAAGATTTTTCATTCCTAAATGTTTGTGCTCTGGGTCATGGATGACACAAACACAAATGTGTAGAGACCCTGGTGAAACTACGAGCAAAGTTCATGTTGTGTCGAGCCTTCTTAGCGTTTTAAAAATAGCGTTTTTGATGCTAGCGTAAAAGTGCCCCATGCACTCCCATTGAAAATTAATTTGAGCCAAAAAGGAAAATACTGTCAATCTTAAAAGTTCCTCTTTCGTCGTAATTATGCTTTTACACCATACACCATATATCGTATACATTCACAAAAAAAAGCCTAGGTTACATTTTGGCGAGAGTTTCACTTTAAGATAGGACCAGCAGTTAGGGAATGTTTCTGTAATCAGGCCCCAGGTCTGTTTGATTATATTCATAACGTGTCTCACCTTGCTGCACTTTGGCCTGTCCACTCTGGAAGAAGTGGAAGGCATCGGAGGCTTTGGGGTTCACATGCTTCACTACAGGGAAAATATTCAGGATGTCCTCCTCTGTGAATGCGGGCTTGTGGCGGCTGTCAAAGTTATACTCCTTTATCAGGATCTGGAAGGCAAATAAAAGTAGCATAAACATCATGAACGCCATTTGGAAAAAGGTGTTGGGACATCATTATAGACTAAATGAGTCTTACCTGGATGCCAGTTTTGACTGAAATTTCTCTGAGCAGAGTGATTTTCTGCAGGCCGTATTTCTCCACCACCTGGTCCACACTATCACTGAAAGAAAATACGTTGAGACGGGATATTTATGACCCATAAACACACAAAATGTTTGAGCATAAAAAGAAAGCTATAACATTTGTTTCACATCAGCAGACGGAGGCCTCACCATTGTATGGTGAAGTGATAATAGCTCTGAGCCTCAGAGGCAATGTTCTTCCACAGCTCATTGGGCGTCAGGCTGGCCCACGCTGTGTTGTCACCGCCGCCGGGGACCCTGTTGCGACGTTTGCGGCTTTTGCGGCGTGACACCAGCTCGTCAGGAGGAAGGTGGGCGACGGCATCGGGGAAGGAGCTCAGGAAGCAGTTTAGGAAATGGCTCACAGCGGCGGAGAGGGCAGACAACTCCACACCCTACACGACAAGGACACATTTCAAATATCAATCAAAACAAATGTCGGTTTATCTTTTTAAACAGGCGAGATGAGTTATGTTTGACGTTACCAACCTGGAGGTATGTCTTGAAGATATGTTTTGCACATCTGGTGATCAGCTCACTGATTCCTATTCTCTAATGTATTAATAAAAAAAGGAAATATTAGAATGACTGAACACAAGAAAAGGAAGTATGTGGCAGTGGTGGCTGGATTCATGGATTCACACTCACATAGAAGTGCTCCAGCTGGGCTTTGGCAGGAGTCTTATCCACAAACTCCAGAACAGAGCCCAGATAGCGAATATTGATGCCTCTCTGGCGCAAGGCCTCAGTCAGCGTGGCTCCATCCATCGGCAGAGCGCTGTGGTCCAAACAGTCTTTAACCTGGTCAGAAAACACACACATAAATACATGGTTTTAAACTCCAACACGTCACCAGAGAGTACATCTTTTGTATTGGACCATCATGTGCCACTCACCAGTGACGGGACCTGACAGGACACCAGGAAGGCTGCGGCGTCTTTGAGAAGCTGCTTCTGCTTCTGGACGTCATCTGCGCTGTCGTCTGGGAATCTTACTCCTGGTTCAACAACACACAAAGCCCCGTCAACTTCAGTGGCTACATCCTCTAATGAACAAATGTCACTCAATGTCTCTCATTGCTCCATGAATAATGTGGAGCCAAATGTGCTGGAAATGACTACAGGCAAGAAGGAAATTAGACACTGATAGATGTGACAGCTGAGGGTGTGAAAATGGGTGAAACAGTACAGTTATCTTGGCCTCCGCTGAAGGGTAAGAGTCTGATTATTTTATAAGGTCATACACTGCAGTTTTGTCATATATTGACACAATAACAGATGGAATATAACTAGGGACATTTACTCAAGTGCTGTACTAACGTACAATTTTGAGGTACTTTACTCGGGTAGCTGCATTTTCTGCTACTGTAAACTTCCTCTGCACTACATTTTAGAGGCAAATATTGCACTTTTTACTCACTACATTTACTTCATACATTTATTTACCAGTTATTACTGCTCCAGTAGTGCATTTTTAATTTATCAGCAAACACATAAAAAAAAAATTAAAAAAAATGAAAATAGAATTTTTATTTTGATAATCAGAAAATCATCAAGATCTTGTAATTGGTCAGGTGGGTAATGGGTCGATTCTATTTTAGCACAATATCTTTTATATGTATTTTACTTAGGTATGACCGTTGCTTTTAACAACACTGCACATAATTTATATCAGGCAGTTTCTGACAGTGTTGTCTCGTTTTGTCACTCAGTTCTAAACTATGTTGTGCAGAGCCAAGGTCACCCGATTTCATTTTGTCGTCTCTAACCGGCTAGCCTTTTTGTTTGTTTAAATATTTGACATATTCCAAGGCTGTCGGAGAGTCTTTCCCATGAGTCATCACCAAAAATAACAGCGCTCAACAGGAATGAAACTAGTGGTCTGAAATGGGTGAAACAGAGGAACACAAATGTTTCTCAACCTCTGGGAGCTTGAATACAGCGCTGGTGAAAAAATGTTATTTTTTTATTCTTGATTGTCCCCCTTCTATGGCTATGTAGCACATTTGTATCTCAGTAAAACAATTGATATACATGGCTTTCATTGTTCACACACTGTAAATCTATTGTCAGGCTTCTTCATAGTTATCAATAGTCCTCATCGTACTTACCTGGCGAGAAGATGTCCGGGTTGAAGCGAATGTCGAAAGATGTGTTGCTGATGGAGCCGACCGCCTTGCAGGCATTGAGGACGACCTCACGGCTTTTGGGATCTGTTTATGATTACGATCACAGACAAGGAAAAGATGCAGAAACGTTAAAAGTAATGGCAAAAGACACATGTCAACATATCTATAAAACCATGTCCACATTAAGTCAGAGTCCGCTGAAAACCAGAGCTGAAGATGAAGCCAATTCTCAGACACCTTCGAATCCTCGTGTCATCACTTTTCTTACTGTATTTATTGGTTTATTTAACAGAGACACATTGACACACACTGTTGTGAATGTGTCAGAGTTAATGAGCCAATACAGCTGATGACACAGTATCATTGATCCTGTAATTCAGTTTATTTTTCAAGACCTCTTTGGTCATAAAATATTGATTTGATGAGCTTACTGTAGACATGGCCTTAGTCCAGCACACCACCACCACCTTCACAGCTGTCAACCACACACCACACACACACACACACCAACACCAACACAAGATTAGGTTTGACAAGCAGATTACTGTTTGATTTTGGATCAATGGAGCATCACACAAATCATTCAACACGGAGATTATTTCTACATCCCAGAACACATTGGCATTAACGGACACAGCAACTGATTATTCTGCTTATCGGGTCAAATGTCACAACAAGGGCACCACAGGCTGGGACAGTGAGAGGCGGGCAGGTTGGGGGTCAACACTCTTCCCTGCTGCAGGCTGAGAACTGAGCAGGGACAGCTAGCCTGGTGGACAGAAGACACTACAGCCCAGTGCTATATGTTCTAATGCTCTAATGCTAAGGACACACACAGACACAAATGCAACTTCTCTAAAACACAGTCTAGGTTAAATACGACTTTTCTACGCATTTATCCACCAGAGTAGCTCTCCCTGCATCGTCCTCGCCTTGCGTTTTGGGGTATTGTTTTTCGACATACCAATACAAGATCCGTCTTCACCAACTAAGGTCTCCGCCAGCTCTTTGGCCTGAGCTAATCCCGGAATACTTTCCTCAAGCTCCTTACCCTCCAGTGGGTTCTTGCATTCCCCGTTCTGGGTGGTTGTGAGGTCGAGAGGCCCGTTTGTGGCGGGCTTCGCAGAGTTTTCTTCACCCTCTTTCGCTGCCTCTGAAGCAGCGGAGGTGTTGCTGTCTGTCTGGTTTGTGCTGTCCGCGGAGACCTCTGTTACACTGGGAGGATCTGATGCAGCCGTCTGTGTCTGGGTGGCGTCAGTGTTGCTTTCTGAGGGTGTGTCAGAGGTTTCTGTGATGGCGGGTGTGTCAGTCTTAGTGTCCTTGTTTGCCTTTTGTTGCATGAGCTGCAACGCCGCCATCTTCATGAAGAGAAGATATCTGGAGGACGGGCAGAATTAAAAGTTAGACACGAGCAGAAAACTCTCCTGATGATGAAATCTGAGGCAGACAGACAGACACATACCTGTGCTCCACGAAGGCTTCGATGAGTTCTTGGCGTAAACAAGCCAGGCGGTGGCGGTGCTGGCGGGGGAAGCCTTGGCGCTGACTCTCTGGAGGCAGCTCCTCTCCGTCCACAGGCAGGAAGTTGAGGTCAGGAGGGAAGGTGCGGAGAAGGTCCAGGATATAGTGGCGGCCATCGTTTCCGATGATGCCCTTACACTCGACTGAAGAGCACAGCTCCACCTTGTCGTCTTTCTCGTTCAGCACGTTGTGTCTCTGGACCTGGAGGGAACATCGAGGACACAAGCGTTGATATTCTATTTTAATTAAAATAGGTTGGAGGTAGAGCAATTGTGTAAAACTTCTAAACATTTGTTCGCTTATTCACATCGTTTGAAATTAGGAAGTGGTGTGAGTGGGATCAATTCTTCATTGGTTTTGGTGTTCTCACGGGATTTATTCACTTATAAGTTTAGACAAAAGGTTTGGACTGTGAAATAACTGTTAACTAGTTAAATAGTCCATCAAATAGATACAATAGCTTTGTTACTGACCTTGAGTGGCCTGCTGGTTTTCTCGAGCAGCTCCAGGTATTTGCTATGCGACACAACCGTCTTCCCAAAGTCGATGGAGCCGTAGATGACGCTCTGTTCCTGCTCACGCTCCAGAATACCAGGGATGATGGACTGGGCGGTGACACGGTAGCCTCTGTAGTCAACTACGAACCGTCCCCAGAGTGTACAGACCCTCCACATCCACGGCCCCGTAAGCCCGCACACCGTTCAAGTCATTGGTGGGCGCGGCGTGGGCGGCGGCATCTCCGCCCAGCTCACGATAGTGGTCCCGTACATCGAAACCCAGGCTGAAGAAGATGTTGTTCCAGATGAACATCTGCATGCGCGTCTCCTCACCGGGGTTGATGGCCATCACGTTACCGTCGATGACTGCCATGGCGCCTCGAGTGGCAGCTGCTGCAAAGTCACTGTGGACCTGCAGGAGGAAGAATTAGTCGGTGCCATCTGGTCCACACTGTTCATTGTGTAAAGACAGATTATGTGCTTGTAGGCTGTATGTCACGAAAGTACCTTGAATATGGCTCTCTCCCTCAGCAGGCGTTCAGGCAGGTTCTTCCGGGGCAGCTCTCTTGTGGTCTGCAGCTCCTCGTTCCAATCTCTGGTCTGAAGACAAATCGGCACAAAAAAACCTTCAATCAGTACTGGACAAACGTCATCCATCATCCTGATGTGCAGCGATGTTCAGCAGTGCCCACCTGTCCAGGTATGTGCTCCTCATAACCCAGGCGGGAGGTGTAGGCATCCTCAGCCCGAACGCAGTCCATGGCGTGGTCTACCTGCGGAGCTGTCCAGCTGTATACCTGGAAAGGCGTGGCTATCCTCTCAAACGGGTGTCTCTGGACCCTACAGCAAAAAAACACAGGAAAAATTATAAAAAGAAGGGCTCATCTGTGCAGTTTCCATTCGTACAGCTCAGGCAGTTCATCGTAAATGTTTTATTTCAAGTCTATTTATTTGTATTTAAAGCCAGACAAAATGCTCCAACAGAGTCCCGTCACTAATGTAATCAGCCAGAATTGAATTAAATAATTACATGTACATAAAAAAATAAACAAAAGTTGTAGGCGAGATACAAAAAAACTAATATTTTGCAATAGATTAGATAAAATAAATAAATAAATAAAAATATTCACGCTAAATTATCCATTTAGTATCATTTATTTTATTTTTAGTTTAATAATGAACGACAAGAACCACAAAATCTTAGGACAGATTTTCATTTGTCAAGTTTTCTTGTTGGGCTTGAGGACTTTGACCTCCTGGTTTAATAAGTTAATGACTGAATGAATGAACTTTAGAATCATCGCAAAAATGAAGCAGTTCAAAGAGAAAGCCAACAATAGTAATGCAGATAAACCTTCGCACAATAGAGCACGAGTGGGAAACGGAGTTGATGAGCACCGACAGTTTCTACCTTTTCTTTTGCAGGGCAGTGAAGTTCTTCTTGAAGGCAGGGCTGATCTGGCTCAGGAGCTCCACCAGAGAATGGCTCAGGAAGCTGGGATTGGCTGGCTTAGGGTTAAAGGTGTAGGTAGTGGATCTGGAAAACAAACACACACACACACACACACACACACAAATAATATAATACACATTAATATGGCTTTTCTGTCACAAATAACCAACATTATGTCGCTGAAAAGAGAGAGCATGGGAAGACAGAAGTTATTTGTTGCTATGACTGCCAAAGTCTTCTAACTGGAGAGTAAACCTAAATGATTAAAGAAGCCTGGACAGAAAGTGAATCTCCTAGTGCCCAACTAGAACCCACAAACACTAAAACATTAGAGAAGTGTATATGTCAGTGATCATGCTGTGAGAAACAAAAAGAGAACCCTTCTCCAAACACTGCAGCATCTTTCCCAAATCTACTTTCCAATCTAATCCAATTAGACCTCATTAATTTGACTGTTAAGTCTTCGGTGACATCCAAAACTCCTCTAAAATTAGGATTCGGAAACTATTAATACATCACAGCTTGTGCTTGCATCTCTGTCAGTGCTTCACTATCCTTCATTTAAATTCTTTGCACTTCTGAAGAGCTAATCGTGGTTTCTCTGCTGCCGGATATCGTCACTTCTTGAATGGTGATGGTGGTGTCACTCGTCTTAATACTGACTGCCCAACACTTTGTGTACAGTATAAATCATAGGATTATGGAGCTTAATGTGAGCACAGATACGAGGTTGAGATGTTGACTGACTGGTTGAGGTAGAAGCCACGTGTAGAGGCAGTGAGGCTGACATGGCGCTCCTCCACAGTCACAATGTACAGGTACATGAGGTCGCCGTGCATCTTCCTGTTTCCAGGAGGAGGGTTCCATCCGCTCATGGTCAGGACCTTCAGGCACTGCATAGGCTGTTGTGGGGGAGGAAAATGATAAATAACTGATCTCTTACTCGATTTTGCATCTATTCTCCAAAAGCTATCGCTGCTTCTCACCTTCCAGTCCTTATTCTGTGGCTGGAGGGGCACCAGGGGGCGCTCTTTGCTGCCGGGCAGGATGTGCTCTGGGGGGGTGCAGTCGATCTGCTCCAGCTCGTTGCCCTTTTTCTTCCTCTTACCACTATCTGCAGTCACACAAAATCAAGCAAGGTGAACATCTGTGGCCCACCTGCATGTTGCAACATGCGCGTATAAAACACTTCACATTAAGATGGTGGAGCACGGCTGCACAGAACACATGCATCCACAGGAAACGTCATTAAACAGCACCGTACCTCCAAGGTCTCCGTCAGTGAAGATGCTGAGGAAGGAGAGGGAGTTGCAGTCCACTCCGTTGTAGGCATCTGAGGGGTCCAGACTTTTCAGCAGATCTCTGATGTGACGCACATGGATGCGGGCCTCGCGCACTGTGTAGGGTTCTGGAGGAGAGAGAGACAAAAGAAATGAAATACCTTGCAGGCGGTGAGAGGATTGACAAGTAACATCTCAGGCTAATGGACACTTTAGCTACACGCAAGTAGAACCAGGCAAAAATAACAGATGGAGGACAAATCATTAAAGCTCAAATCAACAATGCTTTCTTGATAATATCGCCATCTGTATGACGGGGAAAGGCTGACAATGCCACATTTATTGTGGCCGATGCTGAGAAACCTTGATCAGTTTCCACAGGTTGAACCTGCTTTCATTGATGCTACATTTGTTTTCACAATATCTGGTTAGTCGATGTCAGTTTCACTGCACACCAGCAAGGTTGAAGTGAAATGCAACGCTGGCTGCTTTGTCCTCTTTGCCTGCCTGCTTTAGTTTCAGTATGTGAAGTTTACAATCTGCAGCTGTATGTACATCCTCAACAGACAACCTTTAGAAATGCATTGAATTTAAGGCACTACATTAAATCATTTGTATTGCTTTTACTATTCCTCTTAGTGCCACCGGAGCGAGACAGACACAGAGTGTGAACAAAAGCCTCAGACTGAGTCTCACCTTCCACCACTTTGAGCAGCGAGCCCTCCTGCAGGCCCTCGATGGACTTGAGCTCCGCAAAGTTGTCCAGCACGTTTCCATCCAGCTGCAGGGAGAAGCAGGTGCGGTGGCAGGTGTCCTCGCGGTCCATCAGCACCTGATGGATCTCTTGTACCATCTCCTGCGGAGAGACCTGACGTAGACGAGGAGGGAAGAGACTTAATGATGTAAGCAAGTGCAGAATATGTGCATTTTAAGTTACACCACCTGCTTTGGTTCAGCTGAAAGCAGTGCTTACGTATTTTTCATGTCAGTTCCCATTTCATATGATTCACGTTCACAGGTTAACATCGCTGTGTTGTGGCTTGAGATAAGCTTTTAAACTCATGGACTTATATTATCAAGGATTTTACTCTGAAAAGTTAACATGGACCTAATAATTTCTCTCCATCAACACGGTATCAAATATCATCAGCTTCAGTTCTTTCACGCAGTGCCGTCGTCTGTCTGAACACCTGTCCTGTCCTCACCTGCAGGTCAAATGGCTCTGTTCCAGGTGCCTGGATCTTAACGGTGAAGCCTGTATCCTGGATCACGATCACTTCCTGTTCGTTAGAATCCTCTCCTCCGTCCGCCTCGCCGTTCCCATCCTGCTTCGACTCTGCCTCCTCCGTGTGCCCATGAGCCCCGTCACCGTTCACCATGGCTGTATCTGCACCGTGTCCTGCAACAGGAGAGACACACAAGTCATCAGTCTACGTCTTGTGGTAGAGAATTTGACAACTCTGAACAAAGATACGAGCAGAGAACAACAACCACAATGTTTATGTGTTGGGGAGAAACATCTATCATCAGGGAGCACCACCTTCAGATTGCATTGTCCTTTGAGGTCACTTTGTTTATTCGGTTTATTCAGTCAGGGAAACAAAGAGTTTGTTTAGGCTGTAGATTTTTATACCAAACAACTAATGATAGACGGAACAAATCAACAATTAAAGTAATCATTAGTCGCAGCCCTCCTTCAGACTGTCACCCAGGAAAAGCAACTCATCCAGAGTGTGTTTTCATGCAGCAGAAAACAGAGAAGCTGCCAGGCAGCCAGGTCACAAACAAAGCACACAGGACCCAGAGGCTGGATGACCTTATCGGTAATCTCATGAAATATTTATGAATGGTAGAACAGAGCAGAGAGCTGTGCTACAGTATGCTAGTTGACGACGTGGAGACATTCAAATACAATCAACAGCGTAAGGACTCAAGACATAACTCCCATCAATCATCAACTACAAGACACTAAAGCTGAAAACGACAAACGACAGATCAAAAACATTAAACAAGAGGTAGCCATTCGTTCATCACAGCTGATCCAAACGGAAAAAGTACCTATAATCCAACACCAACCTGCTGAAACCAACACCATTGCAACACAGGAGGGAGTTTAGCCAGGAAGCCTCGAGGGTTTCATTCTAAAAAAAATGTTCACAAGCAGGAATTATTGGTCTGACTGGGCCAAACATGAGTGAGCTAGTAACCGTTCACCAGCTGCCCGTCCTCTGCACAGGACATTCAATCTCCAATACTGAACGTTACTCATTATCATTCTAAAGTCAGCATGACATGACAAATCTGATGCAGCTGCGAGAGAATCTAAGAATGCGTTATATTTCACACCTATTCTAGAGTAACAGCAAAGGTGAGAAGTAAAATGACATGAATAAAAATGAGGCTCTGTGGTACATTAATTCAAAAAGGAGCAGGGCCGAGTATGTGGATGTAAGACACCTGTTTTCTCTCACTGGGACACAACTGCTGCCAGCCAGCGTGTCCTTGCTCACTGTCAAGGGTAAACAGCGTCAGGGTCACTGAAGAGAAGGGGGCCAAGAGGGAAGGGAGGGGTTTTGTGACTGGACCGCGACCCCGGGTGGGAAGGAACGCACTGAAATGGTGGAGGAGTGGGGGAGGAAGAGAGAGAGAGAGAGAGAGACGACCGGTTGGCCGCCCTCTGAACAACAAACACAACGGCTTCAGGGCAGATGCGCAAATTAATAATGTTACAAACCAGAAGACAAAGAGGGCTTTGTGTTAAGAGACTGTTTACAGCAGCAGCATAGCGATGTTTCATTTCTTTCAAAGATCTGAGCTCTTTCTGTCTGAGCTTGTAGTCATTTTAATAAGTACTTGATTATCAAAATACTTGGCAACCAAGTTTCATTTGACAAACTAGTCGACTTATCACAATAGCTCTAATTCACTTATATTCAACTTACAATCATCAGCAGGAGACCAAAAACCTGACTGTATCACTCTGTTTCCTCCATTTTTGGTCTCTACCAACTCCTGAAGGAAATATTTGTCTCTTTAATTAAATGATCCACTTTGTTCACCAGCTATTTGTTCATGCTAACTGTGCTGGTTTGCTTTTTGGTGCGGAGCAGCTGGTGTACAGTGTTTTTTTTTTTGTTATCTTTCACTGAAAACAGCTGCCTTCTGCAGCAAAAAAAAAAAAAACCCAGAGAGCAATGAGAAAGATGAAGCTGTGGCTAGACAGCTACACTCACTACGAAGGCTCGATCAACTTGAACTGATCCAGGTGATAATTCTCTGACGGTACATCACTGCAAGCGTGACTCTGACATCATCATCATCACATTTGTATCATTTAAATATTGATTTTAGTCGCTTTAATGAGGAAACGCACAACTGCCATGTTTGAGGGATGGTTCGATACTTGTCTCTCCTTCGACTTCTCCCAACAATGTGTGGAAGTGTTGCTTAATGAGGAACATTAGATGAGCTAGTTTTAGCTGGTAGCACTCGCCACATCAGAGGAAACTGAGTGCAAGGTGCAACAGGCACAGGGATTGATGAGGCAATCCATCAGCCTATGTGTTGCAAAACTGACCCGATTTGCCCAGCAGTAAGGAAAGTTCAGGCGGGAGTGGGGATGAGGAGTGAAGGGTGAAGCTGCAGCTGAACAGTAAATGGGACAAACCTGGTATCGGCTATTGTTTAAAAGGGAAGAAGGAAGTAGAAAATAAAGAGGCATTACAGATTTTTTCCATGATGCATTTCCTCTGGAAATGAGATACAGTGGCAAGACACAATAAAAAAGGATGGTCTTGTGTGGATCTTATAGTCCTAGTTCAAACCAGATGGGCCAGCTCAACTTCGTACCAATAAAAGACCTACTCTTCATCAGGACCTTTGCTGCATGTCACATCCCCCTCTCTCTCCCATTTCCTGTCTATCCACTGTCAAAATAAAGGTGTCTATGCCTGAAAAAAACAAAAATAAATAACTTCACTCTTTCAATCAAATCATTAAACTGCTAAATCGGAGATAGACAGACCAGAGAGAGACAAAATGTAACACTAGAGGAAGCTCAACACAAATGACCCGCTAAACTTTTCTCTGAATCAAACTGTAAGCTCATTGTGAAGATTCACATGAGCCTCTTTCGGCTGATGTAACTAAGATATAAACTCTTCTTTTTTTTCTTTTTACCTTAGCTACGTTTCTCTTGGTAACAACAACCAAATAAATCCAGCAGCCATCCATCCTGTCTGTGGCCCTTGACATGTGCACCCTGGCTGCTGCCATGGCAACCGTAACCAGCTAGACAACCCTGAAATCAACAAAAACAACAACACGCAAGGTCCGTGTGTAATCATGTTTGCTGCACCACAAGGTGGCAACCCTCTGGTGGACGGGCAGACCATGAGTCATGCATCCATCTGCATCATGGCAACAAAGACTGAATACAAGAGTCTGTTTGAGACTGATGTTATCAATGAATTACCAACGGCTCGCCAGCAATGAATGACAACCAAATTCCTCACTATCTGAAGTTTTATCATAAAATTTTCACTGAATTAAGCTCAGTTAGTCCATCAACATAAAATTAACAAATCTGACGATTGATTGGTTAATTCTCTACTTTCAGCTTCTTAAATATGAGGATTGATGCCTTTTTATATATCACATCATTGTATATTAAATATCTGAGTTTTCAAATGTAGGTCAAACAAAATTTAAATATCATACAATGTGGGCTCAGACATTTTTAAGACTAAAAGATAAGACATAAGACACAATTCTTCTGTGTTCAATCATATTACTGTGCAGTTTATTCTCATCAGGCCTACGTGACATACTCTTAATATTGGTAACATGAAGATGTTCTTTCAATTAAAAATGTTAAGAGCCATTGCTTTTGCTGCTGCTGCTGATGATGACGAAGGAGACTTTGGTGAGGAAGACATCTGGCTAGGAGAGGAACAGTGCCAGGGTGTCAGTGATTCCCAGGATTAACCAGGTCGCTGGTTTTAAGTCCCATGAAATGCCTGTTAGTGACTGTTGTCTTGATATGGCTGCTCTGCCATGTGCTGCTCGTATGTCCCGTTACAACTGTTGCAACCTTCATATCAGACATGTTCAGGTCACAGGTCAACGGCTGCAGCCATTACTCATTTTCACTATCAATTCTGGGTTAAGCTAATGACCATTTGGGCCATGAAATGCCTATAAAAACTTCTAGATGATACCAACACAAAACATATTAAGGTTTTTTTTAAAAAAAAATTTAATCACATAAGACAAATAAAAGCAGCGAAGCATAACAATTGAGACGCTGGAACCAGAGAGAATGTGGCAAGAGATGCTAATCACTGTTCTGTTAATTGACTAATCAATTAAAACAACAATTTGTTTCAGCTCATAAAATGAAGCACCCACTGCTCCATGTGAGCTTGACAGGACTCTCAGGTCAAGTCATCATCCAGAAGAATAAACACACAAATGAACATGCAATCAGCACAGCAGTTCACCCACAAAGCAGCACAGCCCCATACAGCAGTGAGGCACCCTCGACTGCGTTTTCCTATGAAATGACACAGGCAAGAGACAATTCAAGGTCCCACATGTGACACACATTCACAGACAGGCTGCAGCAGCAGTGACTTGTGGTGCTCTGTAAGTTGTGAACGTTAACTTCACCGGCTGACAGTCCGCGTCTCTGTCTAATCTCCTTCTGCCGCAGCGAGCCGCCAATACTTCTCTTTTATCGGACAGTATACTCACCAGCTTACACGTCTCTGATCGTGTATTATTAGCGTAACCTTCCCTCTCACTGTGCATGCACCATCATGACTTTTTCTACGACAGCCAGCTTCCGCTTCCCGGTCGAGCAGGGACGCTCGATCTAATGTTCCGCGGCGGGGGGGGAGAGGATGACGCTTCGCGGCGTTACCACCGACCGCCGGCCACTTCATCCGCCTCACATCACTTAAAGTTATTTTTTACAAACAAAAAACCAGGCAATACATAATCCTTAAAGCTTGTGTGACATACATGTCTTAAATAAATGTACCCAATGTGTATGACTCCCCCTGTATTCGGGTGAGCAGTGTGCAGCTCCACTGAAGGTGACCTTCAGTTCATTCCTATGACATGCTGTTACCGAACATGTGCGTCAATACGAGTTAGCGCAACACAAGCTGCTGCATTTTCTGACACAGACACACAAGGTGCGACGCAGCCGGGTTGTGTTTTTCCTCAAAAACTTCCGTTTAAAGAGCCTATACTGGCCTTTAGTGCACGACACGCCGGCAGTGACAGGAGCGCCTGCTTGCTAGTTAGCCCATTAGCCTGTGAGCCAGCTAACTAGCTGCGTACTCAATGAGGAGGCTAGTGTTAGCATACCGGCTGTTTGGGTTAGCCTCTTTGGTGGTTGCAGTGTCAGGCTGGACTACATGCTAACAGCTATGACCCATGGATGTAAAAATGAACGTGATCATTTGCAGGCTGCTAGCTTGCTAATTGGCATGATTGAGTCATGACACATCCTCTCATTATAAACAGACAGCTAATTAGCAGACCATGCTAGGTGGACCCTCTAAACTTGGAAGAGGCTACCAAGGAGATGGTGGTGGAGGAGGAGGAGGGGTGCACTCTCTCAGACTAGCACCTTAGGTCTGAGGCAATCGCATAACAAAGCATGGAGGTAAATGTCACCAGGATGCTTTGCAAAGACACACAGACAGCCGAAACATTAAACAAACACAGTGAAAACAGTTTTGCACACGGATGCTGGCTATATGAGGCTGTCTTGGTGCTGCATGTATAAACGATAGATGTGATCAGTGTATTTATAATGTATGATAGCTTGTTATGACAGCAGATATAAACCAGTCAGTCTGCTGCAGAGTCTCACCACAACCGCAGGATTCCTTCAGACTCGTCTTGCTGGTTTCTTTACTGTCCTGGGCTCCATCCCCGGCTTCATCCGCAAGATCAACCGGATTACAGTTAGGCACCGACGCCGGGATGTCATCTGTCTTGCTCACCATGGTCGGCAGTCAGTGTGGCAACACAAATCTCCCAGCAGCAGCGTTGCCTGAATATGTGAAGTCTGTAAAAGAAATAGAAAAACAAATTCTGCTTCTCCGGCTAACGCAGGCTAGCTGGCTACATGCGAAGGGTACAAGCTTACAAAAACAAGTCTACCGAGGAAGGACAGTGCTGTACATAGTGGGGATCACACGTGGTTCTCTCCTCCCCTCCTCTTGACCTCTTTGCCTTTGCGTTGCACTTCCCCACCCACTATGCGTGGCGCTACGGAAAGCCAAGTGCGACAAATCGGGGTTTTTTTGTTTTTTTTTTAAGAACACCCCTTTTAATTATTTCTGTGGACAGTAGATTTTCTTCTACACTAGAAAGATAAAGCGTCTTAATACTGTTACTGTTATAAACACCACAAACAAACACTGGCTGACTTGATATCTGACAGTTTGACCCAGATGTCATCAGCTCCTGTCAGATGTTTCAGTCCGTTTTCAAGCAAAATGGTCAAACATCTGCTGGTTCCAGGCTTTTAAATGTGAGGATTTGCAGCTTTTCCTTATAATTAACGAAGAGTATTTGGGTTTTAGAATGTTGGTTCGACAAAAGAAGCTATTTGAATACTTCACATTGGGCTCTTTGGAAAGCCAAAAGTGTTTCCACATTTGGGAAATTGTGATGACCCTTTTTCACATATATGTATAGACTAAACAAATTAATTGTTTAATCATGAAAATAATCTGATTAATCGATAATAAATATAGTTAGCCATGGTCAGATTAACCTGCTATGAGGCTCGAGAGCCCCTATTAAACCCTCTGTTCCCTCTGCTCTTAGTGCCATTTGTAGTTTTACTGTCCTGCAATATTAACTAGCCCAAAGGCATCAAGTCACGCATGAGGACACTTTTAACTTATCTGTCTCACCTTTTGGGGACAGTCAGAGCCAGCACCAAAATATTTTAACCGTAACCTGATGAGAGTAAAATCCATGCGTCTTATCTGATAGGAAAGGTGCCATGACACTCTATATAAACTCATTTGTAACTCTGATTCCTCTCTCCACCAGTGCAGAGTGATCACGGTTGTGTCTTGTCAGACCTCAACTATCTTACTGAGGGGAAGCTGCTAGACACATTTCATATTACATAAGAATGAACTGATGAAGTATGTGCTCAAAGATACAAGCCATCATTAAAAATTACTTTTCACTGTCATGTGTGTAATGATCGCTTCAGTGCTGCTAAATGTGTGAGCACCTTCACTTCACTATCAAAACACACACATCTACTTGTATACATGCTGACGCCATAAAAAAAACTGGGATTTCAGTCCGTCAAAGGACGCATGTCAACACTGTCCGTTTAAAATATTTACATTGTTATATTAAGTAAGAATTGCTTATTTTAAGCCCTTTAAGTTTGGTCTTGAAACTCTCTAATTTTTATAAAAAAAATAAAAATATATATTTTAAAGGGACAACTTTATTAGGAGTCTTCATGGAGATATAGTCTCTGTCTCTTACCAGAAATACGTTTTTCTCAGAAGGATCCAAATCATTTTACTTTGCATTTCTAAAAGGCCTGATTAATATTTTATTATTTACACTGATGTGCTGCAGTTAATTAATGTGAAAGAGAATAATATATGGAATTAAATACATTTTAGTGCAATTTTAACAATGAATTACTCCCATTTCATATTGTGTTTTTGTTTTATAATAACAATTTTTTGATATTTAAGACTCCAACTACACCAACCTTAGCCATTAAAATAACAAACATTGCTTTCTTTGGTTGTTGTTGATGTGCGTGTGCTGTTTTATGTGTCTTTTCGTAAACCTACCAGTGTAAATGCCGATTATTCTGAAAGTGATCCAAAGTTATCCAAATAAAACAAAAACATGATCCAGCTCCATCATTTAATCACCTGCAAATGTATTCACCCTTTCTTTTAAATCAGGTTTTCAGGTAAACCTTCAGGCAACAATAAGAAGCAGGCAGCAGACTAGACAATCCTTCATTTTATTCCAATTATGTGTACAGTAGATCACTATAGTAAGGTAACACAGTATATGCGGTAATCAGTCAGTAGCTTATGCTCACCCGACGACCAAACCGTACAACGAGCCAGAGCAACGTCTCTATGTTGAGTACCACACAGCGTTATTGCTAGAGACCAAGTAACATGTCAAACAGGACGCTTTATGGCGCCACACACAGTCCACTGAAAGATGCAAAATAAACTCTTACGACCTCAACCAAGGACGAGACCTGGAGACGACGCTGCCGCTGACACTTTCTCGTCATTATTATTATTATGAGGATCGGGGTTATTTCTGTATATAGGCGTTTAATAAAGATGGAAGACATTCCCTGTGGGTGTGAGTAAATGATCTGCTTTCTTGTTTTTGTTTGAGTGATGTAAAATGCTCTGAAAAGTAGAAGAAAGCAAATCAGGCTGTGAAGATTTACTAGCTGAAATATTCATGAAAAGACATCTTCGTTAAGGCATCACACCATCCGTCCTCTGGTTAATTTCACTGGTGGGCCTCTTTGGTCTCATTAGCATTTTTCCCTCAAAGCAGGCAAACAGTATTTTGATTATTTATCCAGGTTGTTACATAACACCAAAGCATACATAACCTAAAATGTTAGTTGATGCTGAAATGTTGCATGTGGGGTGTTTAAGTCGATTATGAAAGGTAGATGGAGAGTTTAATCTACCTGCCGCTTCATTTGGATGACATGTGGAGCAATGATGAGGACATGAAAGTCTAACAGTCTAAGTTCAGGATTCCTGTTTGGAAAACAAAAATAGCTCTCAACAAGACAGGTTTGTACTTTCATTCCCCACCGTCTTGTAAAACTTGAGGAAGAATAGTGCACTGAGTCATGCTAATGGCTTACCAGCAGAGAGGTGAATGAAAACCCTTGTTACATTTGGAGTTTTACTCAAAAAGGAGACGGGTTCAGTTCATTTTCATCCAGACAGTCTCATGTGGCGTAATAAAGGAGACCTTTTATGCTTGTTTCCCATCCTTCAGTGTGTAACATATGTTCTTGTTCATGTAAAAGTTAAAAAGTCTACACCAACGAAAGCTCCTCTCTCCCACAGAACACACTGCTCCTGAAACGCCTCATCAATAGTTCCGCCTTTAATTCTGTGACTTCTTGACATCACACCACGTCAGCATGTCATACATTTGCATAATTTACGCTATATTCAGGGTAGAAGTGACGCTAACTGGAAGCTGAGAACACAACAGAGCCAACCGGCGACACAGTAAGCGGTGCTGGCTCAGGCGTGTGTGCGCTGACCAATCAGAGCAGACTGGGTATTCAAGAGGCGGGCCTTAAAGAGACGGGAGCTAAAACAAAACAAAAGCGTATAAATCTATTCTAGTAGTAACCCAAAATAGAATGCTGAACCTGAAAATGAGCATAATACGTCTCCTTTAACGTTGCTTCACATGCAGCATGTCCTCACTTGATTCAGTGACAATCAACAGAAATAATAACAATCCATCAGACATTTCAATTAAGCAAACATACTGAGCTCAATAATTACAAAATAGAAAGTTAAACAATCATAAAATCTATTTTAACACTTCGAGTGCCCTTAAACCAGCAGACGTGACCGACTAATAATATATAAATATATTGATATATTGCTTCATTGAGGATATACTGCGAAAAAACTAAACTAAAGTGTGAGAAAAGCCTCACAGCGGCTGATCACAATTAAACTCAGTCCTACAGGAAGGCTCATTTCAAAGACTGCAGTTACTGATGCTCAGTTACATCGTGGCTCAAGTACAGACCGACTGTGAATCCAAAACAACTGAGGCGACACATTACATACAGTAATATACCCCAAAAACCAAACAGTCTTATAAAAGTGTTTCAGAAACAAAAGAACAATACTTTAAGTTTCCACACTGCATTTTTTTTACGTCCACACCTCCTCTATTATAAGGCAGTAATTACAAGTACACAGAACTAAATAAACAACGAAGAAGCATTAACATAAGAAGTGTCTCCTACATTAAGTGTAGTCAATTAAAGTGATATTTTATTTTTCTTCTACTCCTTTTTTCCGTTTCAAGATGCCATTTGCTCCTTATTACGCTAGGGGCCACCATCTGCATGTGTTTTGATAACAGAGGACACACACACACACACACAAACACACAAACACAGTTTTCTGCTGAGCCTGCCTTCCTGTCATTTACAGCACACAGTCACTGTCTTGGTGTCATTTTTGTCACAGCTGCTTTGGGAATTTCTGTAAAAGTGGAAAAAGGATGACGCTTCAGTTCAAGACACGCCGAAAACCTCCAGTCGTGGTCGTCCTTCGTCCAGTTTTCCTGAGGTGAGAAGAAAAACCCCAACAACCCCAAAGACAAATCATTTGAAGTAGAAGTAGTTTTGTGTGTGTGTGTTTTGTACACAAACCACACCTGAGTGAAACACAACGTCCAACGAACCCACTGCCACCTTAACATGAGCACTTGTGAGCCTCAGGGTGTATTTTTAGTAAAACACACACACTGAATGTTGTTTTGTTTAGCCCAAGACGCAAAGTTTGAACATATGCAACAGCGCTGCTGTCTGATCATCGATAACATAACATGTGAGTTTTTGTCTTTGAAGAAATTATTCTCCTTTGACAGCTGCTTTATTAACTACTTATCATGTTTAACATATTCTACGATTATGAAAAAGAAATTTTTTTGTAAGTAATAATGAGAGATGGAGAATTAGATTTAATTGAGTTAGTTACTTATACATTTTGATACTGTATGTGTATGTATTCTATGTCATATGTTTCTTTTAAAAGTAGCTTTGATAATGGATTCATCAGTTTGACTAATCTAGATCTAAAGTACATTTAAATCACCTGATTCCAGCTTTTTTAATGTGAATATTTTCTGTTGTTTTGGCTGTTTTTGTTTTTTTTACGGCTCTATGACAGTAAACTGACCAATACTTTGGGCTTTGGGAAACATGGATCAACCCTTTAAACTATTATCAAACATTTTACAGACCAAAAAAATGAATGGATTCATTGAGAAAGTAATGATAAAAATAATCGTTGATTGTTAATACGTAAGTGTGTAGTTTAATAAGTTGAGATCTATTTTTAAAGTTTGTTTTTTGGTCACTTGAACTCAACTGAATTGTTGCCACATTTATGTGCACTTAATACGCTGCACACTGGTTTGAGACAAACGTCAAATTCTGTTTCTCCTTCTGTCACTGAGGTCAGGATTTTATGTGAGTTTAGACATTTGTTGCCCAGATAACCAGTTGAGGTTATGGGTTCTGGTAAAAGGGACTGTGATGTTTTGTCCTACTAAATATTTTCCATGGACACCTTCCAGAGAATTGGATATGAAGTGTGCATTTCTTTTGCAGCAGCAGTCATTGCTTAAATTTCGGACAAGAAATAAAATGTTTGTAATTTATCTGTTCCTGTTTTTTTTTCCTACCAGGCTATATTATTTCACATGGCGGACTCATGCAGACGTGCACATGCCCTCAGGTATTTGCAGCTGTGCCTCAGTCAGGGCCACACAAACGTTTGGTCACGTGGTTGATTTATGATCAGCCTTGAAAGGTCACAGTTGGTCGGGGGCCACACAACATCGCTCCTGGCCCACCCTAAAAATGGCTGCTGCCATGTTCAAACTCACCGTCGCCCATAAATCCAAACAGGGGCTGCTTTGAAATAAGGCCCCACAGTATACTGAGCATGTGACACCAGTGTAAACAGGTAATTCATCTAACTTCATTTGGACCGACTTAAAATGACACTGAGTTTTGCTTTGCAAGTTATTTAAGGTTATATCAAAGTCCATATTAAAAAAAGTGTCTACGGTAAGTGTGATATAATTCAATAGATAAAACCAGTCTCAGTATCAATTCAGTCAAGGTGCAGAACAACAGTTAACAGCATTAACAGTCTGACAGGAAATAATCGTTTTTAAAAGCACAGGTCACAGTAGTAGCTAATCTGCCTTTGTCTCAGCAGCAGGGGGCGCTGCAGCTGAAGACACCAGTCTGGCAGCTTCTTCCTGGGGCTCCACTGGGCCTTCGCCACCTCCATCCTCCTCATCCTCCTTTTCCAGGCCCAGTGGAGGCTGTCTTAGTGCGTGTCTGGAGCGAGCTCGGTGCCTTCGGGGGTGGAGGAAGAGTGCGGGGTCTGGCATGGCTGTGGGCTCTGCGGGGCCCATCACTTTCTCTATGGGCACACACTCCCGGGCACGCTCTACCCTTGAAGACGCCCGAGCACTCTTACGCTTGGGTTTAACCACAGGAGAGGAAGGGGAGGCTCCCAACGGCATCTGTGGAGAGTTCAGCTCGGCACCGCACTGGGGTCCCTGACTGCTGGCTCTAGCGAGGAGTCCCTGCCTCTGCTGCATCCGCTGGTGGTGCAGTTTCTGCCTGGCAGCGTGCAGCTGGAAGGAGAGGTATGCTGCTGCCTCGGTTTGTTTCTGCAGCTCCGTGTTGAGGATGGTGGAGCAGTGGCTGCGGCGCTTCAGCTCCTCCAGGAAGTGGCGCTCCTTTTCCTTGAGATTGGCTCGGAGGGCTCCCACCAAAGCCCCTTTGTGACCCAGCTCCTTACGAAGCTCTCCTAAGGTGCAATCGCGCTCAGCTAGGCGGGTTTCCAAGCGCCGACAACTGGCCTCCAGGAGCTCCTCTTCCTCCTGTAACTCTGACAGAGAGATGGACCAGAGGCGCTTTTGTTAATTATGAACATAATGTAAGTAATCTGAATGCTTTTTCCACAACCTCAAAAACAAAACAAAAAAACAGCAAATATAAACAACACACACGCAGCTCAGTACAGGCTGCGCACTATAGAAGGAGTGCAGTTTATCTAAAGCGGAGCGTTTGTTGGGCCACAGCAGCTCTAATCCTCGGCACATATGATCACAGAGGCACAACTCAGATTGTGCAGATCATATTCAGGCTGCAATCCACTCAGTTAAATATAGATCCAAACAAGTGTCTGGAAAATCACCAGATGAGGATTATGTGTGAGCAGTATGGAGTATAATGGGTTTAGAGATGGAGATCACACGCACAGGAAGGGTAATCAATTGCCAGGCCGTACGAGAGCTGGGCAATACATCCATATTTGTTCCTTATCATCGAGTGTCCTCATGTCTCGTTTTGAGGACAGCTGAGTGACACACAGATGTGTCTTTTACATGAATGAAACAGTCAAATTTCTTTCAGAATAATTTTAGAAATACTGCAAGGTTGGACATCATGTCATTTTACATACCTGAACAATTATCTCAATATGCAAGGGGCGGAGATAAAAACATAAAATCTCTTTAAATCCAAACTCAATGCAACAGCCCTGCACTAAATTCACTTTCTGTTTACCCTTGACTGGATTCATTTCTGATTCAGAGGGCTGAAATGTGATTATAAAATGACTATCTCTGCATACGATGCATCAAAATGACTGATTCCTATTCATGATTAATTTTTTCTCACAGTGTGACTGCTCGCAAACATATTTGTAATGATCGACATCAAGATAAATGGATGAGTTCACTTGCGTTACCTTTGCATATGTTCAGCCATCTTCAAAAACTCAAATAGTAATAGTGCTAACATATAAGGCACAGTCATCGTGCACCACAGACACTTAATGCACTTAAAGATAGTCATTGCAATCTGACATATACATGTCAAAATAGTCGGCTGACTGAATCCTATAACATCTGCTCGTGCTGATTCAGGCATTGCTCCCAAGACACAAAACACGACTTGAGGCCTCCTCTCAGACATGAACTTCACCCTCTCTGCCAAGGTCAGGTTATAACGCAGTATGCTGCTGCTCTTTGTCGTTTTTTTTTTTTGCTTCTGTAGACAACAATTGTGCTCTTTCAAACCGCTAAAATTCCCCAGAGGAGAGGGAGGTATGGATGAAAAGACCAGAGCAGCAACTTCAGGGCTGACTGAGCTGCAGTCTGCCACAGGAGAAGGAGATTACATCCACAGAGGCCGGCGCTGATGCCTCTGCCCATAGAAATAGGTCAGGTTTCTGGGTAGGAGAATCCAAAAACGCGAGAGGGAAGCTTGGTGAAGCCTGGAAATCCATATGAGGCTTAAATGTAAGAAGGCGCTTCATACATTGAAAAAAGCTCTGGGTTTGATGTTGGATCCACCACATCTTGATTGCTTTATAAGCTTTCTCTCTAATCACTCGCCTTTTACTTTATTTCAAATCTGCATAGCTTCCCTTTCATCATACTAAGTCCTTTTTCGTCTCTGATTTTTCTTCGTCCCGTGTCCCTTTCTTCAATCCTCAGTCTTCCAGGATTGATCCTCTGACGACCGATCAGTTTCAGGTTTTTCTGTCGGCCATCACCACACCCAGCTGAGCTCATATGCTAATTATAGACTACATAATGTGATCTTCATATCCCTCCATACCCCTCTCCCCTCCTCCGCGTCTGCCGCTGAATGCACTCCGCCGCCTCGTCTTTTCCCTTAATCGCCCTCCTTGCTACCTCTCATTACCTCTCTCCTTCCACCTCTTCCTCTCTGTCTTTTTTTTCCCCCCGGCTCCACGTCTCTCTTGTTCTCAGCAAAGTCTGTAAGTGGACACCCCCGCTGGGACGACGAGGGGGAAAAACGAGAGCAGGGAAAAGAAAAATGAGGATGGATCAATTTGTCAGGGTGGGAGGAGAGAACACAGGGCCGGGCTGTATCGATGGATCGGGGGATAACCTGTCCTGGAAAAAGGAGATGAGGGCTAATAGCTGAGTAATGCAGCCAAGCACGACTCCCCCGCCTTTTCTCGTCACAAGCACACACACACACACACACACACATTGACACTCTCACACAGCCTTTTGACTTCTCTTTCCCTGGTCTGTCTCTAATTCACTGTGACAAAATGGTGCCTATCTCTTCATCCCTGCATCCAGACACCAACAAGCGGCCTGCTAATGTCAGCTGGGAGTCAAATACGCTGAGGCGTGCTGTCTGTGCCCCCCCCCCCCCAGGCCCCTTCAGCTGTGACCACTCATATGTGTAACGGAACTAATAGAAACATATAGGTAAACATAGATGCATTTGAAAACTGCCTGATCTGGTTTGTGTTTGGCCCGGAGGAGGGCGGGTGGCTGACTGGGATCTTAATCTCGGGGGGATGGGAGCCGGACACAGATTTGTCTGAGGTCTGCTGGACCGTGAGCCGTCCAGGGACCTCTCTCGTCTCCCGGGTGCCTCAGCCAGATGTTTGAATCAGGATCATTGTCTCCTTGAAGATTCAGCATCCCCTCTTCTATCTGTTTCTCTGTCTCTCCTCTCCTCTGTGTGAATGCTGCTCTGCCTCTTCTGTTTCCCTCCAGGTCTCCAGGGATGACAGGAGGCGGTGCTGCTCAGGTCCTGCCTATCTGAGGACACCCTCCAGCACCAACACCTCACTTACGATATACATAACACTCACTGGTGGACACTTGTACAATCTAATGTGATGCAACACAACAGCTCTGCCTTTACAAAGAAAGTATAATCTAACCACATGTTTATTAGTGAGGTTGGTGTTAAACTGGACCGCACTGCATTGAGAGGTGTTTCTAATATTGACATATATGAGGGCAGAATATTGAGCACATTCAACATGATCAGGCTTGAGGGGTAACAGAATAAATGTAACAGGATTACATAATTAGGATTTTTAAAAAGGTATGTAATTAGAGTCTGTAACCATGCACATGCACACGTCCCTCTAGACACACATTATCAAGATTAAATAAAATTGGTAAATCTTTTTCTCTTTTCTCTCATCTTTATTTGTTGGTATTGTTTTTATGTTTAGTTCTGAAGTAATCCAAGAGTAAAGGAAAGTAATCAAGTTACATTACTTTACTAAGATTGTGATACTTGGATTACTTTACAGACTACATTTTCTAACAGGTAATTAACAACTGTGTCAAATACATACAGCTCTCCCATCCCTGAATATCTCTCCAGTACAACAACACTGATTAGTCGACAAATCGATAAGTCGATCGGGGGGAAACTCGTTGCCAACTATCTGATGAACGATTAATAGTTTGACAGTTTTGATTACACACTAGCTGGTTCCAGGTTCTTAGTGTAAGGATTTGCTGCTTTTCTTTGTGCTGTATGGGAATAAATGAGGAGTCTTTGGGTTTTGGACCGTTGGTTGGACAAAGGAAGCAATTTGAAGACGTCACTTTGGTCTTTGGGAAATTGCAATGAGCATTTTCCCCATTTTTTTAGACTAAACAATTAATCATGAAAATAGTCAGCAGATTAATTGATAATGAAACCACAGCCTCAATAACGAGCATTAAACTATTTTCTTTATTTTTCTGACAATGACAACAAAAACTGACACTTTTTAAGCAGAATTCAAAGCAGAGCTGTTTTATTGGACTGCGCTGGACTTCACAGTCGCACATTAATAAACCATCATATAAAGAAGAGGGCTTTTAGTGTCTGTCTGTCCCATAATGTTTAAACTTCTTGATTTGTTCCTTATTTCTTCTGTATGCACGATGTTGCATGAGGTTTCTTCATTTTCTCCTCATTAAAAGCCTTTTTCTCTGGTGTTTTTTCCTCATCTGACTCAAGGGTCTAAGGACAGAGGATGTTGTACGCTGTAGATTTTGTAAAGTCCCTTCAGGCAAACCGTGATTTGTGATCCTGGACTGTATAAATAAAATTGACTTGACAGATGGGGGAGCTGATTCATGATGGAGGTGGGTGAGGAAGAAAAACAGATGCATGAAGGAAGATGGAAGTCTTTTTTACAAACCTATTTGGCTTCTGCCAGGAGGATTCACCTTCAGCTCGCTTGTCAACTCTGAAAACCACAAGAGAAAGACAAAAACACAGAGAAGAGGAGTTAAAGAGACAGTAATATATATAACAAAAACCCCAACATGAAATCACATTGTTAGAGCTTCGATTGAGATACTCTATGGTGCTGAAACGTCTTATTAAGGCTGTGGCTGACATTTTTCTGTTTGCTGCTGCTGGAGAACATAACAGATGCTCAGTGCAGTTTTCTAGCACATTTGAAGCGAGCTCATACATAATTTATGAAGCTAAATCTGAAACTTTACATCAAAGACTGTGTGTCAGGGACTCGGCCAGTAATGTTGCATTACTTGTCACAGTCTGGAGGAAGAAATACGTTCCTTTACTGTAACCTCAGTAAGACATATTAGCATTTTTAACACTCCTCACTGAAATCAATATTCACTTAGATAAAAACTACAGGCTGTGCAATCAAGAGGGAATGCAATCCAAACAGATAGGAAATGCTTTTCATTAAGAAACCTAAGCAGAGCCGCATTTATCAAAACATCTGATGTGGCTGAATAACCCTTTACACAGTGTTGTGGCACATTTCAAGCATTTTCACAGTGAGTTTTTTTTTTTTACAGTTTCACACTAAAACATTCTGCAGACTGATTACAAGAAGATATATTCATGAGAACTGCTCAACACAGATGTTCTCATGTGATTTCTTATAACAAATATAAAAAGCTGGTTGACTTTCTACAGTAAATGGACTTGCATTTCTATAGCGCTAGTCCAGTATACTGACCGCTCAAAGCGCTTTACAACAGTTCCTGGGTGCCAATTGCTCATCAGGAGCAATTTGAAGTTCAGTATCTTGCTTAAGTATATTTTGACATGCAGCCCGGCATTCGAACCAGCTACCAATAACTGGATGACCTACTTAATCTCCTGAACTACAGCTGCCCACCTTCTGCTTGTGCAGAAGACTCTGACAGCATATGCTAACTTTATATAATGTCACCCAGTTGGCTCAGTTAGCCATTCAGCTAGCAGTCTGGATTGGGAGCTCAAAGCTTGGCATGCTAACTTCAGCATGTATCTCTGCAACATAATACATACACGTCTTTGATATGATGTCAACACTGCTATTTCTTCACATTCTGTTGATAATTGTAGTTACTTTTTGGAGTGTTTTAAGCCACATTTCTTACATATTGCACCTTTGAATGACTTGAAAAAGCTCCCATAATGGTTTCCTGATTTATTTTGAATTGTCTAAGCCTGTCACCATGGCTGAAGATATGCATACACTGCATCCTCCAAAAGTTAAATCCAATTTGTAAAGAAATAACACAGATTCAAACAAAAAAAACAACAGGATGACGATGTTACCACTATTTATTGGATTAATGATACCATATTTCAGATTCTTTTAGTTTTAAGAATTGATTATCAGGATAATATTGTGAATTGCAGTTGTGTTGGAAAGGATCACCGTGAGATGGTATTTTCATGCTGTTATACTTCTTGTCACGTTCGGATAGCTTTTATGTCTTGCATTAGTGGACGCCTTAGAGTCATTTTATCTTGTCCCATTAAAACAGAGGCAGACACTGTGCACTCAGCAGCTCGTCTATCCAAGGCTTATTGGACAGTTTGATCACAAACGTGATTGCGCGACTTTTATTTGTTACTTTAGTAGGAGGAAGTAATAATAGAGCTGAGTGAAGTGAACATTGTCAGGATTATCCGAGCATTACGTGACACGATATCTGGCATTTTGAGGCACTGGGTGGATTATATCTCAACTAATGGTTGATGTTTTTTGAGGAGATAATGGATCAGACTGGTTATTAGAAGTGTTGGATTTGTTCCCTGATACAAATATATTTCAGCTTAAGCGTCTGTGACGGGGTTGCGTGGGTCAGACTGCTGCTCGTGTCTGGGCTGTCAGTCATGTTGATTGTAATTCAGAAAGGCCTGACTGCAGATAAAACTCCACGTTCAGCTTTCTGCACACGCTCTAACACTGAAATGTGACTGTGTGTGTGTGTGTGTGTGTGTGTGTGTGTGTGTGTGTGTGTGTGTGTGTGTGGCAGAGATTTGCCCTATTTCCCTTTGCCAGAAATATGGGCCTGCTCAGTCAACTGTGATGATCGTAAACTAGTTTAATTTAAAAAAAAGTGGGGAAAGACAACATTATTAATCTTTAACTCTCACTTACTTAGATGTTTACTAAAAATACAAAATACTTGTACAAAATACATTGTGTTTTTTTTTGCCTTTTGGAATCAAAAGGAGATCAATGTGGAGCAGCACATGTGTTATTCCTGGCCTTTCTTCTCCTCTTGCTCTCCCTGTCACACCCTTTCTCATTCCCTCTGCAGTCAGCATATCACACCCACCCCATGCAGCTGGCATGGAGAGAGAAAGGCAGAAAGGATGAGGAGGGTAGGAAGAAAGATAGTAGGGAAGGAAGAAGGGGAAAGGAAAGGAAAGGAAAGGAAAGGAAAGGAAAGGAAAGGAAAGGAAAGGAAAGGAAAGGAAAGGAAAGGAGGGAAAGAGGAACCCTTAGTAAACAGCTCTAGACAATCTGATTAGTTGTTAAGTATTGCACTGACTGCCAATGGTGGGAGACTCTGTCCTGGTTTCTAGTCATTATCCTCATTACAACAACCAGAAGCACTTCATTTAACAGCAGGGAGTCAGCTCAAGGAACCATTTCTTAAAACAACAGTCAAACAATGAAAACGAGGCGCTCAGCACATTTCCAGAATGTGTAATGCTTTGTAGGTCAGGCATATCTCCTCCAGCCTCACTGAGCAATCAAGGTTTTTGTTTCACAGCTCGACCTTGGATGCTGCACAGATATCGTAAAGGACACACGCCGAATTGATCGCCATGACACGCTATGAAAACATTAAATAAGAAAAAGCCCCCATTTCAAAAGTGACACAAACTGATTTAGCTCGTACTTCAAGGAGACAAAGGCGTGAGCGGCTTTATGCTGATGAGACACAGAGAGTGTAGAACAATAAAACGGAGGTCAGCTGTAAAAAAAAAAAAAAAAAAAAAGGCAGAGCTAATACGCACGGTGATATCGTCAGCTCAACCTTGCAGTACCCTTTCAGGCTGCACATCAGTGAGCTGGCAGAAAAACGCCTCTCTCACACCTGCAAACCACATTAGCCTATCAGCACCGAGCCTCAGAGCCAATCCTCCAGACTCCTCATCACCTCAAATTATATCTGTAAACCTCTTTGAAACCGAGCCAGAAACTGTGAGGATGACTTCAAGTTATACATGCTGGCAACTTGTATAAACACAGTCAGCTGCCAAGTCACGAAGAAGGATTTCAGGGAGTTCATTGTGGATATTTACAGAAGCATCAATTTGCTTATTATTGAATTTAAAACTTTTTTATTTCTGCTGTTCCAATAAGAGTGACAACATTTTGCCCTTCAAGGTCTTCCACAAAGGAATCATCCATGTGAACAAGAAGCCGGCTATACTGTGTATACAGAGTGAAAATAACAGCTCCAAGTGCAATTAGGATTATAAAATAACTGTTTTAAGAAGTTTGCAACTTCCAATGCGATACCACATCATATGAAACTATACGATATGATGCTATACAATATGATACAAAATACTTTGTTAATCCCCCGGGGGGTGAAACTGATAATAAAACATGGCATACGCATTTTCAGGCAATACCAAATAAGAGGAGAGCACAGTATCATAATAAATAAATAAATAATCAGTGTGAACAACAAGATGCTGTGGTGGAGGACTTTGACAAACATCTACAGAAAATTGCAGCGCTTGAAACCAAAATCCACCATTTAGAGGTGAATGTCGAAGTGAATATACTGTGTGCGAATGACACGACTTTACCTTCGACCCCAAGGACTCGACAACGAGAAAATGCTAACATGTATGTATGATCAGCACCAACAGGACCTCAACGAAACAGGAGTGCCGCCAGTCAGGCAATAAATCTGCAGATAGTAGGAGTCTTGATACTTCCTCGGAGCAAAGCCTAAGAATAAATCATGTCTTTGGGAATACAAGTGATGGCAAGAGCCCAGCACTCTGAGACGTGGCACTACCATCCACGCAGAGCACCTCATCGTCCTCCGGGTTAGTAGGACACAGGCGAAGGTCAGTGCTCAGCTTCAGTCGCTTCAGCTTCAGTCGGACCACAAACCAAGCCAAATGGGTAATCATAGACTTAATTTCACCATCCACAAATATAAAATCACCCTGCTATCACCTGAAGTGTCGTCAGGATTTAGACTCCATGAGTTTATCTGCAGCAGGCTTGACGACTGTAACACTGTCTTTACAGAACCCATCAGACAGCAGCTGGTTCAAAACGCCGCTGCTGGAGTCTCCACTAAGACCAAGATAGTGGATCACATCAGCCCAGCTCTCAGATCTTTACACCGACTTCCTGTTTGTCCAAGAATTGATTTTACGATCCTACTGTTTGTTTACAAAGCACTGAGTGATTTAAGGCCGGAAACATTTCTGATATCCTGCGACTTTATGAACCATCCACAGCTTTCAGATCGTCCTTGACAGGCCAGCTTACTGTCCCTACAGTCAAAACTAAACACGGAGATGTAATACTCAGTGTTTAAGCTCTACATATCTCAATAGAACTTGAAATCTTTTTGGATTGGATTTTACTCTTACAAATGTGATCTAAATGTGTCTATTTAGTTTGCCTTGTTTTCTGGTCGTATTTCCTTTTATGTTTTATGTAAAGCACTTTAAATTTCTATGTTGTTGAAACACTATACAAATAACCTTGCCTTGCATACTGCAATTCTGCGGGGGTACGAAGCGGCTACTTGATCTGACTTTGCCGTTAAAAAGACATTTGCCTGCAGAACCTTTTAACTGATTTTCACTCGTCGCATCATAAGAAGCTTTAAAGATGCTCAGCAGGGAGAGATGTGTGTTTTTAGTGAGCGTGGTGTAATAATGTCCCACATAAAGCCTCTGAGGGATGTGGAAATGAGAGGTTGTATTATAGGCAGATACAAACTATGGAGCAGATAAATGACTCCTATAGCTGCAGGATGCTGAAGAAGGTATATGGTTTGGTTGTTTGTTTGTCCGTTTGTTTGTTGCCTCTGAGAAAATCCAGAGAAGCTCTCTGGAGACGTCTCCATTGATTACATCACTCCTACAATGAAAACTATTGTCTTTCTAAAGGTTTGACTGCACATTGTCCTGTTTTTCTCGGAACTGACATGAATATGACTTTAACTCCATGTGGACAAAATAATAAACAGCACTCTGTAATAGCAGTATTTGGGGTCGCTCTTTGCATGCATTCACAGTGGGAGACACTGGAGAGACAGAGAGGGGGAGAGGACGAGCAAACAGTAAGAAAAACACACAGTCTCTTTGTTGGTCTCTCTCTCCACACACACACACACACACACACACACACACACACACACACACACACTGTAGCCACCAATCACAGTATTACTGACCAGATGTGATCTTGCAACAGAACTACAAAGTGATGGAGGGAGTCAGTTTCTACACAACTGGTCATATTGGCTCTGAGCCATCCCACACACTGTCTCTCTCTTTCACACACACACACACACACACACACACACACACACACACACACAGACACACACACACACACACACACACACACACACACACACACACACACACACACACACACACACACAAGCCCCTTCCCCCCTGCTCTCCTCTCATGCATTTGTTAGCCACCGTCCCGTTCCTATGGATTACTGAAGCTATACGATCTGTGGATTAACCTTGATGTGCGCTTAAAAAACGTGTGCATTGTGTATTTTGTTTGTGTGTATGTGTATGTATGTTTTTCTGTGTATGTGTGTGTGTGTAGTTTTTGTTCTGTTTTTTTTTCAGTCACATGAGGAAACTCTCCTCCATTCTGTGGACACAAACCTGCCCCCTACAATGTTAAATATTAATTATGGGTTAAAGGCTCTGCTTTAAGGTTTTTAGGTTGAAATAACGATCAGGTTTAGGTTAGAGTGACTGTTCAGCTCAGATCTGTAATCATGTTAGTAAAGGATAAGGGAAAGCCTCCAGGGAATTAATGAAATTAAAAAAGAAACCCCCCACAACATGTGAGTGCACTTGCTTGCTTGATTAAATGGAAGGCATATCCATTAGGCCAGAAACAGGAAATGATGCAAGCTACAGGAATCGTAGCATGACATCACCATGTAGTCACTGTCTGGCATTGATTGATGTTGCAGACACACGTTAGAGGAACAATGAGGCCCGTATGCACATGAGGTCTTCTTAACTGCAACTTGTAACACAAAAGCAGATCATTTGTAGTCCATCAAATCAATGCGAAATGATCCAAAAACAAGGCTCTGCCTCGATAGAATTTTAAAAAGAAAACATCTGTGTGCAGGCTCGATGGGTTATTATAGAGTTAAACACCTCACTGAGCTGTGTTCTTTCCAATAATACATCATGTCGTTAATTAAAAATTCTCTGTAAATCTCTCTCTGAGGGTAGAGGGGGGTGAATGAGAGGGGTCCTCGCAGATAAAGAAAGAACTGAGAGGCACAAAACACCAGGAGGGCATCAAACAAAGAAATCCGTGATTAACGTGAGCTCATTACACGTGATTTTGAACTATCACACGGCTTCGGCTGCTCAAATGTGATGCTTTTTCTGCGTTTTTTTTTTTCATACGCAATAGAAGGTTGAATATATTTGAGTATTGGACAAAATACAAGCAGTATGAAGATGTCACTTTGAGAAATTGTTGTCATTTTTTCATCATTTTAGTATATTTAGCAAATTATAGTTTGAAAAATGTAGATATTTACGGCAAATCACTTAACTCCCCTTTGGTGTAAGTGCATATGGAATAAGCCTTTATTAGAAGCAGATGGTGACTGAATAGGTCAGAGGGTGCCTTCCTAAATGTGAATATTTTGAGGTCACCCTGTAAGAGCAGGAGCCAGTGTGTCCCTCACCTGAGCATCGTTTCTGCAGGGAGAGGATCTCCAGGTGGAGGCCGTGGAGTAAGGTGAGGTGCTCCTGTCTGAGGAACACCACGCTCCGGTCCACACTCGCGATCTGCCGAGACAGGCTGCTATCATCAGCCATGGCTGAGTCTGGAGAGAGAGAGACACACACAGAGAAGGAGGGAATCAGATCAGAAGGATGGAGCGGATTTTTATTGTTTACTCCCTCAGCATGGGACTATTCTCCAACTTTATATCCCACTGTAGCTCTGAACTCCAGCTGCTAAATGTCACTTTTTTTTCTGACAGTGTGGGTATTGCTTGTGTCAGCCCCGTAGAGATGGGAAAGTGCAAATTCTGTATCGAGGTCATGTGGGAGCTATAAATAAGGTATTGATGACCAAAGAAATCAACAAGAAATGGGTGAAAGCATACCGCTGCTGTCAGGGTGCAGCTTGATCAATAACTCGGCTGAGAACAAGTCGATGCAAATGCCTCCGCTTACCTTTAAATTGATGTTAAGTGCCAAAATCTAATAGACGCGCTTGGTTATAAAAACGTCCATGCTGGCCTCCAGTGCTGGTCCGAATCCTGCGTGCTGCCGCATCCACCCGAGCGCATCTTATCTGAAGCGTTGAGGCGCTTTCCAGCTGCATGTGACGCCGTTTGATTCGAGGCTGGATCGCTGCGTAAAAATGCGACACGGCACCGCGCTCCTCCGGAAGAACCGCTCCTCGCTACCCGCTACATCCGAGCATCACCAGGAGGAGGACGCTGCCAGACCGCTCGATGTGACAGAGGAGAGTGCGCAGTCCATTTTTTTTCCCTACGTGCGCACCTCTCTCTCCTCCTCCTCCTCCTCCTCCGCGTCCACCGAACTGAGACATCGAGCTGCCGTGTGGCGGCTGAAAACAACAAGCCACCGCGAGCGCGAGAAACACGCGAGAATTACAAAAAAAAAAAAAAAAAATCGTAAGACGGAGTCAGCGGCGCAGCTGATTGGAGGGGAGCAGCCCGGATCAGCTGCGCGTCGAATTCCGGGAGAGGATCGATACAGAGAGCGTGGGAGCACAAAGGGAGACGCGCAGCTGTGATCGCAAAAGTAAACAAGTAAACAAACAGAACAATATCGAAATGTGACTGAGAGAGGAAACACTGTCAAATCCACCAAGTGTGACTTGGGCACCATGGACAGAGACAGGCCCAGGGTCATGTGGCGGCTCTCAACCTGCGGTCCGCGGACCTCATGGGGGACGTCTCATGAGGTCCACTGCTATTCAATTCCACTGTTGTCCAAGTAACCTTCATTTAAAAAATAACCTATTACCTTCCAATATTACTGTCTGCGTAGAGTGATGCATTACATAGTGCACTACTTTTTAGTTTCTTTCACCAAATGCTAAAATAACATTCAAATAGCTGAGATGGTTTTAAATAAATGGTGATGAGCAGACAGATGAACGACCAAAATCTGAGATATTATGAGACAATGTAAAATATTTTTAATTGTAGGCTTCGTCGTACGAAACACAATATACCTTCTATAACGTACCCTATAGTGACACAGAGGAAAGAGGAACATATGTTTTTCTAATCCACAGAGCAGGGGATGTTTGGGCATATGTGATTCCAGAATGTAAATGAATGTGAGCTCGGAGGATCAGGCTTCATGGAAATACGTCTCATTTCAGTCACACAGAGACTTGAGAAAGATATAATAAGCTCGGCTGTATCAAGCACACACATAGCCTATGCGTGTCCCCTTGAAACAGTTAAAATTACAATCTGATATACATTTACATTTTACATGTAGCATCTGTGCTGCTTGCAATTAATCTATTTGTAGCCTTTTTTCTGAATGCTGCAGGTGTTGTCAAAGTCATGAGGATGTTTTTTTTAATTTGCTTGTGTTTTGTCTCTTGTCTTTACAGCTTTTCATGCTGCATATTCTAAGCCCAGAGCTATCCTTAGCCCAAGGCTATGAATTGAGTTTGGGATAATTTTGCCTCTTTTCACACGGATTGTTAACCCAGGGTTAACCTTAGCCCAGGGCTGTAGGAGTCACACTGCACTTCTACCAGCTCTGGATTAAATGTCCGTTGAAACACGGAGCTCATGTTTACATGCTAGAATGTTGTGTTCCTACTCTGTTTACTTCAGCCCCGTTTCGCACTGGCACCTTTTAGCCCTGTGTTTAGTAGTTTTAGAGGATAACCCTACAAACTCAGGGCTCACTCATCCTGCTCTGGAGAAGGGCCACTCAGCCCTAGGCTAAAGTTCATGTTAGCCCACTTTGGAATGGGCGAATTTTGGACCAGTGTGTACGCTTTCTCAGCCTGAGAGGCTTCTGAGCTCTGGGCTGTGCACCAGTGGGTTAAACAATCTTGCTGGCTGCACAGGTAAGAAACTAAAATATGTATCCGAGTACCAAAAGCAGTGATGGGTAGATCCTTTTGCTCCGATGCAGCCTGCAATCTTCAAATATTGCCTTCAAAATGTAGTGAAGTTGAATTATAAAGTACTGTAATAGTAGTAATATAAAAGTAGTAAATAATCAAAGTAAAAGTACATCGAAACTGTACTAAAATGTAGTATTCATAAGTATTATTGTGACTAAATGTTGACCTACATGACCAGACTATAGAGCAACGACCGCTGTCAGACAAATGTTCTGGATATAAAACTGAAAACACAACATTTAATCTTTTGCTCTTTATTTTGTATGTTAAACAAATATTGTTATCATATAAACATATAAATTGGTGTCTCAATTACAAAACAATCTGTCAAAACATGTAAAAATAAAACTGTCATATTTACGCTTGTGTTCTGAGAAAACAGATGATTTTGCTCTCTCAACCTCTGTTGGTCTCGGTGGCTTAGGTATTCCACGTTTTCCCCTTAATGGAAGCTTTATAAGTCAAGCTGCTTAATAGCCTTTACTGTTGTTATGAATTAATGTTTTTAATAATTAATGTTTGACAATATTTCACCAATCACCAGAGTAAGAACAGAAATTTATAAATGGACAAAAAAGGCAATAAAACGGTAGTATTTGCTGGTTGTGCTAAGGGAACAGGTATAATACAGTCAACCACCTTTTTCATGTGTATGATGTAAAACATGAGGCAGTGTGGCAGTAAGAGTTCATAACTGCATGAGTGTGGAAAGCAGAACGGTAGATGTTTTTGGCTTGGAGTCATTACGACATTGTTACACAGAGGCATTTTGATGTCTTATGACAATTCTTAAAAGCACACAGCAACATAATGGACAAATCTGGTACCATTACAGTTATACTATAATTCCAATAACAGCCTTATACAACACATTCACAAATATACACTTGCTTGTTAGAAAGAACTTCAATTGTCACCAGTTTGTCTTCACTACGACCACAAAATTAAGCTGCCCTACAAATCTGAAGAATTGAGAAACAACAAAAAAAACTAAACAAAAAACCCCACAAATAATGCACATTTACATTCATAATATGAATTCAAAAAGGGAGTTAATCTGATTTTACAAAAAGGCAACTGGGAATCAGCCACAACGATAATAATCCAAACTCTACTGCCTTCCTCCACACGGTGCCCTTTCTTTAGTGCAGTGATGTCTTGACTTCAGTGAGGACAAAGAGTCAAATTTGTGGACTGTGTTTAAGTGCCAACAGCAGATTATAAATATACAATTTGTGTCTGATGTTTCTCTCCAACTCCAACCGAGTAGAGTGTGTTCATGTCTGTTCACTTAATATGTGGCCGTGTAGGTAATATGCTTGGGCAGCCTTGCTTTAGGGCTTGAACATGAACACTTTCAAGATGAAATGACTACAAGCCTGCCATTATAGATAATGGGTGATGGGAATATCAGCTGGGGAAACAAACAAAAAAAAGAACCCAAGAGGCACAATGCCACATAACAACATGACTAAAATGATCATATCAGCTTCACTATAATCGACTGTTTCACAACAGGGAAATTCATTGAACATTGTGTTCATTTCATCATTAATCCACAACTTTGTTTTTGCACAAATAAATTACAAATATACACAATTTAACACCCCAGATAATGAATTTACACACACAATAAAAACAACAACAAAAAACATGAATGGCATCAGATAGTTCCATGCCAGATGAAGACTGTAATGCTATGATGTGAGCAGTTAGAGTAGGCAGCCTCGTAGCAGCCGTATGCAGTCACAGACCTGGTTGTTCCAACACCGACCTCAGGGATTAACTCTGTATCCAACTGTTATTGGCAACTTCAAATAAAATGCACAGAGCTATAAAAGACATCTCTGGTGTTATTGTCTGTATTGAGATCACTGAGGTAATGTTGAGGAGTTTGCTGCCCTCCAAAGGCCAAAAGAACAACAACAACAACAACAACGACGACGACGACGACAACGACAACAACTTCTGCCTGTCTGAAAGCTTCTACTGTAGACTACTTTACAACAACAAAGACAATCAAAGGAATACAAAAAAGCCATGAAAAAAAATCATGGAACTGCAGCAATATCTGCTATCGTTGACCATACTTTGTTTTCCTGACATTGTACAGGTTTCAAGTGTGCTCACAAACACAGCAGTCAACTGAGCTACTGGAAATTGATGTCATTGGTGATGGCTGAGATGACTTCGGAAATTGATTGAGTCAGAATCTACTTGATTTTTGTTGCTCCAAGATCTACTAATGCAACACCCTGGTTGGTGGACAGTACAGTACAAGCAGTTTAAAGGATTAGGGTTAAATAATCATAAATCAATAATATGACTGATTTACAGCTGGTTTCATGCTTTATAAATGCTCTCTCCAACACGTTTTCATACAATTTGGCCAAGCGTAAAATGGCAACAGAAAAGCAAAATCTGTTCTATTTTAATGCCACAAATTATTTAGCTTTTAATCATTACTATATTACCATATTATCTCCATTGGTCCAGTTACTGGATATCCTTCCTCTATAATCTTTAAATATATAGTTTGTTCCTTTACTTTTTTCTTTTCTAAGATCAAAAGAACCTGCCAAACACTGACAGCAAAGCTTGTGTTAGAGAGAGGTACAGAATTGTTACAAGCTTACTGAGGTAGCAGCCGTTTTTTTTAGTTGAGGAGATTTGGTAGAGAAAAAAGATAGATTCACCTCTGCAGTGCTAGCGTTTAACGACAAGAAGGTTTGGACACCAATCTCATTTAATTGAGGAAACCTCACAACAATATAGTTTATATACAATATATCTGAACAAAAAGTTATTCTGAGATAAGATATTTTGCATTTATTTTGTATGTTTTCATAGAAATATACAGGAGTGTTATTGGTGGATGTCTTCACTAACCATAAGCTACATTTTATAACAGATTTAGCTCAGATTTAACAGACTGTAGGACAATAAGGGGTTTGGTCTCGTTTGTTGCTCATATGAAGAGCCCTCTATCAACCATTAGTGAGGCACTAGTGGCACTTAGGGATGATTGCACCCCACACGTACAGAGGCCTAAAAACTACATCTGCATGTAGCTTTAAGCATTCCAGCTGTGTGATGCTTTTTGAAGAAAGGCCATTACAGTTTGATTACAGTTTGTATTCAGTATGAGAGAGAGAAAGATCTCTCCATCTCCGAGCTTTGAGTATGTTACATTCAGGCAAAACGGTACCAAATCTCAGCCACAGGGTGTTAAGATACAGTAATGAGTGTGTGTACGAGTAAAATCCTTCTTGCGTATCCTCCTCCCCTCCTCTCTACATCTCTTTCTCTTTCTTGGTCTCCCGGGTGCTGCTCTTCAAAAAGTCGCTCCTGAGTAGCCGATAAAACAGGACGATATTCATGGCCGTCATGATGGCCATACCCACGCTGCCCAGCGTGTAGGCCAGGAGGGGCACCTTGTCCCTGTTGAGCACGAGCCAGCGGGTCATCCAGGCCAGCGTGTTGATGCGGAACACCACGTATGTGCCCAGGTTGATCATGCTGTTGACCCGGTACAGTGTGCCTTTGGCGATGTTGGCCATACGCAGCATCTGCCTGAGGTGGAGGAACACAGAGTTTATCTCCACCAACAGGGCCACCACAGCAAAGCCCACATAGTGGCAAGACAGCACGGAGAGGCCAAAACAGGTGATCACCTACAGAGGGAGACAGTGAGAACGAAGGCAAGAAAGTTACAACGGATGTCGTCATCACTTAATTAAACACATAATGAAGATTGAGCTTAGTAGAAAGATTGGTTAAGTCGTCACCAATACCACAATAAAACTAGAGATGCACTGATTCATCTGCCGAACAAGAGTATCAGCTGATAATCTGTTGACTGTTATCATCCTATCAGTAATAAAATAATATTCCCTTATGGCAGCAGCCAGTGCTTAGCTGTTATGTCACATCAGTTTGTGACATCCCTGACAATCGTAATACTTACATCATGATTTAAGTATTAGAGATGCACAGTATATCTGGATAAAGGACAAATTATCGGCCCATATTAGAACCTTTATATCATCAGCTGATTATCAGTATCGAGGAAATTATAGCCAATAAAGGTCGCTGATAATACGAGGCCAAACTGTTACGTAGACTTAACAAGCATGACATCTACACATCGTGAGACAATAAGTGGTAGTATAAGATGTTTTAGATTAAGTAAAAAGAACAGCATGCAATAAATGTTCTGTAAGGGTTCAGAGAAGAGGGAGGTCCATGAGTTTCAACACAACACATCTTCCTGAAGCTGTGAATTATTAAATCATCAATCATTGCTTGCAATACTTCAGCCTTATTTACTATTAGAAGAGCATACACTATAGGTGAGGAACTTCTTTTTCAAATACAGAATCTGAAATTAGTGGTTATCGTTTTTGTATCGGCCATGAAAAGGAAGTAATCATAGGTCATCAGTGTCATCTGTCAAATGTGAAAAAAGGTTATATTAAAGGTTGTTTCATACATTTGTATAATGGAATCTTTGCTTTTTGAAAGAGTGCAATTATTTCTTTATTACATTAAGATTATTTCATTTCCCAAAAACAAAAGGGAAACAAAAACACCAAGAAGCTCACAATCATCCCTAAATAAAATTATGGGACACACTGATGTGCTTTTTTGAAGCTGACAAATATGAACTAACAGTTTCCGACAGTTTAAGCATAGACTTGCTTCAGATATGTTTTTGAAGATCATGGTACTTGCCAGTTTGACAAAAGGACAAATTATAGTAAATATCAACTGACACGATGGCATGCACCCCAAAAAACTCACTTTAAAATCCAATTTAAATTCAGTTAAAGCAGTTCCCAAACAACATCCTAAAAGGGAATCATGAATCATTTATTGGATTATATTCATCTCCACTCCCTTTCAGCACTGATGTTTGACCGCTTTTACGTCTGGCTGTGTGTTACTTAATGACAATGAGGAAGGTCACTGCTCCCGTGGTACATTTCTGCTGAGTAGTGCTTACGAAAGTCTGTTTGATAACGAACAGAAAACTTCCACAAGATGGCAGCAACATCACTCACAGCCTGTCTGACAACAGCAGCTCCAGGAATCCCGTCTGCTGACATGACACTGAAGTGTCAGTGGAAAGGATTACATACAGTATCAGATATGTTGTGACAGAAGCGAACGCTGCTGTCCAACACATTCACTGCAGCTGTGTTGCAGGTGTAAAATTTGGATGACAGAAATTAGTTTATACCAAAACAGGCTGTTCAGCCAGCTCTCCACAGGAGCTGGCACCCACCCACACCACCACATTCACCAGCTTCATTCACAATCAGAGCACACTCAAAAAGAGTAGCAGGAGGACAAACTGTGTTCAGACACACTGTACTTCTGTTACCACAAAAACTGCCATGTTTAGAAATCAAGAGTGCATGGTGGCAACGAAGGGCCGATAGTGAGAGAGCAGTCCAGTCTTTGGTTAGTTAGTTAGTACAGGTCATGGGATACACTGTGGAATGAGAGAATGGCATTTACCATCAGTCAGGGAAGCATCTTGTGTTTGTGTCGTGTGAGGTCACAGGATGCTTTCTCTAATGCAGCAAACAAACAGTCATGCGGCGTGCTGCCGTGGATTAGGCAACAGGGCATGTGGAAAGTCAGCAGCACACTAACCGGTCATTAGGTTATGTATCCATCGCAATGGACGTGTCCTTGACAAAAAAAGGTTCAACGTTCAAAGGGTGTTCTTCACTAGATGTAATCAAAATGGTTTGGGGTGGCGTGGATCCAACACAGGCTCCATTTCACAGCAGGTGAATGTCTGGCCATTCACTTTCAACATCTCCTGTCATGGACTAAAGTGTTAGTCAAGAGGAAACTTTGACTTTAATAGGAATCTGGCAATTTGTTGCAGACATCTTCATTGCGACATCAGGCCCACGTTGACAAAAAATAGTAGTTCACTGTAGATTCCATAGTCGCAAAATGGAAACAGTGATTTCAGTTTCTGACTCACACAAACACACCCCAACTAATCACCGTTCAAATCAAAGCCTTCACCTGTTGTCACGTTATGACAGTGGTACCAAACAATGTCGGTGGACAATCCCAATGACGACAGTGAAAGCACCGTATCTAGCAACACAACCAGACTGACTCATCAAAGTCAGCGTGTTGAGGCGGCAGTAACCTCAACAGGACGCAGGGCTTTTCAGTACGAAACAAAGTGACACACGCTCACAGATATGTGAGATGACAACAGTGTTTGTCGGTGGTTGAAATTTTACTATGTCATTCCAGTCAATATATCTATACATTCTATTGGTAAGCAAATGTCATAACATGTTTGTTCTGCACCTTAAGGGTCCCAGAAAATGGCAAAAATATCAGAATCAGAATCGGTTTTACTGCCAAGTAAGTTTACATATATGATGAATTTGCTGTGGTCTGTAGGTGCAAAACAACAAACTGTTGAATAAAGTGAATATATTATCGAATAACAGGGGTTCCTTGATATTTATTTTGTTTAAACCACAGGACAGACGATCAGACAACTGCTTAATTTCATCAGAAATATGCAGCAGAAATATGCAAATGTGATTTTAATGTCTTTTTATAGCAGCCTAAAATTCCACCTTAATTCACCTCTGCAACAAAAACATAACATATAAAGATAAAGGCAATCTATTAAGGGTTTTGTTTTGGGGTTAGACTGAAATGATCTGAGATCCAGAACATCTTTAACGTTCAACTCACTCAATCCAACAGAGCCGAGAGCAGACAGATAATGAGTTAAGATATATGGTGGAGAACATGTACGCTCTTGCTGTCTTCAATTTACAGCCACATCAAGTACAATAATGAACACGTGAAGTTGAGGTTTGCATGTTGTAAAACACCCATCCATGTTGATTTAAAGCAAAGCAAGAACAAAGACACCAACAACTCTTATGACCCTTATCCTTTACCCTGAACACTCAAAAACAAGACCATACACTCTGATTGCCCTGTGTAAGTACCCACATACACACACACCAAGGCCAGCTTCAACATCATCAACCATGGGTCTTTAGAGAAGCTAATCTGCAGTCTAATCTGATCTGGGAAGATAAAACACAACAGAACATGGGCCTGGGAAGGTCAAAACATACGCTTATACAAAACTACGATATGGTGATGACGACAAGTTGAGTAACAAAGACTGAGTGTTATTTCAGTATGTTGTAACCCAGAAATCATATGAAAACACTGCAACATTGAGACATTACATGAAGATACTTCTTTTTTAATCAGGATACCTCAAGTTTCCTTCCTCCTGCATGTGTCTAGTTTTATGATGGTAGTTTTCTCTTTTATGATTCTCTCACATGCTCTGGCAGCCAATCACAGTCACTTCTTACCTGATCTTACTATAGACACTGATAAGCACAACGAACACAGAGCCACAACAATGCTATATGACATGTAATAAAGTTGGAGCCATATGTCAGGAACACCTTCACTAATACTTGACATTTTCAAAGCTCCCAACAGTAAAAGTTGGCTGGACAACATGGACAAATGAGTCACAATGTGTGCAGTCTCCCGGTCAAGAGAGGTGGTGACTGTGACCCACTGATCTCCCCATATCAGGTCATCATCAGGTGACAATGACCCCATGGGGCGCAGCAGCCAACCAGATACCAGCAGCTGGCCAAAACCCATCCTCATTGCTCTCTCTGTGAGCATAGATGGGGCCCCTGTTACTCATTCATTAAGGACAGGGGGCCAACACTCAAACACCCTGTATAGTTGTCAGCACCCTGAGCTGAGAGGGAATCAAAGCAATCCCCCCCCCGCGACAAACCCTGGATCTATCAGATGATCACAATGACACAGCAATAGCTGGATTTGTCTCCATAAGCTCTGCTGAAGCTTGGCTTTCACACACAGCAGTCCACTATAATCTAACTAGAAACTGTAGAAAACCGATATTAACACATGTGAGACATCTTTCACATCACACATGGATATGCAGGATTTAATACAGATGCAGAGGTGCCACTACTACAAATACATTCAATAGTATAAAATATTGAGATAGGCCATATTGTCCAGCCGTCTTTTATTTTTATTTATTTATTACCATTAAGGTGGGAAAAATAGTTAAAAGGGTTTGTTTTGTAGTGTGGGAGTATTTTTGAAAAAGAAAGTGCATGGCTCCTACTTTTGAGAAAGATCATGTTCTATTAAAAGCACCAGAATATCAAAATTACTTCAGTTGGAGTTTGATTGTTCTGCCAAGAACATTCAACTGTCGGTCTAATTTTTTAACAAACACTGGAATTTAAAAAATGCTGGAAAAAATCAGAACATTTTGACAACTTCTTCTGCTTATAAAAATGTGTTAAACAGCTATGTATAATGTGTGAAAACAGGTTGTGATAAGTTTGTTTTGCCAAGTGCTTTCGGTCTCAACTCCTTAATTATAAATTGATAACAGTAATCAATGTATAATTTAGTCAGTAATCAATAAGTTCAACATCCTACAGTCATAAGGATTCATGGTATGGGGACTGAGGTGGATAGGACTTAAGTGAATGTGGGACAGGAGAAGATAAACAAGTGTCACGGGTATTTAACCTTTGGACTGCACTGATGTACATTAACCTGCTGTTATAGGCACCTGCATAAAATCCAAGCAAAGGGCTGAAAGGCGGTGTGGGTGTTTGTTCTCTGCATTTTCTCCCTGTGGGCTCAATTAGACATTCTCTCCGCCCTGGTGTGGGACCTTCACGTCCCACGTTCAGGGGGGAAACACTCTGTGAAAAATGGAAACAGTACAGTAAACAATGGCGAAAAAACAAAAACAAAAAACTTCTTCACAAACCCCAAGGACAAAACCACTGTCACCACAGGTCAACCAAAGAGTAGAGCAAAATTCTCATGATAAAGAAGTTCGTATCAAGTTGGCAGATACTGATAAAAGTTTTGTGCTATTGACTTATGGCAATCATTATTCAGAAGGCAAGCTGACAGAAGCCCCAGGGGAAGATGCAGCTGATAAAAATGATTGTAAAGAAAGACAACACTTGAGATTCAAAATGGCTGCTTACGATGTCATGGTAACAGCCAAACATGGATTTCTGTGCCTTTTGTAATTCCTGTGTGAATGCTGCAGTAACACAAGAACAGAGGTTATAAAAAAAACTGCATTTAATGTATGTGTGCATTGTATGAGTGGCTGAAATGTTATTCTATATATGTTTAATATTTTCTGTTTCCTATATATCAAACTGACTCCTGCTTTTTCATTTGTTGAGAAACTTGCTTCTATGTGGCACCGCTCTACTGTCTCTTTTCCATCCGAACATAAAATCTAAAAATTCAGGGGAAATTGGTCTGAAGCCTTTAGTCATGAAATCCGAAGATCTAATCAGTGAACAGCGTAGTAAAGTGGAAAAATGCCTATCCACATTGCACCTACCCTACAAGCACAAGGCAGTTCATGGACGTTTGCATGTTTTTTTTTGTACTTCTGCAATACACAGAAGATGTAAGTTTGTGAGGAGTACAAATCCAGTTTTAAATGAGCTCTTAGTAATGTGTACATGTCGACTAATGTGCTGCACTCTGAACCACAATATTGACAGAGTATATGCCAAGGCTAGTTCCCTAATAGACTGAATTAGTACAGTGCTGGAGATGGTCTGGAGTGTTATTTCCCCCCCTTTGCCAGCAGGATTTTCAGGAGTCTGCAGTCAAGGCGGAAGGTCATAAACATGATGTGATCGCACCTGTCACCCCTCCCTGCTTTCAGTCTACTTCCTTCACCTCAAGGCTCAACATCGGCAGGTTTAGTTTGTTTGACATTTGGCTTCAACATCCACATACACACACATTTCTCACGCATCTGTAAACATCTCACACTGCAGATGCAGTAGACATTCACGTCCCCACTTAAAGATTTGCAAATTAAAACTAAGGCTTAACTCTCATTTTTGTCTCACATTTTTGTTAGGATAGTCAGAGCAGACACAAATGTAATTAAAGGTTTTCTGTGTCAAACCAGTTTCCCTGCCTCCAGCTAAGAAACCTGCTAGCTGGCTCACTCAGAGGAGAATTTCAAGTTCTGTACCAGCACAGCACGTTTGTTACGATAGACAACCTGTGAGCTGAATGATAATGAAACCATGTGACCAAAAAAAGACAAAGGGTGGCAAGGGAGGTCATTAACCCCACAGCTTGACAGTCTATTCTGGTTTGTGTGTGTGAGTATTGGAGAGTTTTTCTCGTAATATCAAAACACATACACAAGCAACCTACATTATAAAAACATGCTGTCCCTCTTGGGTCTCAGAGCAGCGTGGGTCAAAGGGTTGTCAGGGTGACAGGAGATGTGCTGGGTGGTGGGTTTAATATCAACAGGTGAGGACAGAAACAAGAAACAGTTGCAGAAGCCAGCAACCCGTCCAACCACAAACACGCAGACACACACAGGTGTGTGGCTACACCTGTTTGACAAAGCTTTTTCAATAACTGCACACAAGTGTAACTGAGATGCTCATACCAGCACACAGACCCATACTAAGTGAGGGTTAAATGCATTCTAAACATGTTACCGCTAAAAAAAAATAACAATGTCAGCAGCAGCTTTTCTGAAGTAATTTAAGCATTAGAAAAAGCAAACCACAAACATTTAAGATATGTCTCCGTCAGCAACCTGACATTATGTAAAATACCGTCTGTCAGCCCATTCCACCAAAGTATTCAGTTCTTAACCAGTGCTTGAAGTGGAATAGGTGCAACTACTGTGAGCTTGCAGCCTGCAAATGCAGCCACCTCTGTTTAATCTGGTTTGACTTAATTTTTTGAAAAGTATACGAATACATATGAAAAGTATAGTTTAAGTTAATTAACTGTATTTAAACATACTTATGTCTTAGCATCACTAAATTGTTGCAAAAGTTAAACCATTTTCTCAATGAAAGTGCTGAAAATTTTTATTTTGGTGCTTAAACTACGATAAAGTTGAACTGTTTACAAGGACGACAGTGTAGTGTGTACATTGTTGCATCACCAATTGAAGAAAGATATGGCATCTCGGAAAGGTTTGTCCAAGACTGGGCACCAAGTCAGTGTAATTAAGTGTTTTTTATCTTTTCTTCTATTTTATGCATTTAACCCTACTTCAATGTTTTCTCCATTTAACAGTAATAATTTTTCTAAGAAACAATGAATTCTCACTTTTTTCATTGAGAGTTAGGCCTTTTAAGTTTATTTTACTTATTACTAGGAATTATCAAAAAGATTAATAAACTGAGTTGAACTTCCCATTCATCCATAAATTGGGGGACATTATGCATGAAATCAGACTTCCAACACGTTGGCTGTCACGTGCTTCCTCTGCTTGTCGGCACATTGATGATGTTCACAAACAGGGGATACTGAATGATGCTCTTTTGGATATTACACCAAGTTTGTAGGAGGGAGCAGGCAGGGTAGAGTCTACTAAATGACAACTGATGACAACAGCTCCTTTAGATAAGTTCAGGGAGGCATTGCATGAAAGGAACTGTCAAATCTTTTTCTATCAGGAGAACTTTTTGAACGTGTCGGTCTCGTCTTGACTACAACACTGACGACTACAATCACATGGTAGATTGCGTCATATCACCCAACCCTCAACAACATCGAACCACTGCAAGATTATCTGCTACATTCTACATGACATATTTGACTATCTGGGACACAGACAAACAGTGGTTGAAACTTTACACTTGGGTTCACATACAATGATGATATTTACTGCTTCAAACTGACAAACACATATGCATTATTCTGTTTCCTCGTACGATAATCAGTAAGCACACCGTGACACTGTTCCATTTTCTAAAAAAATCCATTATTGGATGGGCATTACTTCCTTAATACAGGTCATAAAGAGATAGGAAATGACTGAATGAGGTGGGAGGACCAAACAAAAGCTCCAGGTCTCTTGGAGAAAATTGTGTAGCCTGAAACATGACACCATAATGATCACATACATTCACAGTTCAAAGTTCACACACACACACACACACACACACACACACACACACACACACACACACACACACACACACACACACACACACACACACACACACACACACACACACACACACACACACACACACACACACACACACACACACACACACACACACACACACACACACAGGGATTTTGGTCACAACCATCATCATGCGACATTCGTTAACTGTCAGCTGACAACAGCCAAGCAGGGCTCTTCTTCAGCGCCTCACTGACACAAACATCTGATCAGACATTCCCTGGACGTGCTATAAACCAATTATTTAGGACAATATGTTCGGTTTTGTTGTGTTGGTATTCATTTTTAGGGGTATGCGTGCTTCATCAAACACAGGTTGAGTGAGAATGAGTCCTCACATTAGACATCGGGGCGGGGCTCTATGACTATTAGGTGTGTTAGGGTGAATTTTGTGGTCGCTCGAGGTATTCAGGCATTGGGTGTGAAGGGAGGAGCAGTGGTTTGAGTGGCACCAGAGTGTACTGTCTCAGTCATTACCTCAATTCTCCCAGTGCCCCAGGAAAGATAAAAGCCAATGATGGCTTTTTCAATGCATCTTAACTCTCATTAGGATCAGGAAGCATCATAAAGCTTTCGAGCTCTGATGATATCCCTGATCGTTCACTAGCTGCATCACTTTCAGCTGTATGATCTGATAATGCAATGTTTACCTGTTTATCTGTGACTGCAGAGAAAAGCTGAAAAAATACAAATTTCTTAATACATTTTGAAAAAGCAGTCGGAGTCGCAGTTTTTGGATCCAGCACCATACTTATCACCTAGATATGAGATTGGAATTATTGTTTTCAGAAATTATATCCTATAATACAAAAATATAGTTGTGTCAGTGCTGGAAAAGGGTCTGGTTGCACATATTTTTATTCCGGCTTGTTTGTATTTCTTATAACCAATCACAATTGTCTTAGGCAGTGCCAAGTCCAGGATGTAATGTCAGAGCCCCCGCATTAAAATAGCCAAATCCTAGTGAAAGGAAAGGTAACAAGTGTTTTCTTATTTAGGTTCAAATTGTTGGCGACCATGTTGACATGACGGTAGATAGCCATTTTTAGTGTGTAGGTTGCTGCCTCATGTACAGTCTGTACATTTGAAATAGTTAATACACATAACCAATCTGAAATAGTCGGCCAATGGCAGACATATACATCCAGTGAGTCAGACCAGGGGAGATGTGAGAAACAAACAAAACAAACCCCTTTCCAATTATTGGGGACGTCTCAGGGTTGCTGTGGAAACATCCCAATAAAGGCACTGAAAGGTTTACCCCATTTACTACAACCTCAATGTGAGGTTGTTCCTACGCTGTACTCTCACATGCCTGCACACCCACGCTGCTTTTGGAATCATACGCAAGTACTCTGGTATTCCGACAGCAGCTGGATCTCAGCCAGGTTTGTTCTCCAGCTTTTTCATGCTTTGGTGCGAGGCCATTAGGTGTGTCACTCAGGACAAACACATACACACCTCCTACTTCGCCCCACCTTGCATTTCAGTACTGACAAGTAGCTTATGAAGTGTCAACTCCCTATGCCTTCTAAACCTGCTGATGGATGGATGCCTCTACAAACAGCATTCCTGGTTGTTACACAAACCACGGGCAAATGCCTCCTCCTTTTTGAGGGCACTCTACTTTTCCAGCCACCAGCCTCTTTGGAAAGCATTGCACGTGTGCTTGTGTGTTTAACACAACTGCTCTTTGCTGCCATTTAGCGTTCCAGCTAGAGAGAGTATAACATAAAGCTTCTCCACACTAGCCTGGATCTCTTCAGGATGGATAGCACCTGCACAGCTTGACTCCACTTCACACTGATAACTTGAATTTCCCCATCTAGCCTTGATGCACCGTGATGCCCGTGTGGCCAAACGTGTTCTTTTTCCTATTTAAAAAAGATCTAAGATCTACCAGTGCGAATAGTCTTTTCTTTATGGTCCTAATGTGTTAACTTATTCCAAGAACTATTACCCAATACGTTGTAGACTGAATGACCTGCATTGCGCAAGTTTCCTCACTCTCAGATGCAACTGGTAATGGACAAATTCCGACAAGCTACTCTATTATCTAAAATTATACTTAAATGCTGTGCAGTTACATCATGTCAGTTAATATCTACCTGACTTATGAAGACATATCATACACACAAGTTGTGAAAGAAGCTTAAAATAGTCCACAGTAATTGCTTTTCAGTACCACACAGAAGCATTTCTATGGTTGACAAAGAGACAAGAAAGTGCGTTGTTTGCTGCCTTTGCATTAGATGAGTTTGAACTGTTTCTGACACAAAAGCAACGGTCAAGGAAATTCCTCAATTTCAGAAAGTCATGCCATAAGTGAAAACATAAAAACAAGATATACTATTACTAGATTGCGGAGGCTCTCATTGGTTCGGAGCCATGTGAGGGGGTGGTACAAGCTGCAGAGAGTAGGTGGATGAGGGGGGGATGGGGGAGATGTTTGGCAGCCATACAAGGATGGGGAGGGTGCGAACAAGGCAGCGTGTGTGATATATGGAGTGGAGCTGCAGCGCAGAAATGTTTTGAGGGGGTGCACACATTTGTAGAAGCCCTCTCAGGAAGTGTGTGTCTCTCTAAGGAGCCTGAGGTTCATGTGGAGACCAGATGTCTGTCCTCCTGTCTGGATATGCACAGAATGGGGGGGGCGCTCCCGGGTTCCCCGCCAAAAAGATGAGACTGCTGAGAGACATCACAGTCTTTACCCACCAAGTTTTCTATTTTGTGATATGCATCTCTCTTTGCCATCTGATTGGCCCCCTTTACCCTAAGGATGTGGCATGGCATTGTTGTATTGTTCAAGGCCTTCTTGCTCTGAACGCCCCTTCAAACATTTCAGCAAAAACAACTGCGCTTCCAGCAGCTCATCGTGTGCAAACATGATGTCGACACTGGAGATTTTAAAATGTACTCCTCGCACCATGTGGCTGGGTACACCAAATTGTGGTTTAAAAAAGGAGGCGTGGCAGAGCCCACAGATTTTGGGTGGCTGGAAATACATCTGTGGGCGGGCTAGCAAAAACAAAAACATACCATACATTTTAAATCAACTGCTGCTGTAAACTAACAAGGGTCTGAAAACACAAGCGTATATTACAAGTCCTTCAACTTACCTCTACTTGACATTTACCTTCTCAACATGCTTTTTAATATTCTTCTCAATGCAAGATCAACCAATGAAGGAAGTACATCCATAGGAAAAAGACCGGCTGAGCTACGGATATGTTGGTATAAACAGCCTCGGCAACAATGGAGACTTCAAACCATATGAGGCTTGAAGAATTACAACCACTCTGTATTTGCCTGGACTGCAGTCACATTAGGCAGCTTGTCCGTGGGCCTTAGACATACAGCAGAGAGCGGAAGGAGAAGCTGAAGCAAAGCAAAGAAAACTCATTGATGGAAGGAAAGAAACAGCTCAGGATAATCAGGCTCTGCAGTGTTGAAGATATAGAAATCCATGGCAGAAGAGGCATTCCAGTGACATGTGGTGATCCACTGGTGACAACATGGCCAACAACCAAATACATTATATCCCTGCTGCTCCAAAAGTGACATTCCCTGTTGGTTCTGTGAGACTGCTTCACTGTCCTCCCACAAATATCTACTTTTATGCCTTGTTAACCGAGACCAGGTCCATTCATATCTGACATGGTACAAGACGAACCCGTCAAGAGGAAAAAGTGACTGCATCTGAAAACATGGCAAATCTGATTTCCAGGTTATATGGAAACAGACACATGTACTGTTGATTTACTACATCTGACAATCAACTGGAGTCCTTGTATAAGTTCCTTAAGAATATACTGTACACTATTCTCCAGCAAAATGATGTGCATATAGAAGAAAACCCATATTTCTAACAATAATTTAAACTTGTATGTTTAGTATTTGCCACACATACTTCATCACTCACTTAACATCATCTTTAGCCGGCAGCTTCACACTGTGGCTTTAGCTGCTGCACAATATAAAGGAAATCATTTTCATCACAAATGGAGATATCCTTGGTGAGAACATGCTCAAGTGCCAAAAACTTGACAGCTAGACGGCTTTAGAAAACAATAAGAACATTATTGGATATGCCCCACCAAACCGACCAAACTAGATTTGAATCTCACTTAAAATCTGTAAATGATTGAATGAATGTTTACACAAGTTCGTCATCCAAGTGGAGCAAGCTTGAGCAAATCTGTGGGGTGGAAGAACAGAAAATTCTCACGTTGTGTGACCTTATGTCAGCTGCTGTTTGTTTGTGCATTTGTGATTGACAAATGTTATGTTCACTAAAACCATTTTTCATTAAATATAAAAATGATTACAAAAAACTAATATTACTCCAGCAAAGGTGGTTAGAGTTATGCTATACACTTTATGTCATTCAAACCTGAGGAAATATGACTGATGATTAACACGAGGGCTGATTATTGCAAATTTGGAAAATACCATAAGGCAATTGGGAAATCAATTACTTTCCCCTGGGAGTTACAAAATCGTATTCTTCATTTGCGCGTGTAGGAACAACTTGTGAAGTAATCCTTCACACTAATTGGAGTATAAATTATGACGAAATGTTACAACAAATCCATATAAGTAGCATATGGAGAGAATATTTAAGAGCCTACATGTGTAGATATGAAGCACACAAGCAAGTGCAGATGTGATAGGAAACAGCACGGATCCTTAAATGGCTGATTAACCTGTGCTGCCCTGATTTGCTTAAGAGGAGTGTCGACCATGTCCTTCCCTACGGAGATAATTAAATTCTGCCTGATGAGAAAGGGATGATCGACATTTACGGAAGGAAATGGTAAATATGCTGCAAAACTGCAAACCCATGTGAGGGGACAAAAAGAGAGCAGATGAACAAAACTAATTCACCGGGGGTTTCCAATGTGTGTTATTGATGAACATCTCAACAGAGAACATCAGATACTGTTATTCACATGCTTTCGTTCTTCATGGAAAAAATAATCCTTCTGCCTCTGCTTGGCATCCTTCTCTTCTGGCTCATATTTTTTAACTACAAGCTCATTATTTCCAAGACCAAAGGGGCAATCGAGGTTGAAATAGACCCACCATGTGGACGAAGGTTTCTGAGAAGAAAGGCAAACAAACCTTTGGTTTACATTATCCATACATACTGCAGTATCTGCAGCTCAAAACAATGGCTTAATCAACACATTTTATTAAACATTATGCTAAATTGGCTCCATACTGATGATTACCTTTAAAAAAGCCCTGCATGTTATGTTTCTGAGACAATTTATATAGGAGATACATACATATTTAATCTCCTCAGAGGAAGGCACCCTATTCATGGCAGAACTTTCAAGACTTCCTGTTTTCCAAAGGAAACATGAGGTTATGGCAGGATCTCATCTGTGAGTGACTGACGCTGGGCCATTCTCAGACAGAAATAAGAAGCTGTAATCTCCACTTCAGTCAATAAGGAGGGGGGGGGGAAAACTTTCCGTGGAATGTCTGACTTTATTATTTCTCCCAGTCTGCGACAACCGGGATCAACAAAACCCTGTTACATCTCCTGATGTTTTCCTATGTTTTCAACGAAAGGAATCCCTTGCAGAAGATCAAAGAAATGAAGACACCCAGACCAGATAATAACAAGTATATCTGAGCTAACACTAAAGGAGTAGGTACGGGTCAAAACAAAGAGTTGGGAGCTAATGGGAAATATAAGATGTGAGAATAAAACACACACATAGGTTTGACAGTACAAAATGTGTTAGGAAAGTGACATAAAAAGTAGATATAAACTCTGTATGCCATTTAAGATAACTGTGATGTCAGCTTTCTCAATCCTGAGCTTGTAGCTGTCATGCTGATGTCATCCTAAGACTCAATCATTTAATAACAACCTTAGATATTAAGTGTTTTTTTTATAATTCCATAAACAAATCTTGTTTCACCCTTACAATTTGAACAGCGTTCAGTCACATGGCCCATAAAGTAATTTGCCTGTGTTGTTTCATGGCTTACGTCTGTTAGCATACGCTTTTATCATTAACTGTCGTGCAAATTTCCACTCACATCTCTCACCATATGGTCCGACAAGAGTTTCCAGCTCTCTCATCTACCTTGTTTGCTCAGTCAGATGTAAATGCTTTACACAGAGCATGATATCTATAATGAGAGTCCAGAGAATGTCAATTAAACTCATGCTGGGCTGTTTCGATATCTCTGTTTTTCCCAGAAACTGTGTTTTTCACAGTGCTGTCAAATTATCTGATTATGCAAATGTAGTTTTCATATACACAGTAATATTAGCACTTACTGACATGAAGATTGCACTGTACTAAATAATCAATGTCACGTTTTAATATCAATCTGCTTCAAATGGGTTTGTCTCTTCAACCACATCCCTTCCTCCACATGTTTGGTTTGTGTACAGGGAAGCTAGACTGTACATTAGCATTGTAAGACACAGGAGTGATGGGCAGGACTGAAAGATGAATCAGTGGGCTGCCAATATGAGGAGCGGATTAACTACAGATCAACCTCCTGCTACTGACTGTATGACCAGCTGGACCTGCTCAGTTCAGTGCTACACCCACTGGGAAAACACCTTGAACTTAATATGACCAGTGCTTACATTTGCAAATCAAGACCTGACTTCTTCCTCTTGCTTTTCAGCCCTTCATGAACCTCTGACACAATTAATTAAAACAAGAAAAAAGCAGAGCAAAAATTATAGAAGCGAACGAATAAATGACGGTCCTGATGATGGTGCAAATGAAAAACAAGCGATTAAAGAGAAAGAGAGTACGCTTGCTGAGAAACACAGAAAGTCATGTGAATGAAGTAGTCTGTCCCTCCCACACTCTAGTGACAATCTGAGGCCAGCTGGTCCAGCTAAAGCATCCATTCACTAGGCTTCCAGGGAGAGGAAGGAAAAGAAAAACAAGACTTCCAGAAATCTGAATCTGAAGGCCTTTGACACCAAGAAAAGGGTTGTGCTGGAGCTGGTTCCCACAACTAATCCTAAATGACACTTACACAATTTTCAAGCCAGTATATCAGCACGTATATGCAGGTTTTTTTTAACATGGGGAAGCCTGCCATCAATAGATGATTGACTCCTTCCGACTGCCAGAAGACCCCTGGTATTTCACGTTCAACGTCACATGTGTAGAAAGGCCAGTTAACATTTTACTGTGGTTTCATTTTTTTCCTTTTTAACTCAACATTGAATGAAAAATGTTGGAGCTCTGCTTGAACACAGACTGGTGGAAAACTACTTAAACACCAGTGTCTGGAACTTCATCACGCGTCATAGCTCAATCTGGAAAAAAAAAAGGGAGAAAATAGGGTGTTGTGATTCCATCACTGCTGATCAAAAAAGGAGCCTTATAAATACTTGTGACTGCATTTGATCCAGGAATGAACGCCAATTGTACCCTTCCCCAATCATACAGACCTCGGGTAAAGCACTCTGCGACCACTGAGCTTCATGGAAATAGTTGTTATCCTCACCAACCAAAAAAAAAAAAAGGAAAACTTGGAAATGTACACTGTTCTCTAACTTTGCCTTATTCTTCTTACACTAAAATGTCTGTTACGCCGTATGTTTGTTATACCCATGTCTTATCACAAAGCCATTAGACTACCAATACCAGTAGAAATGTGGGTGAGTTGATAAAAACATTTGCTAGTTTCCTGGCACTGTCTCAAGTCATGTTGCTGTGAAGGGCTTAGTTCCTTTAGTTGAGACACATACTGAAAGGGGGTCGCTTGAGAGCTGTTTTGCTGTTAAATGTACAGAAAAAATATGCATCAGAGTATACTTGAGATGCCAAGATGTTACTTAAAAAGAGAGTGATGCTATATGACTGTGACTGTTTGTTTACATTTAGAAGCACTGTATATCTGTCCATTTATATACTCAATGTGGCAGGTTTAAGCATGTTTTCTTTGATAAACTCTCTAAAGAGATCATCATGTGGTATACTTTGTCAAACCACGTTACACTACGCAGTCACGTTGTCACTGACCTGACCTCTACATTCTGCAGAGAAATGTTTTCACATATTTTAACCCCACAACAAACACATAAATCATGGCTGCTGTACAGTACAGATCCCAATCCTGTCAGAACCACTTCCAATAAAATAAGAACAGCTCTTGTGCTGTAAGTACTACACTCGAATGACAAGACAAGAGCTTGGCAACAGAAAGCAGTACATAACTTAAGCTTGGATATAGGTCACACAGCCAGGAGCAGAAAGAGAAAACATCAAATCAGGATGTAGTTCTATATTGCCACTTCATATCATTTCTCTATTTATTTTCCATAGGGGTTAAAAGCAGGAATGCCTGAGGGGTTAACTGATCTGACCTGCTCTTCCGGCAGGAAGCATCTCCTGTCAGGCTAGCGTGCTGAGGGTCGCTATGTCAGCTAGAAACAGTTGTGTTTTTAAAGTGGATAGACAGAGACGATGGAAAACGGGAGGAGTTTAACTTTCTCAAGGCATGACAGAAGGTTGAATGCTTGGTGGGGGGTGGGGGGACTGGTCACACTGGATTGATTGTCTCTTTGTTCCTCCCTCACTTGTTCTTTGTGGCTAGACAAGAAAGACGATTATTTTGTCTTGCCCATGTCTTTGCTTCTGACAGGTGCGTTGGGGTTGTGGTTCATGATGTGTTTGTGCTGTTACTGCTGTATATTGAATTCCCAGGGGTGGTAGATACATGTAGATGCAAAGGTTAGATATTCCATTGTCTGTAACGGTTAAGATGAAAACATCTTTGGCCACAATAAACAGGTTTATTTCCAACTGTAACAGTAATGATCGAAAGACCTACCACCAAGTGATGAAAGAGCAGCTCCCAGGAGTGACTCAGCTTCTGGTTGAACACCATGTCACAGAAATCATAGATGAAGTAACCTGTGAGGATAAGACAGCATTCAGCCAAATTTAATGTCATCTGTAGGTGCGTAAATTCATTAATTAGCCCAAACTTAACAGATTGTTTTAGACAATAGAAGCCTCGAGTGTATCAAGTGTGTCGGGGGGGGGACCCTGCTTCCATGACGACAGCAACCAAGATGCGTCTTGGAGAGGGGCTATTCATATCCACCAACTCCACCCTTCCCCTCTACCAGCTGTATCCATGGTGACCGCTATTCAGAAAGCTGGAAAAATAATGGAGTGTTGAGGATGGGGACGGACGAAGGGGTGCGAGGAAGCCCAGGGCTTCGGTGAGGCGGGAATTAATCTCATTCTGTTGTAAATTTGACACTGGGACCCTTATATTGACAGGGTGAAATGTTTGAGTTCATGTCACCATAAACAAATGTACTAGCTACCAGCGGCAAAGATTGCTATCAAGCGTTTGATTGGTTTATTGGTATTATCTGGTCTCCATGGCAGTTCATGTTGTTTCATAAGAGCATTGACAATGGATGGGGGAAAAACATTGCGGCCTTTGTGGTCTTTTCAACAACAGCTTTTGTTTTCAACAGCGGTCAAGTTTGGGTCAAGTTTGGGTCAAGTTTTGCCACAAACAGCCAATTTGAGCGTGTGACTCGTTAAATAAGAGTGCCAATTAACTGACTTCTCTTATCTTGCCTTTTGTTTTTAAATGGCGGCTTCTGTGTGGACACATCTGTATTCAAAACACAGAAGTGGAATAAAGAAGGAGTGGCTGACAAAGCAAAGTGTTTCTCTTTATGTTCTGCTATATGTGATGCCTGGCTCTGTACAGCTAATGTCCACACAAAGAACAAAGGAGTCAGATAATGCTTGACGTTCCATTCAGGATCCTCTGGAGTGAAATCCATTGGTATGTTTACATGAGTGGGGAATTCCTTTCTTAAACAAGTTAGTCAAACAAGCGGGTTTCAGGCAGCCAACATCACGTCTCTGTTGGAATGACCCAGTTTAGCATGAAAAATCTGATTAGGCCACCTGGCTTAATCTGATAATGGCCAAGTCACAGCCATGTAAACATCTTACTAGTGAGGCTTTTTGTTTTTGTGGTCTGTGTAAACTTGACTTCCTTTGCAAAATGGGTACTTCTTTAAGCTATATAAACAAAATGAGCCCACTGAGAGATACAGGGCTTCAGACTCATTTCTCACATGGTTGCACTGGTGCGCCAAACTTTTTCATTTAGGTGCACGAGCACATCACTTTGGAGCACCTAATAATACATTACATGTTTAATTTCTATGGTGTTAACACATTTTTGAAATGGTTGTAAACAGCAGTTGGGTGAAAATATACATTTTCTTCATTTAAATTGCAAGCCACAAGAAAACTGTGATAACCTGAGTTGTTTTAAAAATAAACTGCTACATGTCAGGCACATCAGTGCGACCAATGAAGATGTTAAGTCACAAATGACAGACTTTTAGGCGCATGTGTGACTAAAATTTTTGCACCCTGGAGTCTTTTATTGTATTTTATGGGCGAAGTGCTACAGGCAGAAGAAACTCTTCTTCAGCAACATGGAGAACTAACTTTAGAATATTAAAAAGGCCCATGAAAGCAGTATTACACCAGATCTTTACCCTCAGTTGGGTTTGTCTGAAAGACATTGTTCTAGATACTGGACGAGGTCTTCATTCAACAAGTGGAGAATCACTTATGGCACGTTACTGTGAGGGCTGAGCGCACAAATCTGGTGCACAAAACTCCGCACTAAACTTCCTGAGGCCTCAGAATCACACCACGTTTCTGGCGGGAGGGTTCGGGGGGAAGCACTTGCATAAATCAACTGCCTTTTTTTTGCGCAGTTACTGTCGTGGTGATGTCACATGACTTTTACAGAGTTACGCCTCGTGCCAGGGACTGATAATAATGCCCCCATTGATCTTCACACACTGACAGTACTCCTTGCTTTGCCAGATTCCAGGGCTGACTTCCTCAAAGAATGTCAGACATCCTGGGAATCCTCGGGGAGCCCTTGCAACCCGGCACAGATCCAATAAAAGTATGGATTTAAGAGGGCTCACGTGACACTAGTTACTGTAATACTTTAGAGATTAATGAGAGAAACAGTAAAAACAGGGCGAGTTGCCATTTTAAGAATGTGGGGTAAGATGTGCATTTAGGTTTGGGAAATCTGAATGAAATTGAGCAAAATCTAATTTGTGCAAAGCCTCTAGTATGAAAAAAGAGTAGATGGTTAAATTCCTGGCAGCCTTCATTGACATTAGGATATATCTATAGGACAAGTTGACAGGTCAAGCCATAAAGTTTAACAGTATCAGAGTCAAATGAGAGGGAGAGTACACACATCCGAAAACACACCCAGTGGTTGTAATGTCCATCTCCATTACATTCATAGAGAACACAATGAGAACGTTTCAATATGAAATGAATCAACTCTGGAAAATACAATACTATGATCAAGTGTGAATTGAACTGTAGAAACAATTAACAAATGCTGGTGCATTTAAAGACATGAAAACAGTGCTGAGCCTTCAGGGTGGCACTGATGGGAAAAAAGGCTGAGTTTACAGTGTCAGAGCAACAGTTCACTGCACAATTTATTGACCCTTAATTTTTTTTAAAAGTTTGTCATCCAATTCATTAAACTTCAAAATATTTGGTTGAAACAAATGTTTTACAATGTCTACACAAACGCTTTGACCTGATACTGCGCTGACACCATGCAGGAAAATGGAACTAGCTTGGATGGACCATGCCACTTCCTTTTACAGTGGTAGCACCGAAGGAAGCGCTCCCTCTCTCAAAGTCCTCCCCTCTGCACTAACACCACCACCAGCCCATTCACATAATGGCTAAGTTTGTTATTCACCACTGTAGAAGTGCTTACAGGCTACTCACCGATTGAAAATGACACCAAAGCATGAGAAAACACAGAGTGAGTTTCTATCAGGTCTTCGGCCATCTGTGGGTGAAGGAAGAAGCTGACAGGATAAAAAAAAGAAGTTCAGAAAAAACTGTTTCACAGTTTGTGGAAGTAGAAGCTATTTATATGCATTTCCAATAACATCTTGTATACTGGTAGAGGATCTTGCCAAGCAGCAGGGCAAAAATAATGACTGCTCAACAATGATTTAGATAGACGAAATACAAAAATTCAGTTAAATAGCATACATTGAAAAAAAACATGTGTTTTTAAGCTAATTTAAATAAAGACGCGCCAAAAGTCAGAATCCATGAATGAAACCAGGCTGGCTCTCTAAACAGATCCCAACCATTAATTTCAAACCAGATGCAGATTTAAGAAGAACTCAATAAAAACTGTGCTTGTTGTTGAACTTACCAAAGCACTGCCCATATCGCAGTGATGAAGCTGTGCAGAAAGGATGTAGCGATATTCCTCCATTTCCAGGCATTCCTGCAGGCGGATTCAGGCATGGGGAGTTTTCTCACCCCAGCGTTGACAAGTCTGAAAAACACGGCGGAGCTCCCCGTCGTTAAAATCACTGAACTCAACTCCATAGTTGAAATATCTGTTTGGTCAATGAAGACTTGACAGAGCACAAGCGTCCACGATGTGCGCGGTGTGATGAATATCACTAACTAGTGACTGAAGAAGCAGATGCTGATTATAAACGCAGAGGAGCAGACGGGCAGGGGGCCACTTGTTTCCGACGACCGACACAATCACGTTAAAATCCCGGTGTGCTCCCAATCATCCGCGGCTTCTCGTCACTCAGAGAGGCTTGTGTAGCGCGGTTATTGTCCAGAGAGAGGAGGCGTGCGCGGATCTATCAATTAATCTTCACTGACAAGGATTATATGTTTGACATTTCTGTCATAAAAAAAAGAAAATGTCCAGCGACCGCTCTGCGACCACACGTAGAGCCGGGAGCAGTGGATGGTGTTAAGGTGTGAAGCCTCGTTCGCAGTTGTGAAACAGTCCTGCTGTAAAAACCTTGCTTGTGTAACTTTTTGACATCAACAGAAACCAAAGACAGCTTCTCTCCGCCCTACTATGAAGGGGCGCGGCCAAGAGCACGTTTCATGTGTTGTGTTGCCTTCAAGTGCTGTCGGAAATACTTCACTCAGACACGCTAGTATTACTACCATACATTATGTTTTAAAATATGTAAACATTAAACACACCATGTTGATTTTTAATCTACCAAAGCTAGTCAGTTAAACTTGACAGGAAGAAATCAATGTTTTTCATACCTTACTTATTTTTTCAGATGTGAGCTGCTCCACGTTGCATTGTGGGACAGCAACTTCCATCTATACTGACACTGACAAGTTCACATAATTGAGTGACTTTTGTGTGCAAATGCTAAGGCTGCAAGATGATTTTGTTGCAAAACTGATGACATTGAATGTCTGATTAGATCTTAATCAGATTTTCTACATTTAAATCATTTTTTTGCCAAATTTAGACAGTTTTCCTTAAAATCTAATTGAGGCAAGTGTAAATTTTTATTCTGGGCTGTATAAATAAAACTGACTTGATTATACAGATCCTTTTCACTGCAAACACTTTGGCTTGTCAGGGCACATTAATGACGGCTTCATGCCATTTAGGTGAGCTCGTTCCAGGGCTCTGGGTGTGCGCATGCTCACTCACTGACATGGCTTATTGAGTCACTTGATAGTATAAAGCCATTGTTCCCTTCATTGGTCACACCTGTGCTTTTCCTGCTTTGACAAGACAAATGCTTGCTGTGAAAATGGTCTATAGCTACTGTGTATTTGCAAAACATTTAACTTTTGAGAGTTTTGTCAAAAAAAAAAAAATTTATTACTCAAGGCAGTGTAATAGAATGCATTGTTTTGGTGTTCATAATGAAATTCAGTTATTGTGCTGGAACTTTTACCCACCAAAATTTAATTATGGTGACAAGAAGCCAGTAGCCAGTAGCCGTTTGCCTGCAGATGAAGAACAGATTGTTTTGTTTTCAGTGGTTGTTAGCTTTGTACTATTTGATCTATTCAAGAAACAACATCAAACCTACATGGCCCTTTGAATACTTACATTATTCTTTAAAAGCAAGACCTCTCTGACCAAGAAACGACAAATTACGATGAGCTCTCAAAGGCAACACCTCTTCTATCATCTCATTGGTTCACAAACCACCGTGGATTTATGGGAAGAGTAGTTTATATGACATGTAAATAACGACTATGTAACACACGGCATGGCACTTTGACTTGACACAGCATTCACTATATACTAGTATTGTTTGATACTCTAAATGGAGCTTGAAACGAGATGAATATTTGACTTTTCTCTCGCCGTTTCATTCAGTGGAAGTGAAAGAAAACGGCGCTGCTTTCATTCAAGCCAGGGCATGACCGTGAACATGAATGACTGCTGTTATATTTGGTAACACAGCGACATCATCTGGTTAAAAACCACGTCGCATTGAGACGTCCGAGTTTAAAACAGCACCCTGCCTCCCTTCAGTGAGGGCCAGTCATTGGTAATGTATGTAAAACTGTGAGTGTTGTAGCATCTCTTTTCCTTATGCTGCCCCAGGCACATTAATATCAATATGTGCAAAATCCCCTTGTATTATTAACCGATATGCAATATATATGATACCTTTTCTATGTGTTTCATTGTAGTTTACTTATAATCCTAGCTTACTCTTATTTTTTGGTACAGATGTCAGCATTTGCTACTTTGACACTTTTTTATTATAAGGAGTGTTTTATTTTTTATTCTTATGTTTTCAATGTTCGTTATTCTGACTATTCTCTGACAAAAGATTTCCTTCAGAATAAATAAAGCTAATTATATCTTATCTTTAAGCACCCGTTGAACCTTTTTCGGGCCATTATTATCACTAAGTGAGCAATCAATTAAATTGATGACCACACAAAACCACTGGAACAATTTTTTAGAGTTCATGTAATGTCATATGAATAAGGGTCATGGGCACATTCCTTGCATCTCTGTACTGTCAATATCTGATTTCACAAACTTTTTTTTTTATTATTCATTTTCTTCCTTCTTCTTTTGAAACATTTAATTTTTTAGACATTTGATAATCTCTTCTGTTTGCCTGGCTGTTAAATCAGCCTTTGTCTAAACCAGCCAAAGAATATGTTACTGTTATGCCAAAAACCAGATAACATGAAAACTAGATGTGATAAACTAAATAAACAAACACTTTGCTTTCATGAGTGAAAAACACAAATAAACAAACTGACCTTATGAGGAAAACACAATTTCAAACTGTTTTACTGTTGACCAACTTTCTAGCGTCAGGCAGTGTTCTGGGTCCCTTATTTTCATCTGAGAAAGGTTTTTTTATTCAGTCATGAAAATGTTTCAAGTTTCTATAATTACCTCAATTATATTGTAAATATTAAATTCTGAGTTTGAATTATTCTCAAAAACTTAGTAATGGCTCTTTAAGTTAGTTTGTTTATTTGGTTTATCCATTCATGAATCGAAAAGTCTAAAATTATCTACGAAGATCTTTTTTTGTGATAAAAATCTCTTCTGTCATATAGGCACACTCAACATATGGTTAGCTAAAAGGTCATGTCACTGTTTTTAAGTGAATATCAGGTGAAGGTAAATTTGTTCAGTGTCGTTCGTTGCATATTTGTTTACATTGGTTGGAACATTCATTGAAGAGCTTACAAGTTAAACAAAGGATAATTAATTGGCGTTACAGCTGCTTAAAAGCAACAATGTGCGGCTAACAGCTAGCTGGCTAATAGCAAGTTAATCGAACGTCATTGAAACAAAGGCACTTTAGCTAGCCCTAACATTTGACTCTCTTCACGACTACATTCCTTCTCCAAATCCAAACCAGCACCATAATTATGTTGGTTATGACTAAGAACAATTCTGACTGCAGTTACTCATCCTCAGCTGTCCTTACTGACCTAACCTCCATCCTGTCTCTCCGGCAACGCCTGCGTGAGCGGCGGATCTGCGCACCGCCGCTACACTTCCGGCTACGGTTGACCGTGTGGGAGGAGCTAGCAAGGGAGCACGCGACGCCGCCGGGATGTCACGCGGGCAGTTCCCCTGCGCTCGCTCGCTGCGAGCCGACCCGTGTTTGTTTGTCTCAGTGCAGAATACCGCAGAAGAACAGGCTGAGCAGACCGATGCTTCATTTGTGACTACTTATAGTAGAAAGAACACAGGTGAGCACGGCTAGAGCTATGACGTTTTTTTTACTCATTCACGCCGCCGATTTTAGAGAGAGAGCTTGAGTTAAATCTGAATTTAAAAACCTTTACATCACGCTTTCTGTCAGCTTCACTGTCATGTCCCAGCTGCATGTATGGATTTCTGTTCTGTTATCTGATGACAAAAGTAGTCATATTTTATGCTTAGTCATCGTGTAGACAGACAGTGCAAAATGTGAATAGTCATGCTTTTTAATCTGCATTGTTGGTCCTTGGCATACGTTTACAATAATGTTGTACATGCAGTTTTGGAGAAGAAATATAAGAAGGGATATAAATATTGACAATATTAATGAGGTAATAATACAAACTCTGAAATAAATATTTTTTTTTTTACATAACTGAATAAACAAATTGTTCTCAAAGGGAAGTAACAGTTTGAAGCTAGAAAGGTGGCGGGGTCCCCCAAATATAAATGAAGTAAAACAGTATGAAATTGTTTTTTCCTTCGAGGTGAGTTAGTTTATTCAGTTTACTCATTCATGAAAACAAAGAGAGTTTGTTTTTGAGAGTTAGATTGTCATTTCTCATCAAAATTACTTCCCCAAAACTACATAGAGCACCGTTATAAGCTCTGGAAAAGGAGTAGGTTACAGTGGAATAGCATAGGCTAGAGTTTTCTGATCGTTACACGGCTTAAGTGCAGCACCCAAGCTCTTTTGGGCACCACCCAAGCCAAATAAATGTAAAAACCAATGTGGAGAGCCTCAAAACTTACTACATGGCTTTTTCTAATGGTTGTTCTTAGTCCCCAGAGGACGTCTTTAGCAAGTTTTATGACTAAGCCTTTTGGGTGTTGTTCATTTATCTGTTCTAGCTTTTCCAGTTTTTTGTAAGCAGATATAAAAATGGTCCAAAATGATGTGAAATTGCATATTTTTTTTGCCAGGAAAGAACATAATTTGCGTGGACGAGAACCCTAAAACCCCAAGTCTTCCATAAACGGGGGGAAAGATTTTAGCATAAGTGTATTTATTGACTAAAAAGGCTCAAAAACAGGTACATACATCTTGTACAAATGTCATCAAAAAAGCCTAAGGAAGCTTACAGTACAATCACATATTGTATCCACAGAATTAATCAATGGTTAGATTGACCCTATGTTAACTTTAATGATAATGTTAAATTCCTAACTGCCCGTATCCCATGTGTTCGTTGCAGATCCTGTTTGTCAAGTCATTTATTCTAACAATATCATGTTATCTTAAAATGGATTATGTCTTGCAGAGATGAATCAGTGCCAAGAACCAGGTGAACAGCAGGAGGAGGTGACTCAGATGGTGTGTGAGGAGGGCGACCTGAAAGATGGACAGTAAGTCAGAAACTTCTCGTCGTACCATATAAAATGTGATTTTCTTGCTTTTTTTGATCTCATCTGTATTTGGTAGCTTTTCATTAAATGCTTCTTCCTGGCTTTGTGTTTAGGATGAGGGAAGTGGCCGTGGAGGAGCAGAACGTGTTGCTTGTCCGTACCAAGGGTCAGTACAGTGCTATTGGAAGCCGGTGCTCTCATTACAACGCTCCTCTAATAAAAGGTAAACCCTCTTTTACTTTCAGCTCCCCAATCTCCATACAGCAATATCTGAATGAAGAGCTTTTTAAAATGTTTTGCAAGTTGAGTCTCTGTTTTCTGATAATCCAGGAGCGCTGGTTGGTGAGAGAGTGAGATGTCCCTTCCATGGTGCTAGTTTTAACGTCAAAACTGGAGATATTGAAGAGTATCCAGGTCTTGACTGCCTGCCTTGTTATAAGGTAATACATGTCAATAAGGATCAACATTTAATGGCAATTGACATCTCTTTTTTTAGGAATGACTCCAGTTTCAAATGTTGTCACATTTTAGATGCATAATTGCACATCATTTCAAGGTAACTGGTACAAAAAATACCACTTTGTTCACATTATAGATTTAGTCTTGAAAGCTAGATTAAAACTTTGTCTTTTTACACAAACCCATGAGGAAGTCTTTTTAGTTAAAAAGGTGAGGAGTAGTTGTAAATTCACTACCTGCCAACGGAAGCTGCACGCAAATATGACTTTTATCTGCAAATAGAACTCTTGTATATAAAATTCAGATCAGATGTCTCAAAGCCAAGTTGTCCCACACCCATTCACCTATCGGCTCAGACAGAAATATATTCTGCTACTGCTAGTAACACACAAATTTAGATCAGACTCCACTTCGCATACATATGAACTCCATACTTCGTTGTTCAGGTACTTCCTCACTCTTTGAAAGCATTTCCTATTTTTAGAGTGAATGCTGCTGTAAATCTTTCACCCGCTGCATTGTCCATAACATGATGTTGACCTCCACTATGTTATAATCAGTCTTTAAACCTGCATTCTGTACCTAAACTTTCCTCTCATTTTTTTTTTGGAATTAAAGGTCAAAGTTGAGGATGGCAAGGTGTATGTTACCATTAACAAAAGTGTAAGTAATGGCAAGTTAAATAAATAAAAATGATTGCAATGTTTCATTTCATTTTGTGTTAAAATACATGATATTATAACAATATTAAACAGTCTCTTGTTTCACCTCAGACTCTGAAATTGACAAAGCGGGTGAAAGAGATGTGCAGCGTGGTACCAGACATCAAACACACCATTGTGCTGATAGGAGGCGGTAAGGACTGGATCTAATGAATACACCTGAATGTTGAAGCCTCCGGCTATAAGTCCTATTTTATTTTCTTCTTCAAAATCTTGAAATCATTAAATAAATAATTATTTCTGGAGATTCAAACAAAGAGAATAAGGTCTAGTAAATGTGATGGTGTAGAGCTTCCATGTTGGTTTAAGCTCCATCACTGAATTTATTCTTGACATACTATTAAATTTGTCATGATACCAGGATTTTCGCTACAATACTCCTCAACACAACCTGCAAACTGATACAGGAAAAAGTTATTGTACACGTTTGTAATGTTAATATCTAGGGTCAAAATCCGATTGTACTTTTGTTTTATTATAACTTCAGTACTTTGGATTCTTATCACATGCAGTTATTGTATAATTTTAAGCACAAGGTATCAAAAAGGTTTTGAGGTATCAATACTTCTGACAACCTTCCACTTGATAAGAGTTTTGTGATTTCAGGCCCTGCCGCCCTGGTTTGTGCTGAAACGCTGCGGCAGCACTGCTACCAAGGTCGAATCATCATAATAACCAAAGACAGCCTGCCTCCATTTGATAAGCCCAAACTGAGTAAGGTGAGAACTTAATTAGATTGGAGAGGTAGCCTGTATTCATGTGTGTTTGTTGCTGTTGCGGATCATCCTGCCTTGTTGAGTAAGTAGATTATTCTGTCAGTGATTTTAGAAGTAAGTTTTTAGTGAAGGGCGTTTCCTCTTTCAGGCTCTGAATGTGGACAGCAGCGGCATCCTCCTCCGGTCAAGTGACTTCTATCAGCAGTATGGGATCGAGGTGTGGACACAGAAGGAGGTGAGAAGCAAAAGGACTATTTGTGTTGTGTTTAAAAAAATATGTTATTCTTTTTGGTCATGTAAAGAGCTGTGTTTTGTGTTACAGGTGATGTCAGTAAATCCAGCTGATAAGGCGGTGAAGTTGAACGATGGCACTTTGCAGCATTACGACCAGCTTCTCATCTCAACTGGCTGCAGGTCAGAGTTATCATCTCGCCGCTTGATAAGGTTTCCATGTGACAACTGTGATGTACATTAACAGTCCTCATTTTGTTCACAGAGCGCGGCCGCTCAGTTGTCCTGGCAGCGACCTGGCGGGTGTGAAGTTACTGCAGAGTTACGAAGACGCAAAAGAGATTCACAGCTTCGGTCTGGGCCAGAAAGCTGTTGTAATCGGAGCCTCCTTCATAGGTTATCAGATTCAGTTTCTCTCAACTTAGATTAATGAAACTTGGATTGATCATCTTTACAGAAATAAGCATGTAGGTGTTTTTGTGATGCTCCATTTGGACGGAGTTTTCACAGCCACCTCTATGCTAAAACCTCGGACAGAGCAAAATAAAGCTTCATAAAAACACATACACCAAAATCGCAGACCACTGAATTCTTTTGTCCATTAACACAATAGGTATGGAGGTAGCATCCTACTTATCAGACAAAGCTGCCAGCGTCGCCGTGGTTGGCTCCAGCAGATACCCATATGAACGATCTCTGGGGCCAGAGATCGGCAAAATGAGTATGCAGGTAAGAAACAACCATGACAGTCGTCTGACACTAGCTTTTATTAAATGTAGCAACCTTTAAAACAAGTTTTTCCTTTTAAGATGTTGGAGGAACAAAATGTGAAGTTCTACATGAATGATACAGTCACAGAGATCAAAGGAGAGAATGGCAAGGTAATTTTGCTTTTACCCTGTTAGCATTGGCCCTTTTTAACAGCAGACATTTGACTAGTATGAAAAGCACAGTTGTTACTGATAACGTTAATCACGGCTCTGTTATCCTCTCGTAGATCCCTAAATTAATCTCTTTTGTTTTCAGGTAAAAGGGGTGCTGCTGAAGAGTGGTAGAGTCCTGGAAGCTGATGTTGTGATTGGGGGAATTGGTAATTTTATCATCCTACAACAACTATTAACTACTAATGTTTTGTTCAAGTAGCAAACACTGCTCTGCCTTACATGTAATGGCTTCATGAACTTTGGATTCAGATCTCTTCTGTGCAGCAAAAATCTCTTTTAAGATAATATCTCTTGTTTTTTCAGGAGTAATCCCAAATTCAGATTTCTTGGCAGGAAGCAAGTTGGACGTGGATTCAAGGAAAGCAGTGATTGTTGACAAGGTAACACACAGTCAGTAGAGGCCTAGATTAAAGTCACTGAGATATTGACATAGCTATTGATAAAGCATAAATGTGGCTTTACAGTAGGGATTCTCGAAGCACCAAATTCACATGTTATGCAATATATACCTGCATATAAGTATATAAGTCCACTTCGGTCCGACAGTGTAAGAGTTGGTCAGTTTTTCCTGAAACCTCCTTTTCTCCTCCACCAAACACTGGTTTTCTTTGGTGGCTTTTGCACCTACCCTGTCTCTCTCAGTTGTCTATACAAGTCATTGGATGGTAAGTTTAAGTTGTTTAATGCAGCTGGACTGTAGATTTCTTCATAAACGAATTTCGATTTTCTACCACAGTCCAAAACGATGTGACACACCTTCTCCTCCCGTCTCAGTGCCTTCTATCCTCTCTGCAAATGGAGCTCAAAAGTAGCTAATGTTAGTTTATACATGGAGTCCAATAACACAGGAGTTCCCTCAAAGCATTTATATATAATGCATGCATTTTATGTGGCATTCAGGGGGCGCACAAAATGTTTCTTAGGGCTTATGTATTATCTGAATCCCTCTTTAGCTGTAAATATGCTGTTATTGTACAGGTCAGTAAGCGTATTGTTAAAGCTCTTCCTCTAAATCTTTTCTGACAGTTCATGAGGACCAATGTACCAGATATCTTTAGCGCTGGAGACGTTGCCTCCTTTCCTCTGACCATTCGTGGGGACCAAAGGGTCAACGTCGGTCACTGGCAAATGTCACAATCTCACGGTGAGAGACTGAAGGATTCAAAGAAACACAGCTTCATATGGTGCTTGTTGGTTGCATGAGTTCTGTTAAGATATTTATGGGTTTAACCTTATTATACTTCATTTTTTTTCCTTTACCTTAGGAAGAGTAGCTGCCCTGAACATGCTGAACAAACCAACCAAAATTGAGTCTGTTCCTTTCTTCTGGACTGTGCTGCTTGGAAAGAGTATCAGATACACAGGTGGAGTATTTATTGAGAAAATGTCACCTTTACATCAGAATATTTAAAGTCTCATTTCCCCCTTTCATTTCCTCTTTCTAGGCTATGGGGAAGGATACACAGAAATCATATTCAAGGGCAAAGTGGAGGAAAGGAAATTCCTGGCATTTTACATAAAGTGAGCAGCTGTGAAATAACTCCTGATACAGCTGAATATGAATTTATGCTATTTGTGCTGAATTTCTTTCATTTCTCCTTTGTTAACAGAGATGAGGTGGTGGTGGCTGTGGCCAGCCTGATGTTCGACCCAGTCGTGTCTCGTGTTGCAGAGCTGATGGCAACTGGCCAGATTATAACAAAGGCCCAAGCTCAGTGAGTGTCATGCTGCATTCACACAAATTGGACCACGATGTGTTACATACTGCACGCACGTTCAATACTTGAGATAATGATGTGAAGGCAGATGGTAAACAGTCAATTTCTAGAGAATTTGATGGCCTGTTGTGGCCAAAAATGATGCATAAGTGTAAATCAAAACAGTGAAAGCAGAAATGGAAGCTGTAAAAACCAAAACAATGAGCTGAAATATGCTAAAATATTTTGTAGAACTGAGGCTAACGGGAACTCGGTGATAATTTTATAGGTCATTAATGAAGATTGACACCTTTAATTTTACACATGGCCATTTGATCCACTGTTGAATAAAATATTGTATTTGTGTTATTATTATTATTGTTATTATTATACTGACATGACTTCCTGTTCTACATAAACGTCATGTCTCAAATCACAAAATGAGATTCCCTTTTGTTGAATATTTTGTTTTCTCATTTCATTATCTGTTAAGAGCTGATGACCTGAGCTGGCTGCAGATGTAACCGGCGACGGCTGTATCCAGGAGTAACACCTCTCAGTGATGAAGGATGTCTCCTTTTCCCTTTATTGTTCCTCTCTCCATTGAATAGTGCCAAATCGGATTTCTCCATTTTCTGCCTCGGGGCCTCTGAAAGCCAATCAGACCTCTGCTCTTTCTCACAGCTCTGTTACCATAAAAGCAAACAAAGCTTTATTGAATTTGCACTCAGATCTCTGTGTAACAAGCATCGTCTGGATACAACTGAGATGGCTTAGGATGAGCAGTTTCTGAACATTTTTGTGAACTTGAAACTTGAAAAAGATTCCATAAATACTCAGTTTAATAGTTTATTTAAGTATAGTCATAGTACTGTAATTATAGTAAAGAAATAGTATTTTTCATACTATTTTATCTACTTCAAACATTTTGAGAACACTCCACTTGACTTTATTGCAATATCTTTAAACGCACAAGATTTCATTTCTTCCACTAGGTGGCTCTCAATGAAAACTATTAAAACAAAGGCGTAGTTTGATGAGGGCATGAAGTAGTGACCGATCATGGGAGTTGTTTTCTTCATTGTTAATCAGCGACCATTGAAAATTATATGAGACATGACTCAGCAAATGTTAACGGACGAGTTGATATATCAACTTTATATCCATGTTACATTTAGTCAGGTTAGCCAACTTCCTTCCTCACTCTCTGACTGATCACCGGATGTTTCCTGGAAGTTATAGCAACAAGGGATCAAATAAAATGCACCATTACCCCGAGCAAACTTATAGAGTTCTCTGGGTTTAAACATTGTTGGAAACAGCTGGGATACTGCAAGTACACAACTCAGCAATATATACAAACAGAGGTCTAGTCGTTTTTGTTAACATTTTAATGTGGAAATGTTACATATGATATCTGTAACGAGTTACAGAGTAACTTATCTAAAATACAAACTACAAAGGTTGATTGTACATGGTGACATTTCATATTCCATTAACTTTTATTGCTGTTTAACTCTGTTTAGTGTTCACAGTACTACTTTAATCGATCATAAATGTGTCCTGCAGAGATGTACGTTACTGTTTAGGCTTTATCTTATAACCGAGATAAACTGTTTTACCTTTAGTCTCATTTTGAATTCAACTCCAGATTAAATGTGGTGATGTGTGGTACATAACTAATGCTCAGGTCTTAAAATGAATGTCGGGCAGCTCAACAACCACTGATTATTCATACAACATATGTACTACCATCAGTCTGTGGGGTGCAGTGTGGGAATGTGTTTTCTGACAAGGATTTTCTTTTCCACAGTTGTCGCTTCACTGACAAGATTGTTTCTCAATCTTTGCCATGTCATGGTTGTTTTAGGTTTTGACTGTTGGCTGTATAACAAACCACAATGTAATCATCTCCAGGTCAAGTAAAACCTTTCTTATCAAACATATCAGAGAGTGATTATTATGTCTGTGGATGTTTATCTCTTTTTATTTCATTCTTTCTGTACTTTAATAACATAATATTATATTATATTTTATGACCTGCCCACTTCCTGCAACCAGGGTGGTCCAGTCTTTACTTACTCATTATTACTAGTTGGAACTATTTAAGTGCATTTAATAACTATACTTGGCTGTCAGTACACATTCCATTTCATGTTGTACAATGTCAGCGGAATACAGGCACCACAAACACTGGTGAGATGCTTTTAATGCAATTATTTGCAGACTCATTTTTTTTTTTATATATTTGCAATTTGTTTACTAATCAAGTACGTCAAAGCTGAAGGATAGAATGTTAACAACTATTACTTAATAAATGATTTTATTTTGTTTCCCACACAAGGTTTGATTTTAGTATATGGACACTTTTTATTTATTTATTTATTAGCACATCAGTGTGACATTTGCTGCCAAACGCTACTGTAAACTGTGAAAATATTCACAAATCATCTGAGACAATTGTCCTGAACTACATAAGAGGTTGTTGATAATTAGCACCTTAAATGATTTGTTTCTAATGTATAGTTATGGACTTAAATCAAATAATCAAAGTCTAAAAACATGTTACAGTTTTATTTCCGTGGTTCTACTCAGCGTTAATCAGAAATATTTCCTTCAGGATTCAGCTGCATCTCTATATGCTTATTTTGGAGCAATGTTTCACTGATGATCCCAGTTTGTCCGCCAGCAGGAACGGGTTGAGGTGACAGTACTGAAGGATAAAGAATAAGAAAAGTCATGAAATGTCAGTGAAATGAATCTCTGGCTGATATCAAAGCTCACACCGTGCAGTTACTACAAAGAGTTATTCTTTCTGTAAAACTTCAGTAATTATTAAATATGTTAAGCTTCTCATTAAAAAACGAGCCATGGTGAGGGCAGACCATTAGCTACCTGTGGTGTTGACTCTGAGCTGGATTCATCCGGTTTATCTGATATCTGGATGTCAAAATCCGGAGAGAAACGGGAACTCTGGAGGGTTGCTGCCATTTCTCCATTTACCTCTACGGCCACATCTTTCTGCAATCCAACAGAGCAAATTAGTTTTTAGATGTGAATGAGGAGTGTTTTTTTTCTATGAAATCAACAGAGCAAAACACATAAACTTGCATTTGCCACAGGCTATCAAATATCCCTGTGTCGACAATGATTCAGCACTCTGGACTGATATGAGTTTTATCTTACCTTGAAACAATTGGAGGAATCAAAGTCCAGCTGGTCTGAGAAGTCAGCCACAGTTCCTTTATAGGTCACCGTTGCCTTAGCCATGACTGGGCTTTTGGGCAGCTTAAACATCCGGTAGGTGGACGAAGCATAGTTGATGTCGCCTGCAAAACAAACAGCGGGCTTAGCTGTGCAATGAAAATCTTCACACGTCGTCACAGGTCAGCGTTGTCTTTGTGGTACCTGCTTTTGCTTTGAGCTCATTGTCATAGACCACAATGCGGCTCGATGAGACGAGGTAAGGCGTGCTGAATCCTACGCTGTGGGCCAGCGAAATCAGATCCTGCCAGAACAGAGAGCCGCCCATTCCTTCACCTGAGCCCCAACACAAAAAGATCCGACCAAGGGGGATATTTAATGTTATTGACGCAGGGATTCTGTGTTTATGCCTTTTACATTGATTTTTAAGACCACAATACAAAGTGATTTTACCCCACAGGCGTGGATCCGTCTTCATGTGATCAGGAATGACTTTGCTGGCATACATGTCACTGAAGTAGAGTTCACCTCCCTCCTGTGTAGAACGAGAGCATGAAGACACTGTAAGACACTAAAATCTCAAAAGTTGTCTTTGATTAAAAACATTTATGAAACCAATTACCTCAAAATTACAAAGTAGACTAATAAATTGAAGTTTTTAGCTCGTCCAAGTTAAATGTAATAGTCCACTTCACTTGGTAATTCTGAGGTAATTGGTTTCCTGTCTTTTTTTTTTTTTAAAGTAAAGTCACCTTTTAACATTTACAGTGTGGTCTGGGAGTCAGGTCCAGCTCTCAGAATATTCCCCTTTTTTCCACCATTATTTCCTGTTAACCAATACTTGGGCCAACACAAGCTAATAATAAGGTCCCCCAACATGGGCCCATTTGGGACACGTTTGTGGCGGAATTATGTACATTCAAGATTTAAGATACTACAGTTTTATAAAATATTAAACAAGTATGAAATCTGGCAGAGAGTATCCTGAAATTAAGGTGGAACTAGATGAACAAGATGAACTTTCTTTGTGGGAAACTGCACTTGCTGTGGCATCATTTCTCCAGAAACATGAACCAAACCAAAAGGCCTGGTGCGGGCACCCTGAGACAAACGAACCTTTATTGGGGCTAATCATTAACAGCCCAAGGTACAGGCTAACAGGAAATTATAGTTTTTTTATCAAAGGTTGCAGAGAACATCCCATGGGCTGGACTCAACCTATAAACATACAAAACCGTACACCTTTCTTTACATGTTGCTAAATTCTTCAGACTAACCTTCAGGACATTGAAAGCTTCCTGCAGCACGGCTCTTTTATCAGCACACAGACAGATCACACAGTTGGATCTGGATACATTGGAGGGAAAATAGATTATCAACTCATCAAAGCCGTCTTATTAATTAGACTATAAACAAGTACAAGGTGCGGGGTTAATACATTTATCATTCTACAACACCGGGCTGATCAATGAAAGTCATTCATGTGCATTCTTTGAACCTACAGCACAACATCGATGGAGTCACTCTGTATGCCGGCCTCACTCAGCTTCTCCATGTACCCCAGGACAAAAGACACGTTGGGCTGCTTGTAGCCGAACGTCTTCTGATGATACTCGATGTACTGACGAGACGTTGAGACCTGAGGAAACATGAGTGAAGTCAGCAGAAAGCACAGTAGTCAAATGCCAGATGGTGTGTGGACACTCAAGCGCATGCAATCACCAGCTCCTCTGTCATATCGATCCCCGTCACGTGTCCGCTCTCGCCAACCAGTTTACTGAAGGCGTAGGAGTCTCTGCCGGAGCCGCTGCCGAGGTCCAGGACCCTGCAGCCCCCGAGCTTCGCTGGAAAGGGGAGGCCGCAGCCGAAGAATCTGGAGAAAGATACTGTTTAAGACAACAGCAGCAGGGCTATCCCTACCATTTCGAGGTTTAGGCGCAGCATCAATGTGGAGCATGAAAATTAACTAAATTACATTTCAAGGATGATGGTTGTAGTAAGTCCTGAGCGGACTTTTTGAGTGCTGTTTATTTATTATCTGCTTTTCCAGCTGCAGTAGACACATTTGGTGATGACATTAGACTCCAATGATGTAAAATCCCCTTCCAAAAACTGTACATACACCTCAATCTCTCACAAATCTGGAGAAAACACTGCAGAGTCACTGTGCAATAATGGGAAGCATACAGATGTTATGGAGATATTTCTGTACTGTAAAGGATGAAAATAGACTGAAAAAGACTAATTATGTCTTTGAGTAATGTCTGAATTTCAGTCTCCTGGACTAGGGGCTGCATAATACATCGTTTCGGCATTGACATCGCAATGTGCAGATGTGCAATAGTCACATCACAGGATGTTCAGTGTCAGGGGAGGCTTATTAACTCAAACCCTTCCTGCTACAACTTTTTTCGTGACCTGATAAAAAAAGGAAAACTCACATGGTACGCATACTGTGGTTGTTTGATAAAAAGCACTCCCCTTCTTAATTATCCCTATAATTCTTTCCAAAAGGAGCTATTCAGTTTATCTTGAGGGAGTTCCTGTCTTTTTTATATATCAAAATATATATATCAGGAAACATATTCATCACGAAATCAGTTTTCTGTCAGTGTTATGCAGCCCTATCCTGGATAATGCATAAATTTTCAGCAGTATGCATGTTTTCTGATGTGTCTACAGAGAATGTCATTAGGTCGTGATCATGAAGGGATTTTTTTTTTAAGGTACTTTTGTTGTTGCTGACTTCATGTGCATGTTGTGCACAGTCACTGCAGTAGATGTCTGTGATGCAGTAAGAGTAAAAGTAAGACTGCAAACCGTACTTGTTGGCTACCTCCGGATGAACCAGGTTGATTGCATCTCTGACACTCTTTGGCAGCGGGCGGCAGGACACACTGCAGGAGGAGGCACTAGTCTGCAGGTCTCCAGTGGACTCCAGGAGGCTGCCATAGTACTTCTGCACACATCATGGGCGATACATGTGGTCAACAACTGTTCTAACACATGCTTTAACATTTGTCAAAGGTATAAATCCATGGACACCTTTAAAAAAAACTTAACACATCCTCCCTTCTATTACATACACCCAATACCAAATGTTATCATGTTTGACAGAGATTACACTTTCCACATATAACTTTGTTTTGCTTTAAGAAAAGTCAGTTTCTTCAACTTCAAGAACTTTTGAATCACACACAGCACTGAGCAGCTATGACGTAATGTCAGAACAGCTGCAGAGGAAAATTTTTTGCACAGTCTCCCGACAGAAATCAAACTGATCAGTTTTTTGATTCAAACTAAAGTACCTTCACATTTTCCCGCACTTCGTCAGAAGTCGCCATTACGTCCGACAGCGTTACACAAACAAACAGAAGTGTCTCCAAACCGTGTAACGGACAAACGCTTCTCTGCATGAATGATAGACTATAGATCTATAGACCTGCCCCTCGTCATAAACACCCACTCTACTCTTCCGGTCAATTATTTCAGAATAAAAGTGTAATTACAAAATAAAATATATACAATAAAAAACATTTTGGAAACAAAAAGCAAATGTTTCAGCAAGAAAATAAATGTGTGTTGTGTTGGTTAAATAAAACTTGCACTTAATTTTACAAGCCTGTGTTGCTGAAAATCTCTCTATAAAAGCAAGGAATCTCTGTCTGTGTATGTGTGCCTCAAATATCTCTGCGGATCAGGATCAGACTGACCTGAGAGTTTCAATATGGCTGCCGTTTGGTTCAGTGGTGTGCAACTTCGCATTTTTTTTGGACTGCAATGATACCGTGAATAAATTATTTCATAAATGCTTTACAAATTCGGGAGCATTGTCCACCGGAGCCACCACAGTCACGTGCGCACCAGAGCCAATCACTGGAGAGCGCACCCCCACGCCCCAGCTCCTGATTCGACGGACGCACCGGTGCTTCACGTGACCGCTTTGTACCTGCAGCGGCGCGAGCTGGAGCGGTATATAGCCGGCGGTTCGCTCCCGTTATGTGCATCACATGGTAAATGTTAATATATGGCGGCGCCTTTGTCGGCCATCTTGACTGCAGATGGGTGCCTCTCGCTCATGATGAATCTGCGTACTGAATTTCGTGGGTCTACACCCATGTGGAAGGCAGGGAGGAACATTAGGGGGCGCTACAGAGCCTGCAGGTCACGACCATGCCCAGCGACAATGCAGGATCGTAATTTTCACCGGATGTGACGTACATTCCAAATTTGGTGAGTTTTTGGGTATGTTCAGGCATCCAAAACTGCAGTCAAACTTGGAGAAGAAAATTTCTGCCCTTCCAATTACAATAGGGACCTCGCAGGTCTACCTGCTCGGGCCCTAAATATGGGGGGAAAAGGGGAGTATGTTGAAAACAATGTTTCCTCTGAAGTTATTTATTTGTTATTATTATACACTTGAATCATTATTATTGTATATAATATTATATCATATAATATATATCCACTGTATATTTACATGTGTATCTATATATTTGCTTGCATATTATTGCAACACACTCAATGTAAATAGCTGTATACCTACGGAAGCGCATTGCATTCACTGGATAAAAAAAAAATAGACACCTTATCTCGTAATTAAGAGAAAGGATCTCGTAGTTACGAGAAAAGATCCCGTAATTATGAGATGAGGAAAGGTGCGTCGTTGATTGTGGTCAAGCCAGCCGTGGTTCGCGTTTGCTTGGTCAAATCAGCCGCACCGTTTTTTTTCTGTCTAATAACATTTACGATAATCGTGCTGAAGCCGCTCTAAAGAGCTGCTGGTGGCGACTGTGTGGGTCAGACTGCAGTCTCACAGTCAGACCCGTGAAGCATACGAGGATAAGGATTTTGACAGAGGATTACTTAAATACTACACAGTAGAAGTACTTCATTATAGTTACACAAGTATTCTAGGGAGTACTTAGTTAAGCAGTATATGAATATTGAACTACTTATGGAAAAAAAAAAGTTTTTTGTTGTTGTTGTTGTTTTTTCTCATGTCGTCCTTAACTTTGAAATCTCATAATTACGAGATCCTGATCTCGTAATTACGAGATCTTTTCTCGTAATTATGAGATCTTTTCTCATAATTACGAGATAAGGTGTCGATTTTTTTTTATCCAGTGAACGCAATGCGCTTCCGTACGCTTCCGTAATAAGTAATCAGATAAATAAATAAATGAATAAATAAATAAATAAATAAATAAATAAATAAATGTTTGACCTAATGTTCGACCTAAGTGTAGTGAAGTCCTTTGTGTTTGCTGTTTGAATAATTAGAACATAAGTAGGGGAAGTAAAATACGCTAAAGTGTTAGGCGATGGGAACCTGCTAATTGGATGTAATACAGAAACACAGGTAGAAAAAGCTCGGAAAATGGTGAGTATAGGAAAGATGAAGGTCACAAAAACTGTGAAAGTTGGTGAACAGAACAGAGGATGTAAGGGAGTGATAACAGGGGTACCCCTTGGCATCAGCATGAAAACGCTAGTGGGAAGCCTGAAAGTGAGGAATGCCGCAGTTAAAGATGTTAAAAGAATGACAAGAGGACTTGAAAAAAAAAGAATCAGAAACAGTAGTGGTAGAGTTTGACACAAAAACTATCCCAAGAGAACTGTACTTTGGATTTGTAAAATATAATGTGAGAGAATTTGTCCCAAAACCAATGAGGTGTTTCAATTGCCAGGAATACGGTCATATTGCAAAACTGTGTAAAGGCAAAAGAAGGTGTGCAAGATGTGGAGGGGACCATGAATATGGGAAATGTGGGACAGGTGTAAAGCCAAAATGCTGTAACTGTGGAGGAGAGCATAGTGTAGCATACTGGGGGTGTGAGGCTATGAGGAGAGAAATAACAGTGCAAAGGATAAAAGTGAGTGGAAAGGTATCTTATGCTGAAGCTGTCAAGAGAGCGGGGCAGGAGAATGTCATTGGCAATCAACAGAATAGAGAGAAACAAATGATGACAAGTATTGTGCGTGACACTGAAAAGAAAATGTTAGAGGAGAAAAAGAGATTAGTGACATTCATTGCAGGAGTCATAAATGCGACCGCAGATGTTAAATCTAAAACAGAAAGAATACAGATTATAGTCAAAGCAGCAGCCCACCACCTGGATATGAAAGGGATAAGATGGGAAGAGGTAAGAGATGAGCTGAATGTCCAGGCCAGTCAAGAAACAACATGTATTGAGTAGTATTAATAATAATGATAATCCTTCAATGGAACGCAAGAAGCTTAATTGCTAATGGTCAGGAATTTAAACATTTCATATATAGCCAACAGGAAAAACCAGAAATATTGTGCATCCAGGAATCCTGGTTAAAACCAAATTTAGAGTTTATTATTAAAGGGTACATGGCGATCAGAAGAGACAGGGAAGAAGGGGTGGGAGGTGGATGTATCACGTTTATAAAAGAGGGTTTTCCCTACAGGGTTATGGATATTGGAGATGAAATGGAGAGTATTATAATAGAAGTATGGATAGGAAAGAGGAAATTGGCGATAATACATTTTTACAACCCATGTAGAAAATTGGAGATTAAGAAACGGGAAGAAATGGAAGGTATACGTAATGGAAACACAGTGTGGTGTGGAGACTTTAATGCTCATAATGCATTATGGGGAAGTGAGAACAATGACCGCAATGGAGAGATAGTGGAGGAATTGTTAGATGGACAAAATCTTGTTTGTGTGAATGACGGAAGAGGGACAAGGATAGACGTAAATAATGGGAGGGACTCGGCCTTAGATCTGACAATAGTGACCAATGCAATAGCACCCTTATGTGAATGAAACGTGCACCAAAAGCAAACATTAGGAAGTGATCATTATCCTATTACTAACAAAATAAATATAGAAACAGTACAGGCTACAGAAAGAGGTGGGGGAAGATGGATCCTAGGAACAGCCAAGTGGGAAGAATTTACAATGGAATGTGACAAAAATCTTTCACAGATCAGTGATAATATGGAAGTGGAAAGGATGGATAGGGAAATAAAACAGGGGATCATATCAGCAGCAACCAGTGTCACACCGCGGTGAGGGCGGTCCTGTCTTGGGTTTTCTGTCTTGTGAATTTCATGTTTTATTTTGAAAAGTAACTCTCCTCTCATTTCAGGTCACTTGCCTTTCCTCCTGTGTCACCGGTCTGGCGTCTCCCCTGATCCCTGATTGTTTCCACCTGTGTCATCCCTCCTCATGTGTATATAGTCTTTGTCTTCCTCTGTTCTTGTTGCCAGAGTATTTCGTCTTCGTGTCGTGTACCTCCAGCCCTTTCATTGCCATAGTCAAGAACCTCGTGTCCTGTCAAGTTTGTATTTTCATGATTTGTCAATTCCTCTGAAGAAGAGTGACTTTATTTTTTGATAGCTTTTTGGTTAGCCTTGAAGTTAGAATTGTTTGCTGATCTTTTTGTTTTATCCTCTGGAGCGTTTTTTGTTGTAGTTTTGCAGTTCAGTGTAGTTCAGTTAAGTTTTTCAGCCTTTTGATTTTCCCTCTTTAAGAGTGGCCTTTTGGTTTGATGTAAATTTTCGTAGTGTATTTATTCTTAAGGCTAGTGTAGTCCTTGTGTGTTTTCCCTCCTTCGGGAGCGATTTTCTGTTCTTTGATTTCTTGTGTTTTGTCCTTGTCTGTTCAGACGAATCAAGATTTTCGCAGCTTATTCTGTTGTCACCCATTCTGACCAAAATTAAAAAAAAAACATCAAAATAAAAGCCTGTCAACACCGTTCACTGACTGCATCTGAGTACTCCATTTTACCCAGGTCTGACAACCAGATCTATACCTAAAAGTACAGGCAGGAAGAAAAATAAGTTGGTACCATGGTGGGATGAAAAATGCAAACAAGCAGTAAAGAGTAGAAACAAAGCATTTAAATTATAAGATATCATAACTTTCAACATTTGATTCAATATAAACAAGCACAAGCAATAGTAAGGAAAACAATAAGACAAGCAAAGAGGCTGTATTGGAGGAAGTTCTGTGGATCAATTGGGAGCACTACTAAGATAGGAGAAGTTTGGGGAATGTTGAAAAAAATGGGTGGAGATAGGAAGGATTGGAATTATCCAGTTTTGAGTAATGGAAATGAAATGGCAGTAACCAATAAAGAAAAGGCAGAGTTAATGGTTAAAACGTTTGTTGCGGTACACAGCTCAAATAATTTAACTGAGGAGGGAAGACAAGGAATGGAGAAAAACAGATGAATACAGGGAGATATTAAAAAGAAAGGATAGTAGGGAAAGCAAAGTAGATGTCCCATTTACCATTGGAGAAATGAAAAGAGCCATAGCCAAAACAAGAACGAGTGCACCAGGTAAAGATACAATATGTTATACAATGATTAAACATCTAAGTGAGGGGGGACTAATGAAACTGTTGACATTATTTAATAAAGTCTGGAAAGAGGCAATAATCAAACCGATTAGGAAGCCTGGGAAAGATCCTAGTAAGCCAATAAATAACAGACCCATAGCTCTTATGTCACATATAGGTAAAATAATGGAGAGAATGATTAAGGAAAGGCTCATGCACTATATTGAAAAGAGGGGACTGGTGACTAAGTATCAAAGTGGATTTAGAAGAGGTAGGAGCACAATGGATCCAGTATATTGTTTAGAAGATGACATCAGGAAAGCACAGGTAAATAAAGAAACGGTGGCTGCAGTGTTCTTTGACGTCGAAAAAGCATATGACATGTTATGGAGAGAAGGTTTACTGATCAAAATGCATCGAATGGGAATTGAGGGAAACTTATTTAACTGGGTTATGGATTTTCTAAAGAAGCGGGTTATCCAGTTTAAAATTGGGTCGGAGGTGTCAGAAAGTCATGAGGTAAAGAATGGTACACCGCAGGGGAGTGTTATAAGTCCTACACTATTCACAATAATGATAAATGATATATATGAAAACATACCGATAGGAATAGGAAGATCTCTGTTTGCAGATGATGGGGCATGATGGAAGAAGGGAGGCAACATAGACCATTTAGTGAAGAAGCTACAGGAAGGGATGGACCAAGTGGAAAAATGGGGAGCAGAATGGGGTTTTAAATTCTCAGTGGAAAAAAGTAAAGTAATGTTCTTCTCAAAAAAGAAAATAAGTGAAAACAAAAAGTTAAACTTATATGGAAAGAACCTAGACAGAGTAAACAGCTTTCGATTCTTGGGGTTGATTTTTGATTCTAGATTAATGTGGAGAGAACATGTGACGAGAATAGTAGAAAAAAGTAAGGGAGTATTAAATATTATGAGGTGTTCGGCCGGATTAGAATGGGGAGCGGATTTTACTTCATTAAAATACATATATGTAGCACTAATTAGGTATAGAATAGAGTATGGTAGTGTGGGATATGGATCAGCAGCTAAAACGGTCCTCTCACAGCTAGATGTTATCCAAGCTCGAGCACTAGGAATTTGTTTAGGAGCAATGACAACAGCACCAGTATGCTCCCTTCAGGTGGAAGCAGGAGAAATGCCATTATGGATTAGAGGGAAACAGTTTATCGCCAACTACTGGACAAACCTAAAAGGGCACAGTGAGGATCACCCAACAAAGAGAGTATTGGAGATGTGTTAGGAAAAAGGGAAAGAACAAAAAAACAAGCTTTGGGTGGGTGAGTGAGGGTATAGCACAACAACTAAAAATACAGCAGATAGAATTCAGTCCAACAGTTCTGTGGACAACAAGGCCAGAATGGATGCTAGAAGAATCAAGTGTAGGTCTAGAAATATGGAATATCAAGAGAAGAAATAAGACAGCAGATCTAGTACAGGAATTTTATAACTATGTAGATGAAAAGTATGGGGAATATGTGTACATATACACAGATGGTTCAAAAGAGCCGATAACAGGAGCAACAGGTGCAGCAGTAGTGATTCCCAGCCATCATACCACAATATCAAAGAGAACATCAGATCATTTAAGCATATATGCAGTAGAGCTATGCGCAATATTACTAGCAATAGAATGGATGGAGGACAAGGTGGACAAAAAGATAGCCATATGTAGTGATTCAGTTTCATCAATATTGAGTATTAAAAACAGGACAGGTAAAACACATCAAAAAATACTCTATGAAATACTCGTAAAAACATCCAGATTAATACAACAGGGCAGGGAAATAACGTTCATGTGGGTTCCAGCACATTCAGGAATACAAGGAAATGAAAAAGCAGACAAAATTGCTAAGGAGGCAGTGAAGAAAGAAGAGGTGGAGATGAAAGTAAAATTATCAAAAGCAGAGGGGAAAAGTTTAGTATGGAAGGAAATAAATAATCAGTGGAGTCAACATTGGAAGCAGGAGGAAAAAGGGAGACATCTATATAAATTACAAAGTGTAGTAGGAGATATAGGATGTTATGGGGATAATAGAACAGAACAAGTAATCATGAGCAGAATGAGAATAGGACACAGTAAATTGAACAGCACACTTAGTCTGATAGGGAAGCATACAACGGGTTTGTGTAACTGGGGAGAGGGAGACAATAGAACATGTGGTGATGGCATGTCCTGGTTATGAACGGGAGAGGGAGATGATGGCTACAGGGTTGCGGAAGGTGGGAGTAAGGGAAATTAACTTTAATAATATTATAGAATGTGGAAAATCTAGAGAAGGGAGGAGAATCATCTTCAGATTTCTTGTATCAACAGGACTAGTTAAAAGAATATAGAAGAAAAGAAAACGGGAAAGGTAAAGTCCAGCAGATGGCGTGATGCAACATTAAGGATGCCGACTGCCATTAAACACCAAAGAAGAAGAAGTGTTTGCTGTTTGAACCCTGTGTTCTACACTCCGATACTACAGGGGGCAGTAATGTGCCGGAAATGACAATATCCGGGTACTTGCAAAATTGAGCTTGACCAAGGTTTGCGTATCTTTTGGCGTAGGACCCTCTCTGCTCAGTAGTAAGAAATTCTCGTTTCCGCCGTAACTGTTGTTTGTGATTTCCACTGCACTACGCTCATCGTGTGGCCGCCGTCGTTCATCGTGCGTGATGCAGTTTTATGAAGACAAATCAACAGAACAGTGAAACGGAAAAAGGACGATAAAGCCCTGAAAGAGCAATGTTGTGGTAGCCCACTGTGTATGGAACAAGGCTATCTTCAGCGTTAAGAAGTTGCCCCGGGAGTAAAGGTAGCAAGTTGCGTGGATTTGCAAGCATTTTCGTTTTTGTTACTTAACATCCAGTCGTTAGCTGGCATGCTAGTTTTAGCATTTGGCTAGCTTACCGCTTCATCCACGTTTGGCCTAATCAATAACTATGTCTAACTCGACATAAGCTTATGCAAACTTGTCGTGAAATATATGGTACGTAATTAATTGGTTGTATTTTAAATGGGAAGTCTCACTGAATGAGTAATGAGTGAAGTTTGCTGTTCTTTTAAGCTGTGCGTAACCGCACAGTTTGTGCCGCTAGCGAAGCCATGTTGTTAAGCTAGCAAGCTAGCCGCTAGCTGACTACCTGTATGGGGATAATTATTGTGTAACAGTTATGCATTCTAGAAAGTAAAAAAATAGCTACATGTTCCTGTCGAATAACCAGTTAATATTTTATCTGTAGTGGTTTAACTTGGTTTGTTGAGTAGGAATTATTTCGGCGAATAACCCAGGAATTTTGGTTTCTCGGTGCGCTCGAGTTGCCATTTAATTGAGCTTGGGCATTAAAACAAAACTCTCACAACACATGTAGTGTCAGTGTTAACGTGAAGTCTTTGTTTGATGTTTTTGTTGTTAGCAGTGAGGCGCCATGGCAGCTACCTTCCCCTACAGAGGCGTCCCTGCAGGGATGCCACCAGGTGTACCCCCTCCTGCACCGGTCCCAGACTACATGTCCGAGGAAAAACTGCAAGAGAAAGGTATGTTGACCTTCACTCAATGCAGTATATTAATCGTGTGGTTAAAGCATGAATCCACATTTTCTCATTTACATTTTCTAACTTTACAGCAAGAAAATGGCAGCAGTTGCAGGCAAAGCGCTACTCCGAAAAGAGAAAGTTTGGCTTTGTGGATGCTCAGAAGGAAGACATGCCCCCTGAGCATGTCCGCAAGATCATCAGGGACCATGGAGACATGACCAATAGGAAGTTTCGCCATGACAAGAGAGTTTACCTGGGGTAAAAATAAATGATATAGTAATAAACCAGTTTAGATTAAATTAAATGTATACGATTTCTTTGATTAAAAGAATAAACATTAACTCATTGGTTAAGAAGATCATCACCACTAACATAGCCCATCCTGTATATTTCTTTTCATTGAACAGTGCTCTCAAGTACATGCCCCATGCAGTGCTGAAGCTGCTGGAAAACATGCCTATGCCCTGGGAACAGATCCGAGATGTGCCGGTCCTCTACCACATCACTGGAGCTATTTCCTTTGTGAATGAAATCCCCTGGGTCATCGAGCCAGTCTACATTGCACAATGGGGGTAAGAAAGTGTGGTTTGGGAGGAGCTAAACACTCCATGTTGTGCCGATATGTCATCAGATCCATTGTAGATTATATTTCCACGTATTTTTAATAATTGGTTTCCCATATCCTCCTCCCAGCACCATGTGGATCATGATGCGTCGTGAGAAGCGTGATCGTCGGCACTTCAAGAGGATGCGCTTTCCACCATTTGATGATGAGGAGCCGCCGCTTGACTACGCTGACAACATCCTTGATGTGGAACCACTGGAGGCCATCCAGATGGAGCTGGACACTGAGGAGGACTCTTCATGTGTGGAGTGGTTCTATGAGCACCAGCCCCTCAAAGACACCACCAAGTAAGCCATCATGTCACTCTTTGAAGACTAACATTTTAAGTTTGACAAATTCAAACAATAATTAATTTGTGCCCTTTTCAGGTTTGTGAACGGCACCACCTACCGCCGCTGGCAGTTCACACTGCCTATGATGTCCACACTGTACCGCTTGGCCAATCAGCTGCTGACAGACCTGGTGGATTTCAATTACTTTTATCTGTTTGACCTTAAGGCCTTCTTCACTTCCAAGGCTTTAAATATGGCCATCCCCGGGGGACCCAAGTTTGAGCCACTGGTCAGAGACATCAACCTCCAGTAAGGACACTCTGCAATTGCACGCTCATATATGTTAAAACTCTTCTTAGTCTTTTTACTTCATTTTTTTTTCCCTTAATGGATCATATTTTTTGTTGTTGTTGTTTGAGTTATAATCCTCTTAACCCCAAATAGAAAGAATAGATACAAGCTGATTTGTGCTGTAGCTGATTGGTCTGTTTCTCCTGCAGGGATGAAGACTGGAATGAGTTCAATGATATCAACAAGATCATCATCCGACAGCCTATCAGGACAGAATACAAAATCGCTTTCCCCTACCTGTACAACAACTTGCCGCACCATGTCCACCTCACCTGGTGAGAAATTAATGAATTCTCTAATTTTTAAATTGAAATTATAACAACAAAAACGGCTCATATGTAACTTGTGTAAAATGCCCATAAACCTCTTTGCTCACTCTTTAACTAAATTGGCTGCAAACATCTTTCACATTGGCTGTAAGCAGTGAGTAGATACTCATGACTTTATTCCTGCAGGTATCATACACCAAATGTGGTGTTCATCAAGACGGAGGATCCAGATCTCCCAGCGTTCTACTTCGACCCGCTGATCAACCCCATTTCACACAGACATTCTGTCAAGGTAAGTGATGATGACTGTGGCTGATTATCCACCTTTTGACTTTAGTAGAAAACATCACGTGAAATTTTGAATGAAGACCTCTTACAAAGGCGCACTTGCATTGGTCTGCTTGTTTGTGCGTAACAAATGGAGGAATATTGAAACGAACAGAGATTCTTTTTATCCTGGCTGCAGCTGCAGTTGGTCCGTCACTGTTCGGATATTGCTTCAATGATGGAAGGTTTTGAGTTCAAATTGATTTTGGGTGGAACTCCAAACAGAACTAATAATGGAGATCACCTTTGTTTACACTTAACTTACATTTACAAGTCAGCTCAATCTTAGATACTCAATACATTTATTTTTAATTCTTCTCCTCAGAGTCAGGAGCCTTTGCCTGATGACGATGAGGAGTTTGAGCTTCCTGAGTATGTGGAGCCCTTCCTCAAGGAGACCCCACTCTACACAGACCACACGGCCAATGGCATTGCTCTCCTGTGGGCACCGAGGCCCTTCAACCTCAGATCGGGGCGCACAAGGCGTGCCATTGATATCCCCCTGATCAAGAACTGGTGGGCAAACTACCAGCATGTTTGAATATACTTACTGTTTTTATTTATCTCATTCAGACACAAAATTATGATTTTTGAGAATCTCTAAATGTCAGATGTACAATTATTCTACAGGTACCGTGAGCACTGCCCAGCAGGACAGCCAGTCAAAGTGCGAGTGTCGTACCAGAAACTGCTCAAGTACTATGTGCTCAATGCCCTCAAACACCGACCACCAAAGGCTCAGAAGAAGAGGTGAGCATCAGTACACGCTTTGTTAAGATTTTCTGTTACTCAATTTTCTACATTTACGCAGTTTTTTGCTCACCAGTCAGTGTTTGTTCTCTAATGCGTATCCTCTTTTGTCTTTCAGGTATCTGTTCCGCTCCTTCAAGGCCACGAAGTTCTTTCAGTCCACCAAGCTGGACTGGGTGGAAGTGGGCCTGCAGGTTTGCAGACAGGGATACAACATGCTCAACCTGCTTATCCATCGTAAAAATCTAAACTACCTGCATCTTGACTACAACTTCAACTTGAAGCCTGTCAAGACACTGACCACAAAGGTAAAGTCTCCAGGGAAGATCCACCTGCTTTTACGCCTTAAACATTGTATTCTGGCTACATGATAAATAAGAATGTATATTAAATGTTTCTATGAATTTTATGGAATAAGTCACTTGGAGTTTTGAATGAAGTCCTCCTACAAAGGCGCACTTGCATTGGTCTGCTTGTCTGTGCGTAAGAACTGGAGGAATATTGAAATGAATGGTGACTGTTTTAATTCCTGACTGCAGCTGCAGTTGGTCCCTCACCTTTCAGATATTGCTTAAATTATTTAAGGTTAAGAGTTCAACTTGATTTGAACTCAATCAAGTTTCTTAAAATTTCTTTTCATGGGTCAACTTACTCCAATTTAAGATTTTTTTTTTGTAATTTCCTTCTCTGAGACAGGAGCCTCTGCCTGATGCCAACGAAGAGTTTGAGCTTCTTGAAATCTGCAACTAAGTTCTTGTTTCTCTCTTCCAGGAAAGAAAGAAGTCTCGATTCGGTAATGCCTTCCACTTGTGCAGGGAGGTGCTGCGTCTGAGCAAGCTGGTGGTGGACAGCCACGTGCAGTACAGACTGGGAAATGTTGACGCCTTCCAGGTGAGTTCAGTGAAGAAACTTGGCACACCAGAAGAATGTTTTACTCCCAGACAAGTGTACTAACACAGCCTATCTACTTGCAATGTGTAAGAAACAAGGATGGACTTTTAGGCCATTTTGATGATTCTTTAATTATCTAAAGTCAGCTCTTTGCTGTTTAGAAAGTGATTTGTCAGAAATGTTTTGGAAGTTTAATTTGCAGTATTTCACATTTGACTAATGCTTAAATTTCGCCTCCGTTGTAGTTGGCTGATGGACTGCAGTACATCTTCGCTCATGTAGGTCAGCTGACAGGCATGTACCGCTACAAGTACAAGTTGATGAGACAAATCAGGATGTGCAAAGATCTGAAGCATCTCATCTACTATAGGTTCAACACTGTAAGTAAACATGGTGCATTTTATCTTCCAGCTGTTTTTACTTTGTTTATTGTCCTTTTAGAAAAGATATGTCACCAGCTTGGCATCGAAAAATACGATTTTTTTTCTTATGGATCAGGGTCCTGTGGGCAAGGGCCCAGGTTGTGGCTTCTGGGCTCCCGGCTGGAGAGTGTGGCTGTTCTTCATGAGAGGAATCACTCCGCTGTTAGAGAGGTGGCTGGGGAATCTGCTGGCCAGGCAGTTTGAAGGTATGCAGAAACGCCTCTCCATCTTTTTCTGATGGCCACCTTTATTTCAGCAACAAAGTGGTTGAATGTGCTGAGGTTTTCTTCATTTAAGCAACAACCATTTCCGCCAACAGGACGTCACTCTAAGGGCGTTGCCAAGACGGTGACCAAACAGCGTGTGGAGTCTCACTTTGACCTGGAGTTGCGTGCTGCTGTGATGCACGACATCTTGGACATGATGCCTGAGGGCATCAAACAAAACAAGGCCAGAACCATCCTGCAGCACCTCAGTGAGTCCTGGCGGTGCTGGAAGGCCAACATCCCCTGGAAGGTGAGTGCGTTACAGATATCACTCCCACATCGACTGATGGTCTGTTATTAGAAGATGAGGATTAATCAGAGACTCCTTAAGAAATTCTTCATTTTAGGATTGTGACGTAAAATGTTAAATGCCTGGGCTCAGTTTGAGCTTAAAGTGTAACATCGCTTAGAATGCTTCAGATTGAAGTGTTTTGTTCCGATATGTTTTCCTTGTCTGTCTTGGCATATGGATTATTTGTGGATAGAAATGTTACAATACAACATTTTCCTTTTATTTATGGACCTAACATTTCTTATACAATACAGAACATTAGCAATAAGAAGATGAACACTGCCAAGTACTGGTTGGAACTGTCCAAAACATATGTGTAAGAATGAACTAAATTCCCCCACCCAATCACTACAGGTGCCAGGCCTGCCCACTCCCATTGAGAACATGATCCTGCGCTACGTGAAGGCTAAAGCTGACTGGTGGACCAACACTGCCCACTACAACCGTGAGCGAATCCGCCGTGGAGCCACTGTGGACAAGACGGTGTGCAAGAAGAACCTGGGGAGGCTGACTCGTCTGTACCTGAAAGCTGAGCAGGAGAGGCAGCACAACTACCTGAAGGTAACACACAGAAAGAAGCCCCAAAATGAAATACTGAGAACACACTTTCCAATGAAATACAGGTTGGACTGATAAATTGTTCATTATATTTTAGTAAACATTGTTTTCTGGCTACAATTTAGAATGTATATTCAATGTTTCTATGAATTTTCTGGAATAAACCAATAGGGTATCGAATTAAGTCCTCCTACAAAGGCGCACTTGCATTGGTCTGCTTGCCTGTGCGTAAGAACTGGAGGAATATTGAAATGAATGGTGAATTTCATTCATCACTGGCTGAAACTGCAGTTGGCCCTTCACCTTTCAGATATTACTTCTAATAAGAAACTATGATGTCTTGCTACATTTTTTGAATTCCTTACATCTGTATTTCCTGTAAACGGCTAAATAGATGAAGACGGATGAATATAGGCAATAGCAATTATTACAAGTATTAATGTTCCGCCTACAGGATGGACCCTACATCACAGCTGAAGAGGCTGTAGCCATCTACACCACCACCGTTCATTGGCTGGAGAGTCGGCGGTTCTCGCCCATCCCCTTCCCTCCTCTGTCCTACAAACACGACACAAAGCTGCTCATTCTGGCCTTGGAGAGGCTCAAGGAGGCGTACAGGTAAATTTCATCATGACTACCTTTTATCTGCTAATGTTTTTTTTACAAAAGACAATGCACAAGTGTCTGAATATTATTTTCTCTACATCATTATTTCATATTTCTTTGTCTCATAGTGTGAAGTCTCGACTGAACCAGAGTCAGAGGGAGGAGTTGGGGCTGATAGAGCAGGCGTACGACAACCCTCACGAGGCCTTGTCCAGGATCAAACGTCACCTGCTCACCCAGAGAGCCTTCAAAGAGGTCAGGACCAAGATGAAGAGATAATGTTTTTAGAATTAAAAAATTCCAGGATTAAGAGCAAAGCACTGGTTGAAAATATAACTTCATCTTCCATAGGCCAGTTTAGAAACAAAACAGACGTCCGGTCAGTCTCAGAACAACTTCTTCTTTTCTAGGTCGGCATTGAGTTCATGGACTTGTACAGTCATCTGGTGCCTGTGTACGATGTGGAGCCCCTAGAGAAGATCACTGATGCCTACCTGGACCAGTACCTGTGGTACGAGGCAGACAAGAGGCGCCTCTTCCCACCCTGGATCAAACCTGCTGACACTGAACCACCACCACTGCTGGTCTACAAGTGGTGCCAAGGTCAGGATCTAATTGCATAAAATCATATTGTGTAATAACTGAATAATTTTAAATGGAATTAAACCTTGGTTGATTACACGCATATCATCTGAAAACTCCTGTTCACAGGACCTAAAGTCAAACATTATTTGAAGGCTTTTATTAATTCTCCACAGGCATCAACAACCTGCAGGACGTGTGGGAGACTGCAGAAGGAGAGTGTAACGTGATGCTGGAGTCCCGCTATGAGAAGATGTACGAGAAGATTGATCTGACTCTGCTCAACAGGCTGCTGCGTCTTATCGTTGACCACAACATTGCTGATTACATGACGGCCAAGAACAACGTGGTCATCAACTACAAGGTAAATGCATTTGTTAATTTTATATCTGTTTTATTCCTGTAGATTTATAGGTAATTCATTAGAGATCTCTCAAAAAAAGAACATACCATTTTGATCCAGTTTCAACTTTATAGTATTTGATCCAAAGGTTTTCCTGTCTTTCCACGTAGGATATGAACCACACCAACTCCTATGGCATCATCAGGGGGCTCCAGTTTGCCTCATTCATTGTACAGTACTACGGCCTGGTGATGGACCTGCTGGTGCTCGGCCTGCACCGTGCCAGCGAGATGGCCGGCCCACCTCAGATGCCCAATGATTTCCTCAGTTTCCAGGACACAGCTACTGAGAGCGCCCACCCAATCAGACTGTACTGCCGCTACATCGACCGCATCCACATCTTCTTCAGGTGGGTTCCTAACATATGGCTTTGGAAAGTTTCTACCAACTACCATGCTTTTTAAAAAAGATTCAGCTTTGGTTAACCATCTCTGCTTGACTGCCAAACTGCAGATTTCTCTGTTTTTGCAGATAAATTTAAATTGTGTCTTTTTTATGGCTCTACCAGGTTCTCTGCTGATGAGGCCAGAGATCTGATCCAGAGGTACCTGACTGAGCACCCAGACCCCAACAATGAGAACATCGTGGGTTATAACAACAAGAAGTGCTGGCCCCGTGATGCACGCATGAGACTGATGAAGCATGATGTCAACCTGTGAGTTCCACCTCAAGATGTGAACGTGAAACTTGTTGTACCAGATTTGAGACAAGCAGCCATAACTTTTCTAATCGTATTCTTCCCAGTGGTCGCGCTGTGTTCTGGGACATCAAGAACCGTCTGCCCAGATCGGTTACCACAGTCCAGTGGGAGAACAGCTTTGTTTCAGTCTACAGCAAAGACAACCCCAACCTGCTCTTCAACATGTGTGGCTTTGAGTGTCGCATCCTGCCAAAGTGCCGCACCAGTTATGAAGAGTTTACTCACAAAGACGGTGTGTGGAACCTGCAGAACGAGGTGAGGATGTAATGCCTATAATAAGCAACTATTATGGGCATTTATCTCAAGACGGTTATTAACATTTGCATCTTAGAATCTTTGTATTTCTTTAGATTATCAAATTCCTGTTATTAACTTCTATTATATATGCAAATGAAGGTAACCAAAGAGAGGACTGCACAGTGTTTCTTGCGCGTTGATGATGAGTCAATGCAGCGCTTCCACAACAGAGTGCGTCAGATCCTGATGGCCTCTGGATCCACCACATTCACCAAGGTCAGTAGAAAACCTCTTAAAACACAAGAGCTGTGTCATGTACTGTTGAGGTAAAAAAAAAAATGGAAAGAGTTTACTTAGTCAGAATATTTCGCTATGTCTTCTCTCTCCCAGATTGTGAACAAATGGAACACGGCTCTGATCGGTCTGATGACGTACTTCAGAGAGGCTGTGGTCAATACTCAGGAGCTCCTGGACCTGCTGGTGAAGTGCGAGAACAAGATCCAGACACGTATCAAGATTGGCCTGAACTCCAAAATGCCTAGCCGTTTCCCTCCTGTTGTCTTCTACACTCCCAAAGAGTTGGGTGGCCTTGGCATGCTGTCCATGGGCCACGTGCTTATTCCACAGTCAGACCTGCGGTAAGTCAGGATGCCGGTTCTTTGTTGTCTTGATCTCTGGTCAGTGAATTTAGCAAACTGGGCTTTAATTCTTCTCGCTCTCCACCAGGTGGTCCAAGCAGACAGATGTGGGTATCACCCACTTCAGGTCTGGAATGAGCCACGAAGAAGATCAGCTCATTCCTAACCTTTATCGATACATCCAGCCGTGGGAGAGCGAGTTCATTGACTCCCAGAGAGTTTGGGCCGAGTACGCCCTGAAGAGACAAGAGGCCATCGCTCAGAACAGGTATTTGATCAGACAACATTTGTTTGCGATGTCTACTGAGTACTAGGTTCATAGTATCTGCTGTTCTACTGATGGTATATTTTCCAAGAAATGTGAGCTGAAGCTAGACAAGGCAAATATCAGTGTGTCTCCTGTGCTTCAGGCGTCTGACCCTTGAAGATTTGGAGGACTCATGGGACCGAGGCATCCCCCGTATCAACACACTTTTCCAGAAGGACAGACACACACTGGCTTATGACAAAGGCTGGAGAGTCAGGACAGATTTCAAACAGTATCAGGTATGACAAAAACACAACTGATATGTTGATAGGTAATTTTTAAGTGTAGTCAAACAGTAACACACCAAAATGCTTCCATTTTTATTTTTACAAAGTGAAGTGTTGCATTTAAAATTCTGCATTTGCCATCAACATGCATTAATATGAATTGATGTCTCTGTGCAGGTGCTGAAGCAGAATCCGTTCTGGTGGACCCACCAGAGGCATGACGGCAAACTGTGGAACCTGAACAACTACCGCACAGACATGATCCAGGCTCTGGGCGGTGTGGAGGGCATCCTGGAACACACACTCTTCAAAGGCACTTATTTCCCCACCTGGGAGGGTCTCTTCTGGTAAGAGCACTTTGACATTAAGAGCACTTGTAGTGTATAATGCTTGTAATGCTTAAGCAAGACCTAAAGAGGAGAGAGTACCTCGACCTCGGTCTCTGTAGCTATGTGTGTTTTTAAAAAATGGCACGACCAAAACTCTTTTCACACTTTCTGTTCTTTGTATGTTTGACTTTCTATTTTTCTGTCTAATTGTGTACTGCTCACAAACCACTTTTTAAAGTTTTTTTTTTTTTTACATGTTAGTCCTTCCTCTAAAAAAGCAAAAATTGTCTCAATTTCTGGACTTCAGGGAGAAGGCCAGTGGCTTTGAGGAGTCCATGAAGTGGAAGAAGCTGACCAATGCCCAGAGGTCCGGTCTGAACCAAATCCCGAACCGTCGCTTTACACTTTGGTGGTCACCCACCATCAACAGAGCCAACGTCAGTAACACCAACATTTAAAAATGTCTCTTATGAAAGATTGTTATACTCCTGAGAGAAGGGGGAATGAATGAATAACTTTCTAAACTGCTACATTTTTTCTTCTCTTCGGTTTTCAGGTCTACGTGGGTTTCCAGGTACAGCTTGACCTGACAGGAATCTTCATGCACGGCAAGATCCCCACACTGAAGATCTCACTCATTCAGATCTTCAGGGCTCACTTGTGGCAGAAGATTCATGAGAGCATTGTCATGGATCTCTGTCAGGTAGGTTTTATTACATATATTTAATTTGACCTCATGGACTAGCTTTTTACTCGGTGTAAAAGCAGAAATATAGCAAGCTGAGTTTGTTCTTGTTACTATTGACTTCCTTGTATAATAACTTTTTCTGTTTGTTTTTTAGGTGTTTGATCAGGAGCTGGATGCTCTGGAGATTGAGACGGTGCAGAAGGAGACCATCCACCCCAGGAAGTCGTACAAGATGAACTCATCCTGTGCAGACATCCTCCTTTTCGCATCATACAAGTGGAACGTCTCTCGACCATCTCTGCTTGCTGACTCAAAGTATGACTGCTAACAATATATTTAACTTCTTTTCGCCAACTTTGTCTTCCTGGAAATGTTTTCAAAAGTGTATAGTCTTGGCCTCTATGACTTAAAATGTTCTCCTCCTACAGGGACGTGATGGACAGCACCACCACACAGAAGTACTGGATCGACATTCAGCTGCGCTGGGGTGACTACGACTCCCATGACATTGAGCGTTACGCCAGGGCCAAGTTCCTGGACTACACCACCGACAACATGAGTATCTACCCCTCCCCCACAGGGGTGCTCATTGCTATTGACCTGGCTTACAACCTCCACAGGTTAGGATTGTTACAAGTCTGGATACATGAAAATTATGATGGTTCATTATAATTTGAACATATAGTTAAGCTGAAGAGTTATCTTGATTACAGGCAACAGTTGCATTGTTTGTTAGTTGAGGAAGGCTAAGCAGTGTTCCTTTGATGTAAAGTGAGCTCCAGTGTATTAGAGGTGTTTCAAAATAAACAAGGATAATGCCAGCCAAATTCTTGACAGCTCTGCCTGGATTTCGGCATCCACTTGTTCATGTTAATAAGTGTGCTCCACAGTAGCCTTTGAGGTTTTCACACTAGCTTCCTAACTTGTTGTACATGAATGCAACTGTCTGCACTAGTAAATCACAACAGCTCTAATTATGTTATACTCTGATCTCCCTTGTGTTTTGTGATTTCATTATTTTTTTCAGGGTATCAACAGCTGAAATTGAAATGGAAAAAAACAATCTTTTGTTAATATTTAACTCAGTCATTGTATCTCCTCTGTAGTGGCTACGGTAACTGGTTCCCTGGAAGCAAGCCTCTGATCCAGCAGGCCATGGCCAAGATCATGAAGGCCAACCCTGCCCTATATGTGCTCAGGGAGCGCATCCGCAAGGGTCTGCAGCTGTACTCCTCCGAGCCCACTGAGCCCTACCTGTCCTCACAGAACTATGGTGAACTCTTCTCCAACCAGATCATCTGGTTCGTAGATGACACCAATGTGTATAGAGTCACCATCCACAAGGTGAGGACCTACCGTTTTGATTTTAAGATTAAAAAGTAATTGTGCCATAACAATGCATGATTTGTTTGAGTAACTGCTTGTATTAACCCTTTAATTTAGTCACATGTATTCTCCATCTATCTCAACAGACATTTGAGGGTAACTTGACGACGAAGCCCATCAACGGAGCTATCTTCATCTTCAACCCCAGGACTGGACAGCTCTTCCTCAAGATCATTCACACATCTGTGTGGGCTGGACAGAAACGTCTGGGACAGGTACACTCCTGAACTACCACCACTAATATTTATATTATGATTCTGATTGTGTTTAGTGATTTGATTGCTCACTTTTTTTTTATTATGCTTATTCCTCTGCAGCTGGCCAAATGGAAGACAGCTGAAGAAGTGGCTGCCCTGATTCGCTCCCTCCCAGTGGAGGAGCAGCCGAAACAGATCATTGTCACCAGGAAGGGCATGTTGGACCCTCTGGAGGTGAGACTCTTTCAAGCTAACTGCTGTTATAACAATGGCGAGCCCTGAAGGATCGTCTCTATAATTTCTCAAAGTTTTACACATGCTCCGAATTCTCTCCAGTTCTAATGTCGTTCTCTCTGTGCAGGTCCACTTGCTCGACTTCCCCAATATCGTGATCAAAGGCTCTGAGTTGCAGCTGCCCTTCCAGGCCTGTCTGAAGGTGGAGAAGTTTGGAGACCTTATTCTGAAGGCTACAGAGCCTCAGATGGTTCTGTTCAACCTCTATGACGACTGGCTCAAGACGATCTCATCTTACACAGTGAGTTTCACTCTATCCAATGTGAAACAGACCGAATGCATAGTAATACATTTATATCCTATTGATCCAAGCTGGCTTCCCAACAAAGCTCATTGAGGTGCATTTATTTTTTTGCAACATCAGCTTATACCCTGTGTAAATAGTTTGTTTGGTGGTCTCTGCTCCATCTCTAGGCCTTCTCTCGACTCATCCTGATCCTCAGAGCGCTCCACGTCAACAACGACCGCGCTAAGGTCATCCTGAAACCTGACAAGACAACGATCACTGAGCCCCATCACATCTGGCCCACACTTACTGACGAGGAGTGGATCAAGGTGGAAGTGCAGCTCAAAGATCTCATTCTGGCAGATTATGGCAAAAAGAACAAGTGAGTGTTGAACTGAATACTTGCCTAAAATAAGATCTATAAGATAACTTAATAGAACAGATTGATGTGATGCTCGCATTTAGTAGTCAATGCTTCTTTTGTCATCATTCAGTGTGAACGTGGCCTCGCTGACACAGTCTGAGATCCGTGACATCATCCTGGGTATGGAGATCTCCGCTCCGTCACAGCAGCGTCAGCAGATTGCTGAGATTGAGAAGCAGACTAAAGAGCAGTCGCAGCTCACAGCTACACAGACCAGAACTGTGAACAAGCACGGTGACGAGATCATCACCTCCACCACCTCCAACTATGAGACACAGACCTTCTCCTCTAAGACAGAGTGGAGAGTCAGGTACGCAGATAGTCTTTCTTTTCTTTTTTGACACTATAACAATAGTAAATGGGTGACTAGGCTCACAGTTTTTGTTTTCCATATGAATTTGCTTTAATTTCACTTCTTCCTCTCCTCCTTCAGGGCCATATCTGCTGCTAACCTCCATCTGCGAACCAACCATATCTACGTGTCATCTGATGACATCAAAGAGACGGGCTACACCTATATCCTGCCCAAGAACGTCCTCAAGAAGTTTATCTGCATCTCAGATCTGCGAGCACAGGTTTGTAGGATATTTTTACAGACAATATGTTTCCTTTGACTTTTTATATTGACGCATATCTTGAAGTCTCTGAGTATCGCTCATCACTTCTGTGCAAAGTCAAGAAACAAACTGTTTCTGTTTTTTTTAGATTGCAGGCTACCTGTATGGCACCAGCCCACCAGACAACCCTCAGGTGAAGGAGATCCGTTGCATCGTCATGGTGCCGCAGTGGGGGACACATCAGACAGTCCACCTGCCGAACCAGCTGCCTGGTCATGAATACCTCAAAGTAAGACTCACATTCAGTTAATGTCACAGCTCATTCTGCAATCTTTGTGATGGATGTAACAGGTTTAAAGTCTGTTTTTTGTCGTCGTAGCACTTTCTCACTTTTTTATGGTCCTCAAACAGGAAATGGAGCCCCTCGGCTGGATTCACACGCAGCCGAATGAGTCACCCCAGCTGTCCCCACAGGACGTCACCACCCACGCCAAGGTCATGGCTGACAACCCTTCTTGGGATGGAGAGAAGACCATCATCATCACTTGCAGGTAGGTTATGATAACCTTTTTGTAATACTGTGGTGGATTTTTTTTCTGGAAAGTCTTCTTGTTACAGGAAGCAAGCTACATAATTTATTTTAGATATAATGCGTTGCAGATATGAAGTGATAATTGTCAGTAGAATGATGATTAAATGAATTTTTCCTCTGGTTTTAAGCTTCACCCCAGGTTCGTGCACGCTTACAGCGTACAAGCTGACACCCAGCGGCTATGAGTGGGGCCGGCAGAACACAGACAAGGGCAACAACCCTAAAGGCTACCTGCCATCCCACTATGAAAGAGTACAGATGCTGCTCTCTGACCGCTTCCTGGGCTTCTTCATGGTGCCTGGACAGGTGTCCTGGAACTACAACTTCATGGGTCAGTAACTATAGGTTTTATTCTTTTGTACATGTACATTATATTTCCATTAGATTAACTTTTATTTTATGCTTTTATAAAAAAGATGACCCCAATTTTGAGGTCCTCAATTTTGTTTTAAAAACAGTTTGAATCGGTGTGGCCACATCTGTCAGCTGTTTATTTTCCTTTGTAGCCATATATTGATATTCCCACACTGTCCCCATTTCAGTTTGATTGATTTTACTGGCCAGTTCTGCTAAACAGCTCAATAACCAGTATTGTGCTATTTAAATGATATAAAGCAATGGTTTTGTAAAGGTATATGTAACTTATTTTATTTATTTTATCAAGACATCTGTCTTCATATCACTGTGCCCTGACACCAAGGATTAGGATACATATATTTTTGGCAGAATAGTTCGAAGTAACCATTTTGTTCACTTGTCTTACTACAGGTGTGCGCCATGACCCCAACATGAAGTACGACCTGCAGCTGGCCAACCCCAAGGAGTTCTACCATGAAGTCCACCGGCCCTCGCACTTCCTAAACTTTGCCTCACTGCAGGAGGGTGAGATCTATAATGCAGATCGGGAGGACATGTACGCCTGAGAGCAGCCGTTCTGCACACGTTTTGTAGATAGCTCTGCAAGAATCATGTGGAGCCGGTCCAGAACAGCCCTTGTAATATTTCTATTGAACACATGTAACTGTGATGTTTGGAAATCTTTGTGTAAAGGCTTTAGGACATTTTAGGAGTAATTTTTGATATTTTCTACCAGTGTTTTGTTTTTTTTCCCCACTCTCTACTTCTTTCTTCTTCTTCTATATCTACGCATTTGTGCATTTGTGTGTAGTTTAAAGTACACAATACTGCAGTGTAATATTTGTCAATTCATATTGTTTCAGAAAGGGTAAAGACTTACTTTCCTTTAGCGCATTGAGAAATGAAATTGAAAGTTTGTATTTTCATGCCAGTTACCTTGTTGTACTGTACATCTTGTGACATCGTAGCTTGGGTTTAAATAAAGATCACCTTTTTTATGAACATGTGTCTTGAAATCTGCATTTTTTTCTAATATTGTGATTACACTATACAAAATGTGGTTACCAGAAGATAGCTAGTATGCATGTAGGTTAATTTTGACTACAGGGGAACCTTTGTTATGGCTTGCTTCCCTTTTTCGGGGAAGGGGCCACAGGTCAACACCACCCACGTGGTGTGGTCTGGTTTTTATTTTAATTATGTGATTGACATTTTATTGGACGGTTAAAGGTCAGCGTTTGTGGGTGTCTACAGAGGAAATTCAATCTTCACACTCTGGTGCGTGCATCAGCATGCTCGAGCGGGCAGGCGAGTTTCTGCATGCAGTGTGTGTGTGTATACTCGAATTACATTGGTTAGGAAAGTAGGAGGATCCTGCAGCCAGAAGCCTGCATGAGTACTGTCCTGCACCCTGTAGCATACTCTAATGCAGAGTACTCCATGTCCTTGTATTTGTCTTTTTTTTTATGTGGCAGGCTGTTAACGTGACCACACCATGAAGATGCGTGACGTGTTGTTGGAAGAGGAGCAGTTCAAGTTCAGACGCGTCGGTGGCTTCAAACGGGACGCGCTTTAAACTTTCCACCAGCTCTACGTTGTTGTTTTCACTTTTATAATCTTGTTTTTACGGCCGCGTGTTTGGTCGCTGTCGGTTTCGATAGTTGAGACGGAGCATGTGAAGCGAGCTGTCCGGACATGGAGGTACATGAAGCGCACTCGGAGACCAGACCCGCGGAGAGCTGTTTTGACAGGACGTTCTCGGCTCTGACTGTCGATGATGTGTATGAAATAGCCAAACTGATCGGCACCGAGGTGGAGAAACTTATCGATGGATCCGGTAAAGAGAGCGTCGTGGGCCTGGTGCCGAAGATAGTGAAAGTGCTGGAGCTGCTGGAGAGCTTCGCGTCGAGGAACCACGCTCACCAGCAGAAGGAAGAGGAGCTGCTGAAGACCTTCGAGACGATCCAGCTGCAACAGCAGAAGAAACGTGCGGGGAAGGAGAGCGAGGAGGACGGCGATAAACATGAAATACGGGTGAGAGAGACGGCGCCAGCGCTGTCTATCCTGTATGTGTGTTATACCGACTTTATAGCTGCGTAACAGTGCCTCATTTCAACCATAGTAACGAGTATTTCGCCTGTTTTCTGGGTCGTGACTCACATCAACCCAACGTGAGTTGACAGGCAGGCCAGAGGAAACTAGCGACAGTGCATGGCCGACGCCTTCCACATGGAGCGACCGTATACATATAACAAAAAAAAACCTTTAAAAAAAGATACAGAAGGCTTTTATGAAACATTTTTAACGATATTTTTAAGCGAACTATATATATTTTGAATGCATAGACCCTGGCGTTATCTGATAAACTGTACTACCTACTGTAGCTGTCAGTTACCTGATTAATTGATATGAGGCCGCCATCTTTAATCCGAACCCTGCCTGTGTCGTCAAGGCAACCGCGGTGTGACAGTTAGTCGTTAGAGTGTTAACTAAGTTAGCTAACTAGCTGTTGTAACTCAACAGTTAAAAGTAAGGATGTTTAACCATTACACTAACCTTTTCCTCCAATAGTTAATATTTGCCTTTGTCATGTTAAATGTTTGCGTTAACCCAGGTGATGTGACACAGCACAGCAGCGTTTCGTTTCGCCACTTTGCAGGGAAATTATCAATGTTAGCTACTACCTTGGCTAAAATAAGTTAGCTCGCTAATCAATAAGCTGTATAGGTGAAGTCTTTGACATGTTGTGTTGCTTAAAAGTACGTAGGTATAATTTTAAGGTACTTGTACTTTACTTGAGTATTTACATATTCTGCTATATTATACTTCCACTCCACTACATTTTGGAGGCAAATATTGTACATTATACTCTACTAAGTTATATTACTTCGCTAACCTTAGTTACTACTTTCTTTGCAGATAACATGCTACACCAGAGCCAAAGCAACAATTTTTGAATATATTTATTTTTTATAAGAACTAAATAAAAACCTGATTCTGATATCAGGTCTGATAATTTTCCAGGCCGATAATGCGTTATTTTACTCTTTTACTTGTACTTTTGATGCTTCTGTACATTTACTGCCAGATAAATACATTTAACATCAGATACTTTTGCTTAAGTATGGGTGACTTTTACTTTTACCAAAGTAACATTTTAACACAATATCTTTACTTTTACTCAAGTTACCTTCCGGGTACTTCATACAACACTGCCAATCAATAATACTGCATAGATGACGATTTTGGCACATAGTTACCCAAATTAGCAAACATCATGTAAAAGTACCATTTTAGCAGGATCCTAAATTAATTTGGTGTTTATCAAAGTTTATATAAACTGCAGACTATTCATTAGTAATGCTTAATGTTGATATCCAATCACTACTGATTTCAAGAACAGTATTAAAGAGTTAGTGTGGTATAGCCCTATTAGTTGTATAGCACTGTATGTTGTACATTGATATACCACCAGAAAAAGTGGGCCGTGGGGCCCCAGGGCAGGTTCACTGGGCAGGGAAAGTGGTTTGTGGCAATTAGGTTAACAGAACTTTTCAATGTGAATATGCACTAGCAGCTGGGAGCCCCCAGCAGCTAAACTTTGCCCAAGGCCCCCTAAGCAGGTTAATCCGGGCACGTGTATGTTCAATAAAGCCTCAAATATAAAACCTCCCTCTGAAAAGTAAACAAACAGCTATTTGGTTGTCAAATATAGTTAGTTATTTTAACATTTTAGTTGTACTTTATGTGTAAAGGTGTCACAAAATAAGCAAACACTACTTAAATACTAGTGCTGCAGAACTGCACAGGTTTAGAGCATTTTGCCACTTAAATACTTTCCATTATTTATCCGTGGCCATGTTGCATACGGCTAATGTCACGGTGTTATGAAGTGTGACATTCGTGCAGTTTGAACTAGTTCATATGGGACATAAAACAGACTCGCTTTAAAATGCTGCTGTGACATGAGTAGAGTACAGACAGAAGGAATGGGAAGTTGAATATGTTCACATAATCATTGTCACCATTTAAAGGATTTGTTGTCACACACACACACTGGTGACAACAAATCCTTCAAATGGTTTTGTAAAGGCATGATCGTTATTTGTTTTGACACGCTTGTATCATAGGGCTGTCTGAGATTCATCTTTAACTTTGCTTACTGTGTAAGGTGTGTTCCTCAGCAGTCAGAACTCATTGTTGAGATGTCTTGGAAACATTTCAACAAATTATGTAACAAATTGACACACCCCTTTAGACGCAATCTACTTTGCTGAAGCCACATTCCTACATGCTCAAGAGACTTTCACATTTTCGCATGTCCTGTCTCTGAGCCTATGGTTTTGCCATTCGTCTCCCATCCTCTCAAGCAGGAGCTGCAACAGAAGGAGCAGCAGTGGAGAAGGAGGTGTGAGGAGCTGCAGGTTCAGGTACAGCAGCTCCAGGAGGACAGGGAGGAGCTGCAGAGCAGGCTGAAGGGCAGCCATGCTCAGGGAGGTATGATGCATTCTGAAGGGAAATCTAAATTATGCTATGGGGTTGCTGAAATCTGGTCTTTGTTTGCTTCTGAATCACTTCCAAAAGAATGAGTCATTCCAAAAACAGCCTTTCTCTGCTGTACACTACATGTAGTTTATAGTAGTGACATGACAATCCCACACCATGGAGGTGTTACAATACTGAACCAAAACTAAAGGGAATTATGGGGATTATTTCCTTCTGTGAGAGTTGAGTTGGCAATCTCTGTGTTATAGTAGATGGCTCTACATGCCCAGCATGAGTTGTGACATGTTTTAAACAGTATAAAACAAATTGATCTAAAAAACAAAATAACAATCCAGGATGATTGATATCTCACTGCTTTCAGAAACACTGTCAATAGCAGGGAAACACCAAGTATTTCTTCCAAACATATTTGGATGATTATTTGGCCTGAGTGCCCTGATGATCCCTTGAACACCCACTTGAAGTCTTATCCAGCCTTGCCATGAGCTCTTCTTTAAACAAGCAAACCAACCTGAACATCATTTGGTTATCTACTGTTTCTTCTTCAGACCAAGAATGCAAATGTATGTAACACTTCTGTCCATGAAAATAGCTTCCCCACCTATTGACCGACAGATTCAAAGCAGTGGGTTAACAGTCAAATGCTCTGAGGTTGCAAGCAGTCAAACTGGTTTTAACTGAACATATTTGAAACAGTAGTTCTCACAGGAGGCACAGGAGGCCGTCCTTACCCTGTCAACATAAAGATGATGCAATGAAAAAAAACAAACAGAAAAAGTCCAAATTTGCAGTGTGGGTTTTTCCTTTTTTATAAACAGAAAAGATATCCTCCCTTCTTCTCTTGTGTCACTCTTGTCACTGATAAATAGCATGTAGTAAACTCTAAGCCAGAGGGTGGAGGCGCCTCGCTGACTCTTGTTTGTGTTTTCTTATGCTGACAGGAAAAACATGCCATCCTAATCATTTTGTTATTTATTTGACAAGAGGCCAAGTGGCAGATGAAATCTTATGTCTAGTTTCATGTGATGAATGTGACTATCAGGTTCCCATGTTTCATTTAGTTGAGGTGTAGTTCAAATACAGTAATTTATTTCAGTTTCAATGGCTAGAATTAATTATAATTAATTATTAAACATCCATCTTTGTTGTATATGTTTATGCCCTGTACGTAGTCATCATACTACTTTCAACATTTCTCATGCTTAGTTTATTGCATGATAACCCACAATTATTCAACACTTCAGATCAGTAAAACTGCTTAGTTAGCAATCAATTAGCTATGTAATGTAAGAACAGACCACTACTTATTTCCTATACCAGGATTTCAGAACAAGAATCACAACCCGCAGTATAATATCATTGCATCGATTGACAGGAAAAGGTTTAACACAAAAGGGCCATTCAGGGCCATGGCTTTTCTTATCTGACCGTGTGTGTGTGTGTGTGTGTGTGTGTGTGTTTGTGCAGACCGTGTCCAGCGGCAGGAGCGAGAGGTGATGCTGAAGCTGAAGGGGGTGGTGGACAGGCAGAGAGATGAGCTGAGAGCCAAAGTCCAGGAGATAACCACCATCTCCAAAGAGGTGGAGGCGGTAAGGAGACACAAACACAAACATATGACGATTCTCCTGCCCATGCACAGGGACGCCCTCTCATTAAAAGTCTAGAAGCAACACTTTTGAAATTTAACTGTGTTCTTGGTTTCTAGAGTGCAGAGAAAAAGCTGTTGTAATGTTTATGACTGTGGCTACAAAGGTCAGTTTCTTAGAAGGCTTGTTGGCATTTCGCATCGAAACAATAGTGTTTATTATGTTTCTGTCATTTTAAGAGTGTAGCTTTTGTATGAACCTTGTTACGTACACACCTGATCACACAGTCATGTATCACAGGCAGCATCATAAAAGTTAAATCATGTAAACCACACCAATAAACATACTGGAGAACAGGAAGTGTTTTTCTACTATAAGGGAGAGAGTGCAGAGGTTATACACGTAGTCAGTGGTTGAGGATTTAACTGCGCTTAAGACAAGTCAGGGCAGAGTTTTCACCTCCACACAGATTACATCTTGTTAATGTGTTTGCACGTGCCTGTATGTGTGTCAAGGCACATGTAACACATGATTTGAATAGCAGCCATAACTGGGTGTGTATTTGTTAATTCTTTGCACAGTTGCAGTCATTTGACTTGAGTATAGACTGAAAGAACAGCTCATGGTCAGCTGAACCAGTGTCAGTATTTGCTCAAATGAATGCCTGGAATTTTTTTCATCCTTAAAATGAATGCTGCACTTGTGTTGACATTGTGTGGTTTCATTCCTTCCCCCAGTCTTCTGGTCCAAATCCCACGCATTGAGAAATTCTCACCCCACTCACAGATATAGATAGATTGTTTTTTAGGTGGCCTGTCGTGTTGGTTTTGGGCTTAACTAATTTTTTACCTGGCAGAATGAAGAAATGGAAAACTATCTTTTTGACTTTAAACCTGTTAAGTGACGAGTAATGAAAAATTGTAGTTCAAGTGTAATAGTGTGAGTGTGTTTTTGTGTGTGTGTTTGTAGCTCCAGGAGCAGTTGGATCGCTTCATGAAGATGAACGCTGAGCTGCGACACAAGCAGGACATCATGCAGGCCCAGCTGAAGAGCACCGTGGAGAGGAAGGCCGACATGGAGGCTGACCTGAAGGAGAAAAGCAAAGAGATCGAAAACCTCCAAGCGCAGCTGGACAGAACCAACAGCAACGGCCCTGTACGCATACCTCTTAAAAATGATATATCATACACAGAGTTCATTTATGTTCTCTTTATTTCATGTCCAAAGATATATGATAGTCTACTTCTCATGTTTATAAAACTATGTGGGTTAGCCTCTCAAATTCAGAGACACTTCTACACTTATTTCTGGTATTAAAACCACCTCTAAGAGATTGCAAATTCATAGCTTGTACTACCAATCAAATAGGGCAGGTATTCAACATCTTTGTAGTCTGTATGACCTGATCTCTCTGTCTCCCATTAGGCCAGTCCAAGTCAATCAGCTTGTGTGTCAACGGAAAAATCGGCGGTCACCAAGAAGGATCCCGATCAGCCATGCTTCACCAAGAAGGAGGTGCGTGACATCATTTTTGAGAGGAACGAGCTAAAAACCAACCTGTTCCTGGTGCAGGAGGAGCTCAACTACTATCAAAGGTGGGTCTATTGTGTGTGTGGACACGTTTTGTTTTGTATCCCTCTTAGGACACGCTTTAGTTCTGAAGTAGCACATTTAGTAAATGGAGGTCATGTGGATGTAGGTGAACTAAGTTCTTATAGTTGAGTTTTGAAGAACTCTAAATGAAAATGTTGGTGCATTTCTGCAGGGAGATCCTGAATGAGGAGAGGTGCCCGGGTTTCCTGTTAGAAGCCGTCCGCTCTGCCATCAAAAAAAAGAGAAAGCTAATCAAGGCAAAGATGCTTGGGATTCCTGTGAACGAATGTACCAGCAGGTCTGTCATAAGCACACAACACTCATTCATCACATCCGGAAATAATGGGCTGGTGTAGAAATACCTTCAGAAGAGAGCAAAGTTTGTTTTTCTTCTTTAGTGACGAGGAGGAGAGGAGTTCTCTCTTTGGGCAGACAGAAGTTGATGGTACAGAAGTTGACGGCACTGACAGACCAGCTGAGTCACGCATCCAAAACCTGTAAGTAAAACTTTGGCAAACACTGCTACACTGCACCTTTCAGATTTAAACCACTAGGCTTGTCTGAAAAGAGCCAGAAATGACGACCTCATCTGTGTTTTTTTAGTTGGGCTTGTCCCTCAATCGAAAGAAGATCCCATCATTAGATAGGACACTTGATAACTTTTAGTTTTGCTGGTAATCGTGTTCTCATGACACAGAGTGAACTTTAGTGTGCTTTATTCTAGTAATGAACTTGCAGGGAAAGAAATCTTACTTAGTAACTTTGGGAGAGTCTAAGTGAAGGAAAAAAATCTGATTCTCAGAACAGAAAGCCCCTCGACTGAGAATTTGATTAAGTTGAAGACTGTGTTTGACGACTCTTGTCTGGCCAGGGACAGAAAACAAAGATGGACTAAGTTGTGTTATGGGTCTTTTTGGCTTTGTCAGACAGCCAGTTTACTGCATTTTGCAATATCACTTATGGTACAGATGATAAAATAAATTAAGAAACATAAAAGAATATTCTCAGCCCAGAATCTACAAAGAGAAACAAATAGAGAGGGATCTGTTAAACTCTTAACACTTCAGTGCTTTGCATTCTAACTTGTATTAAATGCAAAAGTAAGGGCAATAAACGTGGACCAAAGCATCAGCTGCTAAAAATTAAATCAGAAAAACACAGCTGACATCATTCTGTGAATCAGAGCAGTTTCATCTCTCTGCTGAGTTGCTGCTGTCACTGTGCTGAGGACTTTGTCAATCCTGGACTATATTTAGCTGTAATCCCTGACTACGATCTGACCTCAGGCCTGTTTGTTCTACTCTGTCTGCTACAGCTTTGGTTTCCTGACGCGGTCAGGCAGCGGCCGGAGCCCCACCCACATGAGCAACTCTGCCTCCAGCTGGGAGATCATCGGAGACTCAGAGGCCACCATTGAAAGGGAGCAGCGACTGCCCTCCTGAGCCTGGTACTGACCACAAGAGAAGCTTTTAACTGAAACAGACTCTCTTCTTCCCTCATTCACTACTTCTTCCTCACTGTGGCTGTGGCTCAGGAAAAGGATTACGTGGACATTTGAATGTGAGGAAAGAAAGTGTGGACATGTTTGAACAAACTCCTCAGCTTTTTGCTTTCATTTCCCCTTTTGTTGATTTCACTCTTGCCAAAATCCCCTTATTTTCCCACAGAAGTGATAAATGGTAATCAGTACTGCAGTATATATGGTACGGTGTACCTCAGTATTAAGAGGCAGCCTTGTTAACTCACCGCAGACAAGAAGTTCTATTGTTAGTAAAGAAAAGAAATGGGTTATTACACACATATATGTATGTAATTCTTCAAACAGTTTAACAAAAACCAAAGATATAACAAAGTTATACATTGTGAAATGAAACTGCCCTCTAGTATTATGGGACAAAGTATAATAGGTTCACCTCTTTTCCACAAGATGGCGTTAGCTAATTTTATAACTAATCCAGATTTTACCAGAGATTTAATCATTATATTTGACCTCAATAGAGATACTTTTAAGACGTGTTCACTCATATATTTTTCATTATAGATAGCACTTTTATGCTCAAGGACAAAAAAAAGTGTTGTACTCATATATAACCCGTCTCTTCCAATAGTGAATGCACTTTTACCCCTCAAGCCTTAAGTTATGTTGTTAAAAATATATTTTAATTAATTTCCAGTCATTGCACAGAGCCAAAGCTCCTGGCTGGTTTGTATGTGATGAAGGTGCCATAAATATGCATAAGTATCTGTGCGTGTAAGCGCATGCGGTCTGGCTGGTGTACCAGCCTGTGCACACTGGTTACTTTCCTTTAAAGGGAAGCTGTGAGTTTCCTTGTGGAAATGAGAAAAAACCCTGTAGTTTTTTTTAGTTCCTAAAACCATTAGCTGACGAGTTACATTAAGTATCCACATTTACTCTGTCTGACCCTTTTGTTTCCTCTTAAGTGTCTGACCATAGCGCTATTCAGACAATAACAGACCAACCAGCAGTGTTGTATTTGCTGAAACACAGTGAATGACCTTCTAATCAGATCTTGTTCTCTTCTAAAATACTGGGTTCACAGTTTATTTTTGTAGGCATGTTTTTAATTCAGAATTCTTGCTGCTGACAGAACAGAAACAGATTTAAGATGTCAGTTGCCACCAGATTGAATTTTATTAATGCGATGTGATAAAAACAATTCAAAAATGTGGATTATCTGTGATATTAAGATTTCAAGATTCAATAAAATGCAATAAACACAGGATTGTATGAAAATCAAAATGATCTCAACGCATTTTTTTGTCACACTTCCAAAAAACTAATTTTCTACAGGAGCCCATAGTGATCACGTCATCTTCTCTGTACTGACTTATAAGGAGGGTGAAGGCATTCTTCGTCATGTCCTGGAAGACTGTCAACAATGGATTCTGGGAAAAAGGGTGAACATCAGGGGTGTGTGTTTATACCCCACCAGTGTGTGCGGCGAGTTTTGTGTGTTAACGTTCAACCATCTTTAAAAAGCTCTGTGTCTGGCTGAATAGAAGGAAGTGGCTCTGACTTCCCCAGGATATGGGAAGAGGAAACCCGGGGGCTTCGACCTCTCTGGCTGCGCCGGAGCCACAAGACGACTCACGGGAGAGAAAGAAGGAGGGAAGGGTGGGGGGCAGACTGAAAGAGAGATACTGCCTTTCATTGTGCTCCCTCAAAGAGAAGAAAGAAAGAATTCTGGACCTAAAGCGAGAGACAGAAAGACATTAGGTCCGGCTTTTGGTTTTCGGACTGTGTGGAGATGAATCTTCTCCTCGGAGCTCTGAGTGCTCTTCTCTGCTGCTCGTTGTCCTCCTCACAGACTCTGGATCCTGCTGGGAAGAACGTCTGCCACAATATCAGGTACAATTCAATCTCATCCTCACTCACACCTGTTAACTTTTGACTGTTTTAAATCTTGATATTAGCGGTTGTCCTGTGACAAATTGTAGGTGTTATACTATATATATTTTAAGGAGTTTTGGGCTGTGCTGGACAACTCTGAATACATTCTTTATATTTTCTTATGTTTCTTAGGATTCCCTTAGGCTATTGGTAGTATTTGTAGATGGTTTTTTTTCCTGCTTTGGTGAGTGTTTTATTTGCAAAGTGTCAGACTTGATCATACTCTGTGTATCCAGGGACCCGTCCACCCTGGTCTGTTGCACTGGATGGCGTCAAGAGGGAAGAGAGTGCACTATACGTGAGTTTAAGTGTCCTGCTGGACAGCAATCTACAGGACTTGTGTTCTTAGTAGCTCCTCATTCACTGGTATTCTGTGTATCTGCGTGCGTGTGTAGCTGTGTGTGAGGGTGAGCAGGCCTGCCTCAAGGATGAGATCTGTGCGTATCCTGGAGTGTGTCGCTGCCCGCCAGGCTTCTACGGAGCTCACTGTAAAACACGTGAGTTACTTTAAACATCAGGAGCTGTTTACCGTCAGTCAAATTGATGTGTCTGTTTTGTCAGTTTAATTAACAATGTACACAGTGCATTAAATATTTTTTGCTGTGTAGAAGTACCAATTTAGGGTCCTTGTACTTGTTCTGCCAAAAAAACATTGTACAGGTCAAAATGGAGTTAGTTTTAAATATCTGTCTACATATTAGGTATTTCTGTCTAAAGGTTCCCAACCCAGGGGTCAGGCCCAAACCAAAGGGTCACAAGAGAAATCTGAGTGCCCATGAGATGATAAATGATGTAGAAATAAATAAATAAAGGAGAAGTCGAGAGAGGAAATGTCGCTTTCGCTGGACTTTTAACCACTCATAGACATCTGAATTGATATATGGTGCCCAAACTAGACTCTGCTTTTTTGTGAGGGGCCACACGCCAAACATAGAACATTTCTCTCTGAAATGTAGTGCAGTCGACGTAGAAAATCCATCATAAAATGGAGATGCATTCCACCAGTTTATACAGTGTTTACACAGTGTTTTTGTAAAGTATGATGTGCTAAATGTATTATCTGTGTTTGTTTGTTTGTTTCCAGGCTGTCCTCCTGATTTCTGGGCACCAGACTGTCGCAAGGTGTGTCAGTGCCACCCATATGGCCGCTGTAACGCCGTAACAGGGGAGTGCACCTGCTACACCAACCGCTGGGGTCCGCTGTGCCAGTATGCCTGCAAGTGTGGTCGGCACGGTCACTGCCACCCCGTTCATGGAAACTGCTCCTGCGACGAGGGCTGGTACACGCCAAGCTGCTCCAAGCCATGCCAGTGTGTCAGTGGAGCATCTGTGGGCCTTGGCTGCGACCAGCAGACTGGTCGGTGTCAGTGCAACAGAGGCCACTGGGGGACTAAATGTCCCGGCACTTGTAACTGCTACATGTCGCCGTGTAATCAGCGAACCGGCGTCTGTGAATGCAGAGAAGGCTGGTGGGGACCCACCTGTGACCGACGGTGTAACTGTGATCTCACACACAGCAGCTGTGACCCGGTCAGCGGGCAGTGTGTGTGCCACCTGGGATACCAGGGTCAGTTTTGCAACCATCCTTGTGAAGCTGGGAAGTATGGCAGCGGTTGTACAATGAAGTAGGTGTAAGATAGGTACACTTTTTTGTTCAACACCTGTGTGTTCCTGCTAACTCTGTCTATCTCTGTCATTAGCTGTAGTTTCTGTAAAGACAACCAGCCCTGCTCTGCCATTGATGGCACCTGTGAAGCCTGTGAGCCCGGCTGGAACGGGACACGATGCGACCGCATGTGTCCGCCTGGTTATTATGGAGACGGCTGCCAGATGAAATGTCCACGCTGCAGAAATAATGAACCATGTGACCGAAGAACTGGGCAATGTGGGAGTTGCGACCCTGGATGGACTGGACCCAGGTGTGGATGCATGTTTGGCCGTCTTATACTTCAGTTGAAAGTGAAGGTTACTGGATCATTTGTGAGACTTGGCACTTCCTCAAAATTGTCTTGTGTTTTGAGATCCCAAAATTATCATATTCGCATCAGTTATAGAGTTGACATATCATATGTCATGTCAAAGGCATGGAGGAACTTTCAAATCAATTATATTGAAGTGTAAATATAATTACAGTCTAATTAATAATAGTTTGATTGAAAAAATATAAAAATACCACTAGCCTTCATCCGTCTTATAAATCTCCTACAAATTGCCAGCATATCAAGTTCAACTTTAAGTTTTAGAACATCTGCCATAAGATATTTGCCTAGTGGTGGAAGATGTAGTCATATATTTTATTTAAGTAAAAGTAGTAGTAGTACTATTTTCAGGTAAATATCCTATGTTGTAATGTATGTATGTGAAAAATGACACTGAACTGAACTAATTTAAGCTAATTTAAACTTTCTTATTCTACATTTAAGTTTAATCTATGATTAAGCATCATCATTTATTAATTGATTTATATTTTTTATTGGGGATCTGAAAATTTAATGTAACTGGTTACTAATATTATCAAATAAGTCTAGTGGATCTGGTTGCCTCTGACATAAGAAAAGTAAAAGTACCTCAAAATTGTACTTAAATACAGTATTTGAAACTTGCTTTGGAGAAGAAAGCCTGTCATAATTCATAGTTTAAAGTTATCTCTGTCAAAAGGCACATTTTCATCTTGTGGTGATGTCGTTGAGAACCGAGAACTGAAATCACTTCCTTATTGGTGAATGCTTCTGTTTGTTTTGTTCTTACATCAGCAAACTGTCATCCAAAGTCCATTTAACCAACCGACAATGCAGTCAGAAAATCACGGATGATGTGAATTTGAAAGCTTCTTGCATTAAAAAAGGGAGATTTACACAGTCAGTCACAGCTCACAGCTGCACTGCCATTTACTGATATTAACATGTGATGATTAGACTGCCTCCCTCAAGCAAGTTTCAGCTTTGTGTATTGATTTCCATACTGTATGGACGTGAATGCCAAAAGCTGCCAGAAAGGAGGGAAAATCCAGCTTTAAATCGTACCATATTCTTTGGAAGTTCATGGAGTTTATAGTTTATCCTTGTAGTTTTTGCTAATATGTGTGAAAATTCTTTTCTCATCTCGTTTTGCTTTCGTCTTCACATTTCTAAAGTAGCCGGAGTTAGATAGTGTGTGTATACTGTATGGACTGATACTGTGTATGTGTGGGACAAGTATCCATGTTTAACAAGAAAAGAGCTCAATCAGTAGAAATAGTTAAAACACATAGTGGGGTTGATGTTATGATTAAGAAATGAATGTATGTCAGTGTGATGCCCTAATTATTTGTGTCATCACCTCCTCCTGCCAGGTGTGAGAAGGCCTGTTCCAACAGGACGTTTGGAGACGCCTGCAGCTTCCCGTGCAGCCCTTGTTTCCACGGTAACTGCCATCACGTGACAGGAAGATGTGTCTGTGAGCCAGGCTTCCAGGGAGAGAGGTGATGTTTCTCTTGGGGCGTAGTTATAGTTTCACTTCACACACACTCACACACACACAGAATTACATTATTCTTGTGATACCTATACAAGCTAGAGTAATTGAAATGTAACTTTTTTTTGTTTGTTTGTGTTTTTCTGTCATGTTTGTTGTGTTATGAAAGCCTGAAAAGGTTGTAATGTCAGCAGATCGATAAGGGACATTTTCTCAAGGTTGGCGTACCCCGGAGAATAATGTGATACGTTTTTGTGCTAATATTTAAATCTTATAGAACTTAGAAGGAGTTCTATAAGACACTTAGTGTTTAGCCACATCGTAAGCTTAAAGTAGACATTTATTTAGTCCAAAAAGGTTTTGCATGTTTGAACTCATGAACCAGAACACAAGAACTTGTTATTGTTTTATTAGCGTCTAATGTAACGGACATCTGCCTAGTTGGTGCATTCAAGGAACATCCGGCATCTATGCTATAACAGTCGGCCTCGACACAGCACAGCAGTCATGAACTTTTATGTATAATTTAGGCAAAAAACAAAGTAAGCTTTGGATGATTATTGATAATATATTTATTGTATATGCAATTTGAGGTTAGCTGGGGTAAAACAGGCAAAATCTCCATCATAGTCCCCTTTAATTTTCTGCTTTCTGACGCTGCAGTTTTTGGTTCGTCATTACAGTGGGTTTTCACTGTTGAACAGAACATGAGTCAGTGTTTAAACACAGGATTTTTTCTTTGCTGATGTGATGTAATTATATGATTTTGATGTTTTTTTTCCAGCTGTAACAGCAGCTGCCCCGCCCTGCAGTTCGGCCTCAACTGCTCCTCTGTCTGTGACTGTGGTGAGGGCGTCCAGTGCAACTCAGTCACTGGTGTCTGTCCCAGCAGTACGTCCATCCATCCATCCATCCATCCATCCATCCATCCATCCATCCATCCATCCATCCATCCATCCATCCATCCTGAATTACGTCACATAATCCTTCATGTATGTGTTTCTTTATGTGTGTTTGTTTGTGTGCAGGTGTGAGAGGCTCTGTTCTAGCGGGTGTGCTGGTTCCTTTGCTCCTGTTGCTCCTTGCTGTGCTCTTCTGCTGTTTGTGCTGCGGAGGAGGCCCTGTTGATGGCAAAGACAGGTCTGTACCACTCTTATCTCTATCTATCTTTATCTCTATCACTGCCCAATCTCATTTGTGAGATTACATCAGACGCTGTGATATTGTACAGAATCATTTTTTGGTAACATAACCAAGAAACTGGGAACATTAACTTCATAACTCTTCCTTAAAATTGATATGATCAGGACATTTCCGGTGGTGGAAAGACATCAAGTGTACAATCTGTAACCTTTTCTCTTCCAGAGCCACTGTGGCTGATGGAGGCTGGTCAGTTCGGATGAAATATCATGTCTACAGTGTTCTGGCTAACATCGGTGCTGCAATTCCCTGCATCTCTAACTGGTCCTCTGGCCTGCCTCGTGTCACTGGTGAGTCCTGCTGCACAGTATTTATAGAATCCTACTGCAGAAAACAGTAAAGCATTGTTGTTTACATCTTAAAAACAATTTTCATGAAGAATCCAGTCATCTCACAGACTAATTTGATTAGTCTTCCTTATTTAGATTGGTGAAATATTTGAAGCAGGATATTGCTTCAGTTATTGATGCAAGACAATGGAAATAATCGTTTTTCTCTTAAAATGCCCTTATATAACCATCTTCTGTTGTTTAATCCATTGACAACCACAGTATCTCACCATGACCCGGAGCTGACATTCAACCACAGCTTCATTGAGCCTCCTTCATCTGGCTGGGTGACTGAAGGGTCGTCCTTTGACAGTGACGAGGAGGAGGGAGAGGCGCTCTATTGTGTCCCTCCAAGAGAAGGTAAGAAAAGGGATACAACAAAAATATATATTTCCCTCTTTCCCCTCTATCACATCTCACGTGGCTGGACTTTTCTCCTTCCATCTCTTTGACAGACATTCCAGCGGTGGCGGGTGGCGAGTTCCAGGAGATGAGCTCCAAGTGTAACATGTTCTTGGACCCGTCTGGCTTCAGCAGCGAGGACATCACTTCGCCCTTCAACATCCCTCGCACCTCCAGCATCGCTAAATCCAAGCGGCCATCTGTGTCTTTTGCAGAGGGCACCCGCTTCAGCCCCAAGGAGAGGCGCGGCTCAGCTCAGGACCCTGCCGGTCTCCCTGGACATCCACGCAGCAAACCCAAGTCACCCTGGGGGGTTTTGATGCTGTCTGCCCTCCAGAGTCAGGGAGGTGTAGCTAGAACTGGGGAGGAGGACGGAGCTGAGGTTGAGGAGAGGGAAGATGAGGTCAATGTGCAAGCAACAGACAATTGGGAATCGAACTGTGAGGCCAGCGACCAGGAAGCAGACAGAACTCCATCTAGGTCCACCCTGCAGGTACCCGGGGCTTCAGGACGAAGACGGACTATGTCCAACACTGCTGCTCATAAGGGGACTCAGCTGCCAACATCTGCCTCTGATGCTCAAGGCGGGAGCTCAGACAAAGTCACCACAGTGTACGTGACGGTGGGTAAAGCAGGTCGGCCCGTGTCGAAGACGGAGATGAGCTCTGAGGGCCCCGTTCAGGCCATGCTGCGACGGCTCGGCAGCCTCCAGAGACAAAGGGAGCAGGAGTCGAACAGGCCCAAGCCTAAAACAGCTGAAGGGATTATCAAACCACCAAGGAAGAAGCTCGGCGTTCGGGCCAGTGTTTGGGAGCAGGGAGGGCCGCCTGGAGGGGAAATTGGAGTTTGTAAACCAATCAGGAGAAAGCACGCTCCTCTAAACTCTCCTGACACAGCCGGTGCTAGTGACACTCCACCAGCCGAGGGTGGCACTCCTAAAAGGCCGCTGTCGTCCATTCTGAAGAGCGTGCCAGAGTTGGCTTCAGCTGACTCGGGGTCAGATCTGAGGGCGGAGGGAGACACAGGCGCAGGAAGGATCGAGAGCAACTACTTGACTGTGGGACCAGCAGGAGACGCTGCGAGTCTCACCGAGGTCATTGCCAATGAGGGTGCTGAGCCCTGCTATGAAAACGTCATGATTAAACAGTCATAACCTCTGAGAAACTGACACGTCAGCGGGTCTGATCCGAACACAGCTGCATATTTATTATTCTGCAGTTATGAGAATACAGACACAAAAGGAAGTTAGTTAGTACTGTAAATCTGCATGAATTGCAGGTCTGTGATTCTTGAATTATGGTGTTATTTGTTCAACACTCATGTTCACCTGTATGGAGCATTTGTGACTAAAAAACACCCTTTTAGCCTATCTCTATAGAAAATATATGAAATGTATATTGCAGATTGAAAGTTGAAATTAAACAAAAACAGGACACTAATACAGACAAGTACTGAACTGTCTTGGCCTGGACTCAGAGGGGATAAACAGACCCAAGGGCGCAGACTTCAGGGCTGTTTGAGAAAGACAAGAGCGAACAACAGCAAAACTATCACAGCTTATCATCATGAACTGTCTGCGAAAAACAGAGACATGAGAATAAGATTTGAGTCTGCTGCTGGACTGATGTTTTTATTTGTCATAAATGAAAATACAAGGAAGAAAAGACAGTAACAAGGTTGGAATTTACAATCAAGTGTGGTTCACTCTTCATCAGCACAGCCTTTAGACATCGGTCAAAGGCAGCTGTCAAAAATATATTGTAGTATTTTATTGTGGTCTCTCAAACCATTCAAACTAGAATTATGAGAATGTTTTCACATCTATGACCGACAGTCAATATCCTCTCGAGTATGAACCAACCTGTTCCTGCCCTCTGACCTCTGCTGACACAGTCATGCTGCTGTCAGGTCAAAAACCACATTATTGCAATTTAAGGATTTCTCTGTTAGAAATTGCAACAAGATTTGGTGCATGAAACCTCCTCGATGAGTGTTTTATATTCTGATTTTCACTGTATATATGTAGACCTTTAATAATGAAAATAAACATTTTGAAACAGTGTGGATACATGATTTAGAAAAACATCAATGAATAACCGTAGGTGCTCATATCTTTAATTTATATTCTTTAGATAAATGTAGTGGAGTAAAAATACAAGATAAAGTAACATACAACCTAAGAATATTTTCTGTACAGATGTATCGAATAAAGCGAGTCAGCTGATGTTGAAAGAAGATGAGGGTAGAGTTCAACCAGCTGAACTTTGGCCGTGACGAGCGGTGTGTGGACTTTGATTGATCTCCAATATTTGCTGACGTTGATGAGCAGCTAGTTATGTGTTACACCCAACATGTTTGACACACTTTTTCTTTTTTTTTTTTTCCAGCCAACACGGCCTGTTTCAGTTTGAATGAATTATCAATCATGTACAAATGTATTCCAGATGATCATAGCAAAAATATTTAAAAACATTTGAAACTACTTCTCTGCCCCAGCGGTGTCTGAACAGCCCAGCCAGTACTTGGCGATGGATCTGGGATACGGAGGCGAACCGGGGTCGACTCTCTTGGTCCTGAGGTCCACTCTGTAGTACTTATCTAGAAAACACATAAAACAAGACAGTTGTTTTCCCTCTGTGGATAATGTGAGAGGAGAAGTAGGTCAAAACCGATATCTACATATCACAGAGCAAGATGTTTTTAGCCATGTTTGCTGGGAATGACCTTCATGTATAAAGAAAATCTCACTCATATCCAATGAACATAACATGTGTCGGTTTGGATTTGTCATCACTCAACATTTTTCAAAACACACAGATTAATCAGTCGTGTCTGATGAAATGCATAACTACTGAATATCAAACCGAAATTCAGACGGAGTGAGTGGAAATAGGTTCTCCGCTTTGTTTCTTTGTCATGTCGACCGATACACAGCATGTGAAACTAGTTATAATAAGCCTAATGTGGCCAGACCACGAAGAGCTGAGGAGCGTTTAATAACATCACTGTGTTCCTGTCTCCTCTCCCAGCTGCTCTCGACAGCTGAAACTGTTTGTCCCATCGGTCTGTCCTTAAAGTCCCTTAATTTGATATTTATTATCTTGTGCTCACAAGTTGTTGTCTTGTGGGAAGAAGCGTTTTAGTGTTTGCACACAAGAGCCATGACTTGCACAAGATTAAAAAAAAATAGGACATCAAAGGAGGTTATGTTTCAAACTGTGTCCATTTGTTCGGATCTGAAAAATCTGGATCTAGTGGATTTAAATACAGGCTTGATTGAATTGAAGGGGACTTGGTGGAGGTACGGCTTGAGGTCTGAAGGTTGAATGAATGAATATGTTGTCAAATAGTTTAATTTATCATAAGGTTGGACTGCACCACTGATAAATCTGCTGTCTTACCTCCTTTAAAGAAGTAGACGGTCTGTATGGGCTGCACTCTCCGGAACGGCTCCAGGTACGACCTGGAGTCATAGTTGCCTCTGTTGTTCTGGCGGTAACCGTCTCTCCGTCTGTCCTGGTCCCAGTCTTGGTCCCACCGTCTGTCCCAGTCTCGCCCGAGCCGCTCCTCCATTTCCATCCTCCTCTCTGCCAACCTCAGACCCATCTCCATACCCCTCTCTGCAAACCCCTGGCCCATGTTCATCCCCTGCTCAGCCATTGATCCCCAGTTGGGTGAGCGACTTTGCCTCCTACGACCCCACTGCTGGTCCCACTGCTGTCCATACTGCTGTCCATACTGCTGTCCATACTGGTAGTCATACCGGTAGTCATTGCGGCGCGGTGTGGACCTCGACGGAGGGACATACATTCTGCCTGTCATGACAGCGTCCAGCGGAGCCTTGAGGCCCTTCCAGTCCTTCTCGATGAAGTGGTGTTTGTCATGATGCTGGGGCACTAAATATTAGAAACGCATTAGGATATATCAAGTGACAACACCCCAAAACAGGCACAGATGATCTCTCACAACACAACTCACAGTCGGAGAAGAGCTCGCTGAGGGAACGTTCGTAGTTGTTGTAGTATACGTCAGTGTAGCGCCTGAACAGTGTGGACGGAGAACTCTCAGACATGGTGATGCACTCCTCGTGGGACGGCTGGTGCAAGAACTCGTACGTGTAATACTGTTCACCTGGAGAAAGCAACACAGTGAAAATGTAAATCTTTGAAATTTAAAGGTGCTATATGTGAGAATGTTAGTTGAAAACATTCAAAACATCACCACAGTTGTGTTGAAAGGCATGTTTATCAACACCCATACTTTCCCCGGTGCCTAGAGCTACCTGCTATTATTTTGACATCTGACCAATTCTTCTGTGTCGCACCTTTAAGTAACTTCATGTTAAGTATACCAAATATTTTGCAGAAATATCTGGATTTATTTAATAATATCTGTCTGTACCTTTAAAGAAATAGACCTTCTCTTTGCCGTTGTGACCGGGAGCGGGCAGAGCAAACGCTGCGTCCACATGATCCGGAATCTTGTCGAAGCCCACGCTGATATCTCGTGGGTAGTCATCGTCCAGCACGCCGTTATCAAACCTCCAGTACTGGTTTCCCTGATGAAAGTTTAAGATTCATTTAAACATGCTTTGACATGCCTGTAACTGGTGTAATTGGATACAAGTCACTCCCTTTGTGCCCACCTTGAAGATGTAAGTCTTCCCCTGACAGTTGACGCGGGTGAAGGCAGCGTCGATAGGCCCGCGGATGCCCCACACATCCTTTATGAGCTTCGGATAACCAGGGAGCACTGACTTCTGGTCCAGCTCAAAAAAGTAATCCCCTGGAAAACAGTTAATCAGCATGAAAGATCCTCTGAATATCTAAATATTAGTGGCTCACTTTGTCACTTGGTCACTCACCTCTGAAGGCATATATGGAGCCATTTTTTAGTTGCATGAAGGAGTCAAAAGGCCTCCCACTGCACACCACGGCATCAGGGTCGGGGACTGCAGTGGTGCCTGTTGTGCTGGGAACTGTGGTCTGAGGGGGTTTAGTTGTGGTGGCGACATCCTGTGTAGGTGTGACTGCCTCTGAAACAGGTGCCCTCTGTATAACAGGTATTCTCTCAAATATGGCATCCACCAATCGAGGAGGTCTGGTCATCTCCAGTGTGGTTTTGTGATGTTGCTGTCCCCTGCGGCCAAAGTCTGAGATGGCTTGCTGTCTGGGCCTCAGCTGATGAAAGGTAGCAGCAGAAGGGGACGGAGTAAAAGGGGATGGAGTGGTGCCTTCAAACAGCTCGTCATCATCATCTGCAGATACGTACGTGTCTCCACGAGCTGAGGGGAAAAGAAGTAACATCAGTGACCATCCCCTGGTAAACCATTTTGACTTATAACATGACTGTACTACTACGACTACTACTTTTAGTACTCTCCAAGACCTGTAAACACTCTTCAATGTGTAAAATTGGGGGAGTTACCCTTTAAAGAAATAAGCAGAGAGGGTTTCTTACTCGTCATGCCACAGGTGACCTCATAGTCGGAGCAGCAGCTCTTGTAATACTTGCACATGGAGTCACACTGGCACTTCCTCTCAGAGTCGAAGCCATTCTCACAGCGGCCCATACAAGAATCTGCAGGTAAAACGTCAGATTAAAAGAACACGGATCTTCTCTGTTGTTTCATTTGATGTGTTTTTTGTACTGCGCTTCTGCCCGAAGGAATTTCCTCCCTGGGATAATTAAATGAATTAGATTTGATTTGATTATAGCTCCCATGAGGCTTTGACAGCATGCCAGTCTCATCATGGGATAAATTGTTCTATGTCATTAAAAATATGTCTTTCTATCATTTTAGCAAGTTCTGTATATTTAATGCCTGTATGCAACTTTTTCCTGCTGTGATGATCTAGTCAGACCTCACAGGATCCCCTCATTGCATAAGAGTGCATATGTTGAAGACCAATCCACAGTCCCACCCATGGTTTCAAAATGGTGCATTCCCAATGGAAAATGTTATAAAAGAAGAATGTTAAGACCTTACTGCATGTATGAAGCTTCATTTGAAAGGTAACATCTTCTAGTTTATGGACAATGTGTTTGTATGACATGCAGCAAAACAAAAATATCAGTTAAAACATTGGTCAGAAAAAGGTTTTAGGTCCTCATGGTAAGAAAAATTGTATTTGAAATGCAAGAAACAGAAAACTGTGTCGCATAAACCCTCTGCATCTTGTCAACTACCCCTGTACAACATGTCAGACCTCTAAGCCTTAACATTTCTTAGAAAATTTGGTGTGTACTCGTAACTCATGTGTACTCATAACTGCTGAAACATGTAACTGTTTGAAGTATTGACCTACAGATGCAAACTATTTTGATACTGGCTCAAATGTTATGTCATTTATCAGCACAAATGCCAAACATTCACAAATTCCTGCTTCATAAATTAGATAATTTGCTGCTCTTCATAATTTCATATAGTTATAGATATGAATACATTTTGATTTCAGACTACTGATCAGACAAAACAAGATATTCCAAGACTGTACTAGTTATTTGTGATGGGTATTTTCACATTTTTCTGGTATTCTATTAACGAAACAATAGAACTTACTTAGAAATAATCACAGATTACATGATGAATTGCTTTATCCGTTGTTCTATAATTGTTATAATCAGCTGCTGAAACAGTATATGTTTTTACGAAGACAGGTCTGATTTAACTAATTGTTGAAAAAACGAAATGAATAAATGTATTATATGTTACTTTATTTAATATTTAGTTGTAGCTGCTGATAGAAATATACAAACTGTCAGCCAGAACACAGTGCATTATTAAGTCTGACCGCAACATGATAATACTCTACAGAACAACCCCCAACACTCCTCTATTCACAGACTTTTCTAAACTTTAAAACCATTTGGTAAAGTACTTACTGTCTTCAGCTAAAGCCTGAGCGAGCAGAGTGAGCAGCAGGACGGCCCACAGCCTCATGTTGCCTCTGTGGAGTGAGAGGACAGACTGAGAGAAGCAATGATGGACTGTGTGCTTCCAATCATTGGAAACATGTGTCAGTCACCCCTCTCCCTTGTTTGCTTTAACCTTATTTGCGAGCCTCTTTCTACTCGAGCAGATAAACAGAGTCACACAGAGAGAAGGCGGGTCAGTAGGAAACAAATGTTTAAGCAATTTGACCATTTGATGACCTCCGATCACCCCGCTTCTGCTTTTCTTTTACTGTAATCTGTGAGTCATTTAGTGACAGAGGCCTGAATCAGAAACATCGTCTGTTGTTATTTTATTATTTGCCTTAAGGGCAAAGACTCGAATGCTTGCAACTTGTGTCACTGGAAGTTTTGGGCCTTGTTGTGTCATCTCATAAAAAAAGTTTGACAGACATTTACAAAGTAATAAAGAAGAGTTTACAACTGCAGACGCGTATGTGACTCCACACTGATCTTGACACCGAGAGCTAAAAAGTAAATGAAACCTGCTGCAAGATCTCTGGTGACACAACAATAATCTGATAATTGTCACCACAACAATCTGTTAACCAACAGATCCACAGAGGATGCCATATCTACTGCCCTCCACTCAGTCTTCATGCAGCTCAAAACAATGTACTTAACCACTGAATGACATTACTGGAGGCAGTTAATCAGATTACATGCAGCTTCCTCTGGAGCCACAGAGGGCTTTATAGTACACTTCACACCAGCAGTAGGACTCCACAAGTCCTGTAAACACACTTTAATTTGTACATTTGGTGGACTTACCCTTTAAGACTTGCCTCGAAACCGGTTTGCTCCACCCCTCCTGATATTATGTTTGTATGTATGTAGATGTATGCGCATGTAGATATGTATATACAGTATGTGTTCAGCACATATATGCATATATGGGTGTGAATATAAATGTATTTATATATAATATGTGATTCAATAGTTGTACATATAGCATGGGATGGTAGTGAACAAAGGTACACAGGTTTAGGAATGGAAGTAAAGTGATTATGATTTATTACTGAGTTGTGGAGAAGGGGGAGGATTAATTAAGTGCATACTTCTTCCCACTCCTTTTCGGGCATGTCAATGCTTGTTAAAGTAATATACTTTGTAACCTGCTTTTCATTCTATTTTGCTTATTTGTCGAACGAATATAACTTTTTGTTTGTTTTTGCTTCCGCATGTCCGAAACAAATTCATTTATTTAAACTAAGAAATTATTCATCTTTTACGTAACTGAATGAACAAGCTGCTCTCAGAGGAAAATAAGGTCCCCAGAACACTGTTAGAATCCAGGAAGGTGGCAGGGTCCGCCACATGTAAACAAAGTAAAACTGTGTTGTCCTTTAAGATCAGTTAGTTCATTCAGTTAATTCGGTTGTGAAAACAACTAAAGTTTCTTTATTTAGTTTGTCAATGAAGATCTTCTCTCTTCTGATATACGTAATGCTCCTTTAAGCTCTGAGGTTGTTCTCCACCTCCTCCAGCAGAGGGCCTGCAATGTTTATGCACACGATGAGCATGCTCTGCTCGGCTCTGCTGTGATGCAGGAGGAGAGGTGGGAGGAAGAGGAGGAGGAGGAGGAGGAGGGCTGCTTCTTTTCCTGTTCATCATCGGCAGTATCCGGAGCCGGTGGGCGGTGCAGAGACCCCTGAAGACACGCACAGAGAGCCTGCGGATGCTGACCGGAGGATGCTGTAGATCGGGGGGCCCAACGTCTGATCGGAGAGCGGTGTCTGATTTAGTGTTTTTTTTTCAGGAGGGAGCCGCTTCACATGAAAACTGTGTAGAGGAACAGGCCTTCTTTGTCTCGGTGCAGACAACAAAAGTGTGTTTTGTCTCTGGGCTCTCAGCCTGTGTGCTGACATGTCGCCTCTTTAAGGACCCGTCCGCAGACAGACTGCCTGCCGGGCGGTGGGACGACAGAGACAAAGCAGCACCTGCTCAGGATCTTCTTACGAGTGTTTATGTGCTTACTGCAGGGATGACATGGTAGAGAGCTGATGCAACGTGCTGAAAGCTGTCCATGATTTACAGCTGATCCACACAGATGTGACAGTGTTGACGAGGACCGAGAGGCCTGTAAACAACCCGACTCCGCCGGTAGATGCTCTTTTCTCTGACGCTCTTCCTGTGGAGACTCTACCGACATTTCTCCATCATGTTCAGCTCGGAAAGACTCACAGTCCCGGATTATGTCAGCCGGCTGCAGAGAGGGAGGAGCGGCTCCGGCTGTGACCACCGACCGGTCTCCCCGGGCATCAGCGCCGACGTCCAGGCGGTTCTGGACAGCTCCCTCCCCGCCCTGCGCTGCGCCATCAGGAGGCTGAGGACGGGGAAGGAGACCTCTGATTCAGACGAGACCCGTCAGGCCATCGCGGAGATGTACCAGCTGGTGGAGGAGGCCTGGGTGATGCCCGCTGTAGGCCGTCAGGTGGCCGAGGAGATCTGCAACAGGATCCGGCTGGATGGAGGCCTGGAGCTGCTGCTGCAGCTGCAACAGACACCTGCGGTGGAGATCACCTATGAGTCTGCAAAATTGCTGGAGCAGATCCTGGTGTCAGACAACAGGTAGTAGGGCGGACGAAATAGCATGAACACTTGTGTGATCAAGCAGAGCAGCGAGACGGTCATGTTTGTTGTCTCTGTAGTTAATAGGTACAAAAAGGTGTGAGTAGTTACTGAGGAGCGAGTAAGGAACGAATCAGGAATGATTTGATAGCTAATTAATCGTTAATGAGTAATTACTGAATAACTTTGATTCAAGCACTATACCAGAAATTATGATGAGTAAGAATATACTGGACACTATATTATTGAATCATTAGGTAATGATTAGTTCATAAATATCTGTGAAGCAACATACTGATCACTTTCTTCACGAGTTGTTCCTGATTAACAACGAACCAGCTGCTAGTAATGTTTCATTAATAACCAATTACTGAATCATTAGTTACTGTTTTTGTGTCCCTTCAAGTAAAGTGAAACATCAGTTACTCTCATAGTTACTCACTACACTCAATACACACTAATTACTTGATCATTAGTTACTCTTTTTCTCACCCCCATTACTTCATGATTAGAGTATTTTCAAGGACCAGCAACAGCAAGATTCTTATTCTTCTCATTATATTCACACAAAATATAAATTCATATTTACATCAAAGTATCGTTATCACTATCTACTACATAGTCCTCGAATTGAGTTATTCAGGAATGACTAATGATTCATTAACGATCAAGTTGGACCTCTCCATAGTAACTGCTTACATTTTTGTGTACCTTATTGTAAAACTGTGGATGTTTGGGCCATATGATGTGGCCAAGACAAAATAACAGGAACTACAAGATTACCTTAATCTACAACCTAAAAAATGACAGAGACGAATCTCAAGACTGTTTCTATTCGGCTGGAATTTTTCTGATTGTTCATTGTATTCATAGATCATTCTATAAAATTGTATTTCATCTTTTTTATTTTATTGACTTGTTTAATAGGGACGATGCCTGAAGCCATTGTTTTATCTTACTAGAACAGGTGCAATATAGGACTTCTAGCCCACGTTGATTTGTCGTCCGTCCCATGATACAAACTGTAATACAGGCGGGAGAACAAACAATAAGGCAGACAAAGACAAGCAGCCACTACAAACAGTGATTGTAACCATGGCGAAGAACAGTGACTGAATATTATGATTAACAACACCAATCACAGAGGGAAACATTCTCAAGTTTTGTCCAAACAGCAGTCTAAAACTAAATATTATTTAATTTGCAGTGACATAAAGCAGAGAAAAGCAGCTGCAGCCCATGAATGTTTTTATAAATGACTTTTGGAGAAAGCTAGTTGATTACTGAGTCTTATCTGTAGAGAAGTCTGGGTCTGTGGTTCCTGCTTGACAACAACCCAAAGTGGCAATGTTTCTACACTGTCTATGCCACAGTTGTTCTGGAGTATCTCTGGCTAACTGATTTTAACCATATTTACAATCTTCTGTTGGCAGAGATTATTTAGCACGGATGGGCATGGGGGTCGTCCTCAACCTGACTCGGCAGCAGGAAGACGCGCAGCTGGCTCGGAGTGTCTCAGGGATCCTGGAGCACATGTTCAAACACACAGAGGAGACATCTGTCATTCTCATCTCTAACGGAGCCCTGGACGCCCTCCTCTTCTGGTGTCGAGGTACAGACCCCACCGTGCTGCGCCACTGTGCTGTGGCGCTGGCAAACTGTGCCATGTACGGGGGCCACCGCTGCCAGAGATGGATGATCGAGAAACAGGCGGCCGAGTGGCTTTTCCCACTGGCCTTTTCCAAAGAGGATGAACTCATCCGCTTCCACGCGTGTCTGGCTGTGACTGTGTTAGCTACAAACCGAGAAATTGAGAAAGAGGTGGTGAAATCTGGGACCCTGGAGCTGGTGGAGCCCTTCATCGCATCTTTGGATCCGGATGACTTTGCCCGCAGTTTACTGGACAGTGCAGACTGCATGCAGGGCAAGACGGCCGCTGACCTGCAGCATCTTCTGCCGTTACTGGATGGCACAAGAGTGGAGGGAAAGTGCATCGCAGCCTTTTACCTTTGTGTTGAGACCAGCATCAAGTCTCGTCAGCGTAACACCAAGGTACCATCACTGTCCACTTTCCTAATAGCTCAAAACTAAGGATGCAAGGTTACTTGCAGATATCTTATATGCAAATACTGATACTATTATTTTCCAGCTAAATAAGAACATGGAGTCACTCTTTTGGTGCATTAACATATTATCATGCCTACTCTTATCAGAAACAGGTCGGTTTCTCCGTGATTGTCCAAAGGATGTGTAGCTAACGTTAGTTTAGAAATGGAGTCAGCTAACATAAACAAATGACTGGCTTACAGCACAACACAGAACTTTCACTAAGCCCCTTCAAACTAAAATACTTACATATTGCACCTTTAAAGCCTTTACTGGCTTACACTGATCACGTGCTTCCCTATGCAAAACATGAGAAATGCTCTGTGGTAGCTTTGCTGTGATAATGACTTTATTTTGTCCTCCTTTGAGATATTTCAAGAGATCGGAGCAGTGCAGAGCCTGAAGAGAATTGTCATGTACTCCAGTAATGGCACAGCCTCCAGCCTCGCCAAGCGGGCGCTGAGTATGATGGGGGAGGAAGTGCCGAAACGCATCCTGCCATGCGTGCCGAACTGGAAAACCTGCGAGGTGCAGACCTGGCTGCAGCAGGTTGGCTTTAGTGCCTTCTGTGACCGTTTCCAGGTGAGTTAAACAGGGATATAGATACAAGCACGAAGATCTACATATAAAACAGTATGTCTGACATTTCTAACTACCCTACTAGGAGCTCCAGGTAGATGGAGACCTCCTGCTGAACGTCACAGACCAGGATCTGAGCGCTGATCTGGGCATGACTGCAGCCCTCACTCGCAAGAGGCAAGTGGTACACACCTCTCAAGACACGCGTCTGAGGCCGAGCAACGTTACCACCTCTGTTCTGTCTCCTCCACCAGGTTTTTGAGAGACTTGCGTGTGCTGAAGACTTACGCCAACTACTCCACATGTGACCCAAACAACATGGCTGACTGGCTTGTGGAGGTGGACCCTCGTTTCCGTCAGTACACCTACGGCCTGGTCCAGTCAGGGGTGGATCGCAGCAGTGTCCAGAACGTGACCGATCAGCAGCTCCAGCTCGACTGCCACATAGACAACGGAGTCCACAGAGCCAAGATCCTGTCTTCTAGCCGCAAGCCCCTCAAGCCGTGCCACACAGACGCCCAGCCTGCAGGGCCCGATGTGTTCATCAGCTACCGTCGGACCACCGGTTCCCAGCTGGCCAGGTCAGAACTCAAACAGTATGGTGTAGGGGAATAGGAGGTTAAATTAGTGCCAGGGCAAGGACAGAGGACATTTGTACTGTCTTTATTCATCCGTACCTCACTGACTTTCTCACTGTCTCTCCTGTCCCAAGCCTTCTGAAGGTGCACCTGCAGGTTCGAGGATACAGCGTCTTCATAGACGTGGAGAAGCTGGAGGCTGGTAAATTCGAGGACAAACTGATTCAGAGTGTACAGAGGGCACGTAACTTCATCCTGGTCCTGTCTGCGAATGCGCTCGACAAGTGCATGGGTGACAATGCCATGAAGGACTGGGTGCATAAGGTCAGAAGTTTTCCACTCTAAGCCTCTGAGGGACTCATTATATGCATGCATTGTTTTCTCTGAGCTTCTGCAGTTACTGTGACCTGTTACAGCCATCCACATTGTTCAAGAATGAAGCTTCAGTGTCTGTAAATCCTTTATTCTATCTTATTTCAGGACAATCCAAAGACTGAGAACTCTTATTCACTTCATCTAGCTAGAGACCCTCCTTCTCTCTCTCTGATATAGTTTAAAGGACACAGAGAGCAAATAGTACAAACTCTTATTCACTTCATCTAGCTAGAGACCCTCATCCTTCTCTCTCTCTGATATAGTTTAAAGGACACAGAGAGCAAAAAGTACAATCATAATCAAGTCACAGTGCACACTACGTAGCTAATTGATAATAATTTAATAATTTTAATAATTCATGTGTCCGCAAATATAGCAACTGTAATCCGTACTGCAAGGGTCACAGCAGCTTTTATGTTTATCATCCCAGATTTGATTGATATGAAGTGGACATTATTCTATGAGAGCATATAATTAATCTTAACAATAGGTTTCTTTCCATACATTAAGATGAATATGTTAAGACAGGTCCAGCCACACAAAATAATACCTGAAGACTGCTTGCACAATACAGTACAATATCTGTGTTTTGGGAGTCATTGGTCAAATAACTGGTCATGAATTTCAAGCCATGAAAATTATTTTCCTTAAATTTCATTGTTAACGTAGTTACTGTGGTTTGCCCTTGTAGAGCAGGCCGACTGGCCTCTGAGAAGTGATTCAGTGTTTTTGGCTGTAGAACACCACTTCAGAACCTCTTTAATGTGCCAGTTCAGAAAATTTGAATTCCTGTCTGCAAAGCAACTTCAACAATGGCGCGGTGTCATGCTGTAACATTTTGTTCTTCATCTAAAAAAGGCATTGATTTAGGACACTGATGTGACAGTGTGGTTTGGCTCTGTGATTAGTTGTCCTCATGTCGCTGTCGGATCTTTGCTCACTCTCGCATATTCTGGTATTTAATTTGAGGTCATCCTGTCACGTGCTTCTGGTTGCACAAAAGCTGCGAGTCCCTTGAAACGGGGTCAGAACCTGTCACCGGGTCTTATCGTCTGCAGAAAACCTGAGAATTACTGTACCAGTGCTTGTTCAATTTTTCCCATCTTGTTGCATTCATACTCCCTGTCTGAGCTATATGTGACATGCATATTGCAGCTGAAACAAGGGATCAGATGCAATGGATTCCAATCAATAACATGTGCTTTTTCATGTCTGGACACATTTCATAGACTCAAAGATCCTTATCCTTCATGTTGCAGGAGATAGTTACCGCCCTGGCTGGGAAGAAGAACATTGTTCCTGTCACAGATAACTTCATGTGGCCCGATCCCACATCTCTGCCGGAGGACATGAGAGCGATTCTCAATTTCAATGGCATCAAGTGAGTCACTGTTTACTGTAACCGTAACCGATGCAATGCTGTGGTTATTGGTTTGCACAACCATGAAATTGGGACAGCATGTTTTCACACTGTCAACCACATATCTGTGTGGCACAGCTGCAGGAGGGAGAATCTCTGTCTCGACAGGTTTCACAGCTTGATCACGAGTTTGAGTTGTGTGATAACGACACAGCTCTTCCTCATGTGAGCATTATTAATCTTTCAAAGCCTCTTTTATTTTTGCATGAATAATTTATGAACACAAGGGTTAACCTTTCAAAGTTAATGATCTGTAAAATATCCATTAGGAGACAACTGGTTTTCTTACAACGCACACCGTCAAATGCCTGCTCTTTTTTCTTCACGCAGATGGTCTCATGAATATCAGGAGGCCACGATCGAGAAGATCCTACGCTTTCTGAAGGGACAGCAAGACCAAGTCGACAGCCCGGGTGCCTCCAAAGGGCAGAAAAAGAAAGAATGAGATAATAAATGACAAAAACAGAGTTTGATCTGAGCTATAATAACTTCCAACGATGCCAAATTCCACATGGCCGACGGTGACCTGGCCTAGCAGCTCCCCCCCATCTGCCCAAACGCATGTGAAGTGAATCTCGATTATGATTCGATTGCATAATATAAATTGAGCTAATATATCACTAACAATAAATGAGATTTAAAAAAAGGGATTTGTATATAATAAACGGTAAACCTTTAAAGATAGTACCCTCACACTGCTGTATGTGTTTAATCAGGTGCAGTACACGCCTTCTGTCTCTCAGGAAAATAACTGTGATAGATCAGCCGACATTGGCATCCAGCAAAATTAGTCTCCACTAACCGATCAGTCTTCATTGAAGTTGTATGCAATCATCTTTTTGTTTGACTCATGTACTGTACAGTCACTAGGGGTAAGGCAGGTCTCTGCTTTTGCTGACATTCGTTTTCCGGGTTGTGATAGCAAAGAAACATTGTTTGAAGGCACAATAGTCAAAGCTGGAGGCATGATGTATTGTACAGAAATAAATGAGCTAAACGCTGAATAACTGTACCCTTATTTTAGCTGAATACAGGTTGAAGGAGCGCACAGGCAGCGACAAATAACCAAGTAGTATTAACTGCTTTCTTTCTTCTGCTAAAGTGGATAAAAATTGAAATCTGAATTTATGTACAGGGCTCCAAAAATGAACTGATGTTTTATTCACCACACTATTGGGACTGATCAGTAATTAATTGTGGCTTTTGCAATTTAAATGTCACCCTTGTTCCCTTGGTGTGTTTAAATAGAAGCAGTCAATTAAAAAACAAAAAAATCCAGCAATATGACACACTGAAGCTTTAAAAAATGCAAATCCCTTCATCAAAATACAAGAAACCCTTTGCTTTGAAATAAATGTATGAGAAGTCTGGCAAACTAAGCCTTCATTAAGATGTTTTGGTTTCATATATATATATATCGATTGTATTATTATAACCTGGATGCAACATCTTGCCTTATTATTGTTTTTTCACCTCATAGCATTTATTGAATATACTCTGTGTAGTTTACATTAATTTATTTTTCAAGTAGGAAAACAAGATTTCATTTTTCATCTTCACGTTTGTCAATGTTCTCATTGTGAAACAAACATGAATTTGTCCCTTTATTTGAAAACATGTCAGAAATAAAATGTGTCGTAAAACATTTAACTGTGAAATTCTTTATTTGACTTTTCATTACTGTGTGACATGTAAACAGAAACAATTTAAACTACCATCTTTATCACCAACTATACAAAATGGTCCAGTCGTTGTCCAATAAATAAGACGATTTCAACGTATAAATAAAGTCAAGAGTTGACAGTATTGTTGGTACGTCTACGATTGGCTTCGACAACCAAACCAATCTGTCTCCATGCAGATCAATTCACAGTAATACTTCAATTAACCTCTCAACTTCACCGTGTGCATTTTAAAGCTGATGTGGCAGCTCTTGTTCCCTCACTGTGCCACCAGGACCTGACCCCCGTGTTCATGCTAGCTGTGGGTCTGTGCTCTGGGACTATCCAGTGTTGTTGTGATGGTGGGAGGGGAGGGGGGCTCTTCAGGGAGTTTGGATTTTCCTCTCAGCTTTATGGAAAGTGGAGGTGTAGCTCAGTAATCCCTGGCTGCCACTACCAATCCCTCTCTGCTGTGGATTACTTGTCATTCAGTTTGGCACAGATGATCTATCTGAGTGTGATTCTGGGAATTTCGGGTGATGACTTCACTGCTCTGAGACCGTGTCCAACAACAGATTTAGGATAGCAGTTAACGTTACCGACTCTTTTCAAATGTGCAAACAGGCAGTGATGGAAGAAGTACTCAGATCTTTTTTTACTTCATTTTAAGCAACAGAGTGCTCACCACAATGTTGAAATACTTATGTTTTGGCCAAAATATTGTACTATACTTTAATCAAAATATGCCCAAAGTACCAAAAGTAGAAGTATTAATTATTGCATGATAATAATTTGTGCATCACTTACTGCACTTATCCTGTAGCTGGTAAAAGTTGCACTCATTTTAACTACATCGTGTATCACTTATCATGTAAACCTTCAAATTAAACCATCACAATTCAGTAGCAACTTTTGCAAAGAGTGAAAACTAAAAAACAAAATATTTCCCTTTGAATCTTAGTGCAGAAAGTTAATACTCAAGTACAGTAGTACCATGAAAAAAAACTCCTCAGGTAAAAGAAAAGGGTATGGTGGTTAAGAATTGATGAAACTTATACTGTTTACCAGATTAGCTGTCACAGGGAAGACTTCACTCATGTATTTGTCCTAAATTAATAATAAGATAAGAATAGTTCATTACTGAACAACTCACCTACATTGGCATAAAAACACAGTATAACCTTAATTTCTTTGACAATATATGTATGATCTCAAAAAATTACAACTTTTAGTCTGAAAACATTTCTAAAATCAAAATTAGGCTACATTTGGCTACAAGTGAAGTCATATTTCAACACGTGACTGCACTTTTCAACATAGTTTTACATAAATCAACGAGTAGTAGCATTTGACTAAACAAAACGCATGGTGAGAATTCAATCAAACAAAACAACCATCTGAGACCATCTGAGAACATACTACGTGGCCTCCAATGCTTGATATGTTTTTGAACAGCTGAGCAGTTTGGACTTTTATTTTACAGTTAACACCTTAACCTGTAAAGTACCATCAAACCTACTGACATTAATACATCTAAAATCTAAATGTAATGCACTTAAGACTGCATTGAAAATATATAGAATAAAAAAATGACAGCTTGTGTTGAATCTTGCAGAGATTTGATGTCAGTCAGGAGGTTGATTCTTCATCCTTTGGTTTTGATCACTTTGCTGTGACTTGTTGGACGAATCCCACCGCCGAGAGAGCTAACAACAGTCAGCTGCCCCGTCAAAGTCTCTCCCTGCATCACAGACAGACGTCGTTGTCTGAGCTGCTCACCTCATAGACTGACACCAGGATGAACTCTCAGCCTCTCGTCAGGTCAGGATGCTGTGGAGTCTATGTGCTCTCTCCTCTGGTCCAAACATTGAAGGGTACTAGAAAGACAAATGTGAACACCTGTTAATAATTCATAACATATATATACAGTATAAATAATGAACTGTTTGTCAATGAGATCAATTATGCCAGTGAGGCAAGTGTGAACTCACCCAATTATCCCAGCGGGGATGAAAAGGAGGATGGCAGCGAACAGGAAGGTGAAGCCCTTCATGAAGTGCAGAGTGGCTGGGTAAAGGGAGTTGAAGACACCGCTGCCGACCAGAAAACATAAACTCTCCACACAGGCTACAGAGGCAAACAGGGCACCTGGGAGAAAGCACAAACACAGTTATGTATACAAACCTGCAGGACACAGGCTGTCCCTCGAGACAAAGCGACATGCGCTTCAAATTAAAGTGCGCTTTAGCATACTGATCAAATTATGCTAATTGAGTGACTTATGCAACACTACACAGCTGACACACTGAGTGGGCTCTCATCTGTCTCATATGTTTCTGTAGTATTTGCACATGTTCAGTGACTGACCTTGTTCTGACGGGTCCACCAACTTGGACAGCTTTGACCTTATAACAGGTGTCACAGCCACGAAGAGGAACGACAAACCATAACCTGGTGACAGACAAATTAACACTGAAAACACATCAACACAGTCCCCATTGCTGATAGTTAAAGTTCAGTTTAAGTATTTGTATGCATGTATTTGTAAAGGCATAAAATGATCCGTATGTGTTTTGCTATTGTGCCCGCAGGCTACAAGCTGTGAACATACTGAGTGTTTTATTGCCTGGTATGTAAGGTATCCGACATACACAACCTGTTCAGTCTGTCGCGTGCTGAGCTGTGACAGCATGACAGCACTCGCCTGGTAAATACATACTATTTCTATGTCTGGCTGATAAAAGAGTGCATGCGTTAATAACCTGTCTATAGAGCTGTGAAGGCACAAACGACAGGAACTAAATGCAGAATTTTAAATTTAACTGTAATGTCATTTAATTAATATGCTTTTTTACTTTAAAGAATTTTAGTTGGTCATGTGTCACCGTGCCTCATTAAGGAACAATACGCCAAAACATACTGATTTCTGTGTTTAACAGAGAAGTTATCAGACCTCGGAATCATCTCATTACTTCACTCTAGATTCTCTCACCTGTGAACATGAGCTGGGTGCTGTCAGCGACAGAGAAGACCACCAGCCCTGTGATGTTGGAGGCCAGACCAATGAGACCCACCCAGGAGTCTGCCAGACAGCACTGCATGATCTTCAGCCCCAGCAGACTGGTGAGGTAGGCTAGGTTATTAGCTGCTGATCCATAGCCAATGAGGGTCGACCCCCAGCACAGCGGTGAGCTCAGCTCGTACAACACAAACAGCTCCCTGCAGCCGAAGTGTACAGTCACCACCAGAAAGAAACACAGCATGTAAAGCCACAGGTTACATCTGTGAAATCTTCCCCCAGCCTCCGTAGTACTGCCTCCTGTTGAGAAGAGGTGCCAGACAGCTTTATGGTGGCGAGAGGTGACGAGCTTGGCACTTGGGTCTGTAACGACAGACTCACGGACAAATAGGTAAGCGTACAGAGCTGCAGCCAAGTTAGTGGCCAGGACCAGCCAGAATGGGTTGATGTACCTACACACAGGTATAAAAACACAATGAATACCAATTCAGATAGTAAATATTTGTCATACTGCTCTACATATTGTGACTAAGCAACATCACACATTTCTTACCCTTGTGCCTGCCGCCAGTGCCCTCCAATGATGCTGGCTAGCATCCCTGAAATGCCTATACAAGCTTCCAACACTGCCACTCTGAAGGTGCGGGACTTCCTGTCACTGGTGTCAGCCACATATGAAAAGCAGCTGGCCAGGATCGCGTTGAAGTCACCTGAAAGGCCACTGAGTATCCTGCCCACTAGAAAGTAGACCACAGGCAGCTTCATGTACATCACCACAAGGTAAACCACTACTTGGAAGGCCATGCCAAGATTTGGGATGATAAGAACAGGTCTGCGACCCGCAAAGTCACTCCACGAGCCCAGGAGAGGCACCACCAACAGGCCTACAGAAAAGCCTGCAAGACTGATGTACAGGTTCCAGTGGGCTGTCAAGGTTTCCACCTCCTGCAAGAAAAAAACAAACAAAAACTGTATTCCAACAAACAGGATGGCGATTTTTCATGCTTAGGGACACAGTGATGGAAGGTGAAGACATTCAAGTGACTACTGATTGGTCCCTATCCTACCCATATGCCATTTACCTTGCATGCTAGATGTAACTATGTGCACATAAAGCACATATAGCACACAATGTCTGGTCAGCAGAACGAAAACTGCCAAACTATTTGGATGGTCATTACTGCTTTGTTGCCGAGTTTCATCTTGTGACAGCTGTTCCTCTTTGCGGAAACTTTTTCTGGGATAAATGTACTCTTCCTCTGACAATCAAGAGCTACTACAGATATTTTTCTCTATCCATGAATGTGCACTTGGAACACAGATGATTGAGCTTGTATAGCATGTTTTGATCAATTTCATCCACCTGAGGATGTAACAAAAAGACGCCTTACATTACATTCACATTTTTCTCATTGCTTTGCATGCAACTAATTAAAGATACAATATGTAAGTATTCTCACATTCCAAACTAACTAAAATGATCGAAAGAATGTTAAGACATGTTTGACGTGTGGCTTACTTGGCATAGAATATCTACAGAAGTTAGGCATGCTAACTGGCTAGTACAGCCGGACTCGTTTGGTAATACCGCTTTGTATTGCAGTGGTGTAAAACAACAACAGCACTCCAGTAGCGCTCCGAGCTCCCAGACCGCAATGATAGCTGTGCTGCTAACTAAGCCAACTCTAACAAATGGCAGCTATGGTTAGCAGCGGTAAGTCTGGTTGTATGTTGCTGCCTATTCGTTTGTAGTTGGTGTTTGAGTTCAACAGGTAGTGTTTGCTTGCATACTGCACCTTTAAGTACCTGCTGATATGTAACTATCTAGCATTTGTGCTAACTCTAGAGGAGAAAAGCTGCATTTTGGCACTGTCCCTCAGTAACATTCAGCCTACTGACCCACACTTGTTGTGTTTGTAAATGTGATGCCTATATACAATCAGAGTATCCCAAAGAAACTCTACTATAAGGTTATAATGATGCTCTGTGTTTAGCTAACTAGCACATTTGACACCTGTTAGCTAACTTGCTAACCCAACAGAACCAGAACCCTTTAAAATTGCTGCTCATAACGGTAACTATCTGACAGCTGTTGTTATAGGGGTGGCTTTGAACCAGGGACTGTCTCCAGAAAGTCCTAAGTTAGATACTTGCCCAACAGCAACAGGTATTACCACTGATTATTGGGATATTTGGTTAATCTTACTGCAAGTAACCGAAATAAAAACACCTTCTGGAGAGGGTCGGGGGGCGCGGAGCTGTTGCTGCACTCCGACCTCTTGGAGCCGTTGTAGCCGAGGTCCTCACTGATACGGTCCCACAGGTACTGTGTAGACAGAGGCGCCTGCAGAGCCAAAGCAAACATGGAGAGGAACATCACCGGCTCCACAGTCACCGGCAGCGTGCATGTGTACGGTGGCCGGACGAAGCGAGCGGTCGGTACGCCAGCCTCCTCTCCTTTGACGCCACCTGGGCCGGTGGCGGAAGCTTCATCGTCGGTTGAGGCGAGCACATCGCCGGGGAGGATCGCTGCGGTGTCCGACTCGTCCATGGCAGCCCGACACTAAACTGCCAACAAAGACTGTGTCACGGTGACAAACCCTGGTATTCACAGTATCTGAACACAAGCGAGACATGAACTATAGCTTGTTCTCTGCTCCTCTTTGAACCGTTTAGCCAACTAGCTCATCATGCTAACGTAGGTTAGTTGACGCTCTGTGCATCACGAGTTTAAGGTAACTTATCCACGAGAGGGGTCCAGGAAGCGACACTGCTTCACATTGAGCAGGAACTCAGCAGCCTCGTCTGGACGAAGAGCTGAACTACAGGTTTTCTGCTTAAAACTCATTTACCCATCAACAAGAGACGGTTCACAAAGTTGTGACAGGGCATCTTTGATTTAGCTAACTGCTAGCTATTGTGATAGTGTTGTGAGAGCTCAACATGTGCATTAACACGTAACCTACATTTTTATACAAACCAGGCCCAGGTCGTGTGTGTGTGTGTGTGTGTGTGTGTGTGTGTGTGTGTGTGTGTATATATATATATATATATATATATATATATATATATATATATATATATATATATATATATATATAATACCATGGCATGTCGCTGCAGGATGCTGTGGTAGCCATGCTGGTTCAGTGATCCTTCAATTTGGAATAAATCCCCAACAGTGTCACCAGCAAAGCAGCCCCACACCATCACACCCCCTCCTCCATGCTTCACAGTGGGAACCATGCATGTAGAGACCATCCGTTCACCTTTTCTGCATTGCACAAAGACACGGCAGGTGGAACCAAAGGTCTCAAATTTGGACTCATCAGACCAAAGCACAGATTTCCAGTGGTTTGATGTCCATTCCTTGTGTTTCCTGGCCCAAACAAATCTCTTCTGCTTGTTGCTTTTCCTTAGTAGTTAGTAGTAACAGATATCAGACATAGACTTGATAGTATTGTAGATAGTAATTGTATTGTAATTAATTTTTAATTACTGTAAATAATCCAGCGGCTCTGAAATATTTTTTGTTTTCCTCTGTTCTGTGTTGTTACAGTAGGTGACAGTAATATGCCTTTGAAGACAAATAACAATAATGAATAATAACAAAATTCCTCTGTAAAGCAGCCAGCTGAACATAATTCATAAACATAAACAGAATATAGAGCTAGAAAGGTAATGAAACACATGGAAGGATCATTAAAGTATGAATTATTCTGGTAATTACAAACGTGAGTTGCATGTTCCCTGAGGGCTACATTAGACAGTAGTCATGGCGAGAAAACATTTCTTCACCCACCTAAGAAGAAAAACAGTCTTTTTGCTTCGCCCTGCTAAGACATGTGTTATGTAATACTTAATCTGCTGCACAGTTGAAAATGCAAATATATGTTAAACAGTGGGTACACGTTTATTTGCTTGTGCCAAGATTCTGATTTGGCTTTAACTTCATGCTCCTCAGTCGGCCATCGCTTGTGAACACTTTTCTTTTATCACAGAAAATGCGGTTATGTAATAATTAAACATTAAAGAGGCAGGTGCTCAGATAAATTTGATTGAGAGCCCCATATAATATACATTACATATGTATATGAATAACCCTGATGGAAAAAAATAGACATCTTATTCAATACACATATATAATATGAAAATACTGGTTAATAATCCAGTGCAGCGTTGTGAGGCCTTGTGGATCTTTTGTTTACCAGCCAATCTGGTTGTTTTTTCGTTATTCATTATCATAAAAGAGAAAAAACACACAGTTAACAAAGTTAAAGATGAATTTGACCTGTAGTGTGTGTGTAGGAGCCATGAATAAATTGGTAGGTGCTTTTTCTACTAGTCACAAGGTGAAGGGATATTGTTATCTTTTGGCGTTTGTTTTGGTTGTGATGTTTTATTATGTGGTCATATTGAGTAGGGGATAGCGGGTCACGTGAATATGGACGGGGTTAGCAGTTAATTTAGGCACCTGTTCACTTTTCATTGTCAGAGAGAGAGGGTGAGCTGGGTCGCCGTATTTTTGTTGACCGCTATTTATCTTTTGATCACCGTGATTACTTTGATTTTGAGTTTGTGCATTTTATTATGACTTGATTATCGTTTTTCGTTAATAAAAAGCTAAAACTTATTTTCGAATAGGAGTGGATTCTGTTAGGAAGTGTGCCAGACAATCAGGCCCAACCTCAGTCTCTCAGCGACTCATTTTTTCGTTTAAGTCGCTACAGTGTGTTTTATTTTAATTTCTATATGTGTGTGTATATATATATGTATATATGTATATGTATATGTGTATATATATGTATAAATGTATATGTGTATGTATACATATGTATATATGTATATCTATATGTGTGTGTATATATATATACATATATATGTATGTGTGTATATATTTATATACATGTATATATGCATATACATGTGTGTATATATGTATATATGTATATATGTATGTACATTATATATATTTATTTATTATGTATATTATAATAAATATAATATAACTTGTCATGCAATGACGGAGAAGAGTATCAGATGACAAGACAGTCAACAAGATGGCAGCAGAGAGGACAACTAGTGACAGATTGCCCCTTTGTGGACAGTAGACTTAGTTACCTAGTTTGATTGTGGATTTTGTAAATTTGTTCAATGATACTGGTCAACCTTTTTTGCTTTGAAATTATACTGTTTGTATTCTCCTCTGTTGTTAAGGAAAATTGGATTTTAAATTAGTTCATGTAAGTCATTTTTGAGTATGGCAGATTTGTCAGACTACAGCAAACTATTCTTTTTAAATCTTAAGGCCTGATTATGATTTATTATATACTAAGGCTCATGTTATGTCTGTTGATTCACAAGAATCCAACTAGAAAAATAGAACGCACCCTCCTTCTTTGTTTAGGGTCAGTAAATGTCAGAAATAATTATGGAGCGTTAGGTGAGTTAATAATGCTTGGCATGAGTTAACAAAACTTCTAGTGAAAAGCTGTTTGTTCTTTTATGACTAATCTCTTTGAAACTGCTACTAGAAAAACAGTGAGATACAATTCTTATGAAGGATGCAACAGAGAAATGATTTGATAGTTAACTTTGTTATTGCCATCATCAGTTTTAAATGATGAAAAAGAAAAGAAAAAACTTTATTTTTTATAGCCAACTTCCTACAAATGTGTGTGATCTACAGAAAACTGTTACAGGAAACCAACTCTTTCAGAATTTCAAAATGGTCAACAGCCCATTTCAATTGTTTGGATCCAAATATCAATAAAGCTTAGAGAACTGAAAAAGCATGTTTGTCTTTTTATTAGATGTATTGGTACAGCCAGTTAAAATTTATTTCTGCTTGCTTTACAGGTGAGTTTCTACAAGATTTAACTTGCATACAGTGACACCTCAGGGGCAGGATTGGAAAACAAAAAAAGGTCCTTTCACCACGTTCACGGGTAGACTGCACTCTTTTAGATAACAAATCACTTAATTAGTCACATCCATCAGTTTCTGTAACTAATGATAGATTCAAAATTTATCTGTAGCAGATCAGATAATTTAAAAATGCAGTTGACAATTCTGGAGACAGACACTTGATTGCTGAGTCTCAAGCCCAGATCATCAAATACGGACACTTTGGGTTCAAGCGTAAGTACTTGACGACCTGGGAATGAAACTCAGCAATCAAATGTCTGTCTCCAGAATTGCCTACACTGTAAAGTAATATATCTTAATCTTCTGGAAAATAACTTATAATAATATGTTTTTACAGCAGTTTCCTGTTTTTTAAATTGTATACAAAACTCTGTAAAATGATGGACATTATCTGTAAATCAACAAACTGTTACTTTAAGAATTATGCTATTAAAGAAAAACACATTTATTTCCCATTTTTGTACAGTAAAACTACTTTATTATGTATACAGTATTTCTATGCTTTCCTTAATTACTTACAAATGTATGTAAAATGACAATGATTATCTAGAATTGAATATGTATTATATAAAGGTTGATGTCCATAATAATAATTTACATCACTTGGGAGATTTTGTGTGAAAAATGATTGTACTTTTTATGTTTTGAATCCAATGAGACTCTCTCACTGCCCTGTCTTGATGTGTGTGTGCTTTTGGAAGTAGAATATATGTTTTTCAACCGCAAAGTATAATTGTTTCAAAATAAACAAAAAATAAAGAAATGTAAAAACGATCACAGGCATCAGTCTGGAAGTGCATTCATGTCAGTGACCCTTTGTGCCATGTAATCTTTGACTATGATAAATTGAAATGTGGGATCATGTTCAGAGGCTCAGTCAGTCCCGTTAAACCAAAGACCCCAATCTCTGCTCCCTTTCAGCTCATCACAGCTGATTATTCTTCAATTTCAATTTCAATGAAGACAAATATGTATATTCCCTGAGAACTACATTAGACAGAATGAGACAGAAAGCAGTCTGTTTTTTTTTACCCTGCTAAGACTTTTGTTATGTAATACTTAATGATCTGCTGCAAAGTTGAAAATGCAAATCTACATTAACAGTGAGGGCACGCATTTGATTCTGCCAAGATGAAGAAGTTTTTATTTGATTGTAGAACCCTCCAAGGCTTTAACGTCACTTTTCTCAGTTCTCAGTTTCTTCCATCACATGAGTGGTTATGTAATAATCCTCATGGCGCTGCACTGGTGCACAGAGTGTATCCCTCTATCTGTGACCGCCCTGCTGCCTGTCATTCTCTTCCCCATGATGGGCATCATGGAATCAAGCGAGGTATTTCCATACGTACACATGCATTTTGATAAAATAGATAAAAATAGTGTTTTTTATCATATCAATTATTTGATTTTTGTGTTTTGAAACCTGACACTAGAGAAGCAGGTGCTGTCCTTCTGTCACCCCTTTATATTTAAAATGCTGTGTCTGGAAAATAAAAGCAGCACTGTGTTCGGCTGTTTAACCGAGCTAAATTAACTGTGCATATTTAAAAAAAACACTCCATTCACACATTTTAGAGATGATTGGTTTTTCCTTGTTTTTATCTAATACACAAATTATGTAAAATTACAAATAAATAATGTGTTATAATAACATTAAAAATCTAACTGTGAGTCAATCTCAAACCACTTTTAAAGCAGGTGGTGCCTTTATTTCAAGCATACAAAATGATAAATCTAGAGAGGTGCACTTAAATGATCCATAGTTGTGGGCAGAAATGGTAGTGTGTATCTGTGCATAGTCTCATTCACAACTAACTTCTTGGTTCTTATCTGTGTCAAACTCTGTGATCCTCAGACTCAGTTTTAAACTCTGAGCTCATTCCAATCCTTCAGCAGATTTCATGACTCACAACCAGTGTTCCCACCCACGTACATACACTGCACTTACTACATTCTCAGTCTATTTTTAAATCAGATTTTCTTTTAATTCATGTATTTTCTTTTATTTTTCTGAGTCTGTGAGTTTTTTTTTGATTACTTCAGACTGAAAGTATTTTTCCTTTACAGGAACCGTCATGCACTTTGACCGTAATTAAATACCGTACAACCAAAGGTTTGCCTCAGACAATAAAACATCAATCGACACTCTCTCCTGAAAAACTTTTCACCTTTCTGTTTCACACACACGCTCGCACGCACGCACGCACGCACGCACGCACGCACGCACGCACGCACGCACGCACGCACGCACTAGAAGGTTGATCTGGTTTGTCTACATTTCAGCCTGTCCGGGAGGGTTTTCTTTGGAATCATAACATTGGTTTTCATGAGCAACACCCACACTACTTATTCGCTAAGCCTGGTAACTCTCGTGTTTGATGGATTTGTTTTTCATCTTGGGACATGCCATTCCATTTTTGTGCAATATGCCTTGCTCAGTTGACAACCTGTTATTAAATCTTATCACACTGGACACAGACAAAACAGCTGTCTCATCTTACGGTCAAGATAAAAAAAGATTATTTTAGTTTATTGCTCATAGTTGCTTACCTTATCTGTCACCTTCTAAACACATGGAAACACACCCTGTTCATGCAGGCCCCTCACTCTAAAGTTAATTTTCAATCCTTTTTTTTCCAGTGTGCCTTCTGTATTTTCCACCATATATACTCAGAGATTGTTGCATACTGCCTCTTAGATGGTAAGGCGGTGTGGCTTATAATTCTTTCCCCTCTGACTTTGTAATACTTTGGATGCCCATCACATTGTGTGGAGCATGGCGGGATTTCTCAAATCTCTGTGGATGTATAGGAAATACATTATAATACTCCTGACACCTCTTCTACTCCTGCCTCTGCCGCTGATCATCCCAACCCCGGTAAGAAAAATGTAATCGTGTATGCTTTTCTGTAGTAGGAGGTATCTGCAGACAATGACTTTAAACTTCAGACCTACTGAGTAGGGACAGCTTGTCTAATGGCATGATGTATTGTAGTCCAAAGCTATACTACACATAAATTGAGGCACCACTTTATTACTTTGAGCCTTCAAAATATTGCTGAAAATTTTCAGTACGTATGTGTGTCTTCTTAAGTATGTGCTTCTGTGTTGAGTTGTCCTGCTGTTATACCTCTTCGCGCAAAAAACATTTGCGATACATTTTTAAAATAATGTTAATTATGCGTCATTAATACGACCACATAGTGCAGTTAAGTCACCATCTTGTAGAGCCACTGGTTGGCAGCCTGGGTGAAAATAGACGAACCAAAGTCGCTTTTGCAGAAGTATTGTTGCTTTTTGGATTAAATCAACTTGATGTGAGATATACGATATTTGCTTAGAGCACAGATCTCCTCCAACACCCATCAATTTTCTCAGGGAGATGGATTAAAGAAGTGAGGGCTTAAACTTTTCAAAACAAGGTCTAAGAGGACATAATGGATGTGCTTTCTAAAATGTCCTGCATTTGTGCTGATTAAGAAAAACTTTAGTCTTGCTTCAGGTAGAGAACCTTTTTTGTGGCAAATTTTGTTTTTCAAGCTTGGAAGGGACGCAGAATATCTTGTTTAAGACAGAGCTGCAAGATGACCTATAATTTTAGATAAACAATAACAATAGCATTAATATTCCTGCACACAACAGAACGGATTGATTGATTTGATTGATTTGTTGTAGCAAACTGTGTTTGTCACGCTTGGAAGAAAAGGCAGAATATATTGTGCAAGACTGAGCTGCAAATTAACCTGAAATGTTTGACCTGTTTTGTAAACCCACTAAGGTCGTACACCACAACAGGAAAATAAAAGAGACCAGAATCAAATCAAATCACGATGTCTGCAGGTCACCCTCACTGCACATTTAGGGTTAATTGGTCTGTCTGATATGTGATCCAGCTCAGATTATGTTAGGTTTGGTCTCACAGGTCAAACATCAAAGAACAGCGCTGATAAAGGACTTTCCAGGAGTTTTATCAAATCTGATCTCTGACCTTTGTCTTCTGCTCTATTAGCAGTGTTATGAACTAGTACAATAGACATCCGTTAAGGCACCACTCAGGTCGAGATTGACTACAAACACGGTTTCCATTTATCTAAACAACCTCAGAAAACCTCTATTAAGCAGGCCTGAGTAAAAAAAAGATGAGATTAGATGAGGAGTAAACAAAACTGAATATCAGCCTTATCATCATTAATTAATGCATTTTGCTGCTGCAGCTATTTCTACTAGTACAATGTGATGACTCGAAGCAAGCAATGCATAGGTCACAGACCCCTGACTATAGATGTAGCAAAACTCTCTGTAGAAAATACTATGCATGATCCATTATGGAAGGAGGTTGGAGAGGATGATATTTGAGAGTGGTATGATTTAAATGGGGCATATGATGGTTTCTGTAGAGATATGTTTAAAAGTTAATGAGGCAAATAAGAGCGGATTCTGCTTACCATGAGTGTAATGATGAAAGTGATTGAAAGTATCATTCAAGTATCACCACTGAAGAGTCAGAAGAGAGAAGAGTAGAGGTTCATTAGGAATCTCATTGTATAGTAACCCGACAGTTAGATTCATTTTGGAGGTTTGATGTAGAAAATGATTGTTCTTTTTATGTTTTGAATCAAATTCTCTCTCACTGCCCTTAGTATAATTTTAAAAAGGATCACAGGCATCAGTCTGGAAGAGCATTCATGTCAGTGACCTTTTGTGCATGTAATCTTTGACTTTGATAAATTGAAAAGTGGGATCATGTTCAGAGGCTCAATCAGTCCCATCAAACCAAAGACAACAATCTCTGCTCCCTTTTAGCGCATCCCAGCTGATTATTCTTCGATTTTAATGAAGATGAATATAAATAACAATAATGAATAATAACGCAATTCCTCTCTTAAGCAGCCAACTGAACATAATTCATTAACATAAGCAGAACATACAGCCAGAAAAGAAATGAAGCACGTTGGAGGATCATCAAAGTATACATTATTCTGGTAACTACAAATAATTGGTGGGTTGCATGTTCCCTGAGAGCTACATTAGACTGCCGAAACATCACATAAATTCCTTCAACAATGTAGACAAAAGCGGTTTGTTTGGTTTGCCCTGTTAAGACATGTAGTATGCAGTACTTAATGCTCCGCTGCAGAGTTTAACATGCAAATATATGTAAAACTGTGAGCGCATGTACATTTGATTCTGCCAAGGTAAAGAAGTTTCTGTTTTGTTGTAGAACCCCTCAAGGCTTTAGCATCCGCTTGTGCACGTGTCAAATGTATCAGTGTGTAACACTCGTCTTTCATCACAGGAGGGAAAATGTGGTTATGTAATAATCCTCATGGCGCTGTTCTGGTGCACAGAGTGTATCCCTCTATCTGTGACTGCCCTGCTGCCCGTCATTCTCTTCCCCATGATGGGCATCATGCAATCAAGCGAGGTATTTCCAACTGTATACATGCATTTTAATTACAGAACTCTTTAAAAATGTGTTTGACAGGGTCTTTAAACTCTTTTCAAGTATCAAGGAATCAGTTTAATGCTCCAACATGAACCTACTTGGATTTCTTTCCTTATCTAGGTTTGTATCCAGTACCTCAAAGACTCCAACATGCTCTTTATTGGTGGGCTCGTGGTGGCCATCGCTGTCGAGCAGTGGAACCTGCACAAGAGGATTGCCATTCTTGTTTTGCTAATTGTTGGGGTGAAGCCAGCTTTGTAAGAAGCTTTTCTCTTTACATGTAAACATATACATACCTCAGCTACAATATACATTTTTTATACGCCCCTGTTCACACAATCTTGAGAGCGATTTGTCACTGAAATCCTTTGCATGCTGTCTTCAACATTCCACCCTCCATCTCATCATTTGTCTTGCATCTTCTCCAGCCTGATGATGGGTTTCATGAGCACCACAGCCTTTCTGTCCATGTGGATCAGTAACTCGGCTGCCACGGCCATGATGCTGCCCATTGCCGGCGCTGTGCTGCAGCAGCTGTGTGATACAGAGGCCAACGCTGAAGAGAGGGAATATAGCCTGACTGCTGCAAAGGATGGTCAGGAAAACCCGACATTTGAAATGGGCGACACCAGAGAGAATCATAACAAAGAGCTCAGACCAAAGGACAGCAGCATCAACATGGGTGAGTATGCAACAGTGTTTTTGGTTCTTTTGAGATGCTAATGTTTACTAATGTTGTTCTAATGGTGTTTTGCAGATGCATATAAAGATGACGACAGCAAAGACATGAAGGAGATTAAAGACAATGTTATTTCAAGTAGGTTTTTAACTTTATCTGCAGCAGACAGCTCAGAAAAGAATAAAAGGCCAAATGTATTCTCACTGTGTTTTTTTTTTTTTTTAGCTCAATGGCAACTTTGTTGACATTGTGTTGAATTAATATTACACCCAAGACACTTCCAATTAAGTTGTCTTTTCAGTTCTAAAGACGCTGCCTCTATCTTTCCAGAAGTTGACAGGAGTCCAGAGGCAGAGCAGCGCAGACTCCAGAGAGAGCAGAAGTATGCAGAGCTGAAGAAAGGCATGAGCCTGAGTGTTTGTTACTCCGCCTGCATCGGTGGGACGGCCACTCTCACTGGAACCACACCCAATGTCATCCTGAAAGGCCAGATCGATGAGTACGAGCTGCAAATATGCAAATGCACCCACCCCAATGGGCAATTTTCCTGAATTTATCAGACCAGATTCAATCTGTGGGAACCAACCAGATACCAATATTATTCTCACTATAGTGACGTGGGCCCGATTGACTTTTTCCCACTAAACGTCTATTTCAACTACAGTAGGGTAGTGTTCCTATTGGTTTTGATTTTACTCTGTCCAAATGAGTCACAGTACTGAACAAGTTCAAAGTTTCACCCAATCGGCATTTGGATGTCAACTCAACGTACCGGGTGCCCATCATTTATAGTCATGCCAAGTCAATTGTGCAATTAAATTACCAGGAAATTTGTTAAACAACTAACTGATAAGTCATGGCCAAGTCAACGAAAACAATACCCTTTTGGGAAAACACTTGCTGGGGCTTGTCGAAGAGAGCTCAGCCACCTGTTTGAGCTCTAATGTTCTTCCAATGTTTGTTATCATCAACAGACTCTTTCCAGATAATGGAGGCATAATCAACTTTGCAAGCTGGTTTGGCTTTGCTTTCCCTAACATGCTGCTAATGCTCGCCCTGTCTTGGCTGTGGCTGCAGTTTATGTTTTTGGGCTTCAAGTGAGTTTGATGGACGAGAGTCACATTCTTTATTGTTACCTCTAAAGAATCCACATTGTCAAATTGAGTAATTTATTTACACATTGTGTTGTTCCAGCTTGAAAAAGTCCTTCGGATGTGGCACAAAGAGAGATGCTGACAGGGAGGCATACCAGGTCATCAAAGATGAATACAGGAACTTGGGCAGGATGGGCTTCGCTGAGGGCTGTGTGCTGGTCATCTTCACGTTGCTGGTTATTCTGTGGTTTACCAGGGAGCCTGGGTTCATACCCGGCTGGGCCACTGTACTCTTCAACAAAGACAAAACGTGAGTACAAAAACTGCTAGTCATTCTTGTAAAAATGTCCTGATCAATCCTGAGATCTGGCCTTAAACATTTGTTCCAGAAGATAAAGGTTCAATTCTGTTTTCTCTGGAGAGTTTCCTCTGTCCTGTCAAGTTTATGACTACGTCTTTTAGTTTTGCCATTTAAATATGCCACAATATTTGTTACAGTGACATTACTCTGCTCATGGAAACCTGTCAGAATCTTTGTTTAAAAATCCAAGTGCACGTGTTGTAAAACTGTCCATGTAGGAGCATCTTACTATCTGAATAATGCGCAGGAAAAATACAGCGCCATTGACTGTAGACCAGCTTTTGGTTGATCTATGGCACAGTCCCTTTCTACTGCCTAATGACGTTATACTTTAATATGGCATAAGCATTGTCTTTCCTGGGTTTAAAGGCATTACAGTAAAGTGATGTCATTTACTATTACTACTACTTACTAGACTGTTGTTTTTGTTCTAATACATACCAATACAATCAAAAAAAATTTGTTTTTGTGAAAACACTGATAGTCATCCCTACAATATTGTCACAATATTGATATAATTTTTGGCCAAGAATATCTCGAAGTGCCTTTGAGAAGACGTACAATATTGAGATAATTTGTGTGATATTGTTTAAAGACTGTATCGCCCAACCCCTATGTCAATCACTAAACTTTGGTCTCCATGGTGTGGGGTGTGTCTTAGCCCGTCTGTAGCTGTTTTACCCTAAATGGCTCCAGTGTCAGATGTTTGATTTGAAGACCCAACCCTGTAATTCTCCATCCAGTCCTGGGTTTATTCAGGAGGTTACTCAGCTAATGCAGTGAAAATAAACATGTTTTTCTCATCAGGTATGTCACAGATGGCACTGTGGCCATATTCATGTCTGCACTCTTCTTCTGCATCCCATCCAAATTACCCAGATGCTGCGGGAAGTTCAGTGATGGTATGTCACGTCTAATTATTGATAAAAGAGAAGAAAAAATAGGTGTGTAAGCAAATTGAATATGCAACTTTCAAACATCAAATTTGAAGTGAACAACATTGATAAAATTGTGTGAAAATGACATAAATCAGCACACTGTAAGAGAAAAAGACTATATATATGTTGAAGCATAAAGGCAGAGGCTTGATCTGTTTTTGGCTCTTTCTGTGCAAAACAGAACAATGGTTAGTGCCCATTCACCGTCACACCACAATTTATGTTTGTGGCATGTCGCGGTAAGTCTCTCACATGAAGATAAGCTTGCAGTTTTATAATAACTTTTGTCCTCTCTTGGTGTGTACACCACAAAGATGCAGTTAATAACTTTTATTGCCTGTGATAAAGCTTCTCGCTGATTCAGTGCTTCCTGAGTTGTAGCCTGATAGCACCAAGGTCAAGTCTGTACAGTGAGCTGTGCTGCTGTTCCTCCGACAAATTACTTTTCTATCAATGGATATTTTTTTGGCTCTTGGTAACTTAAGTTGAGCGTGTCCAGCTCCTGCCCATAAGCAACAAGGGTTTTGCAGCACTTTAAAAGGTTGAAAAGCAGTTTGTTTTGTATACAGAGGAGTGACAGAAGAATGATTAACAAGCTTAAAAGATAGAGTTTAAAGACATGACAGACTCTTTGTCTCACACTGGGGAAAAAAAAATAGTTTTGAAATATGGCTCCAGTTACAACATCACATTTTGGTGTTGATTTTGATGGCTTGCCATTTATCACACTTCTTTCTATCTTCATGGAGTGAATTTATGGTCACAACACTCTTATCTGTCGACAGTAAAAGGTTTTCCCACATCTTGATGAAGGTTCCCAGTCATCCGGTTCATAGTAATTCTAAATGTCATATCGTAGGCAACTGGCCTTGTTTTAGTTTCTTGAAGCGGTTGACCTTTCATCCGAGCGGCTTCTTTTAACTAACTGGAAGGGGTTTGCAGGCTTTAAACCCTGTGTGGGAGTGTCCTTATAGAGTTGTTAAGGTCACGTGTGAACTCTGAGTTTCAGGGTTGTTAGGGCCACTTGTGAGTCATTGACCCAGCCGGCCTTCTAAATCATTGTTTTTGACCTTCCTAACTAATTGCTGAAGAAAGCTGTAAATATTTGAGCCTCTTTCTTCTTTGTCTTCTTGCTCTACCAGGGGCCCCTGCTGAAGCCCCTTCAGCTCTGCTTAGCTGGGACATCGTCCATAGAAAGTTCCCTTGGAACGTCCTTTTGCTTCTAGGAGGAGGTTATGCATTGGCTCATGGAAGTGAGGTAACTCAGCCGATCATAGGGTCCACATTTTTCTAAAGACAACATTTTTCGATGCTGATGGTGTGTTCTACCACCCTGCATAAAGAAATCTGGACTTTCTCTGTGGCTGGGAGAAAGTCTCATCCCGCTGCAGAGCATCCCTCCATACGCCATCACCATCCTGATGACTATGCTGGTGGCCGCATTCACCGAATGTTCCAGCAACACAGCCACCACCACTCTCTTTCTACCAATACTGGCCTCCATGGTGAGCGTGAACATAATTGTTTTTGTTGTTTTTATTTTGTTTATGGTTGTAAAACCAAATCAGAAGCAAATTATTTGTCCAAGCAAGGTGTATTATATGCATCTTAAAACATGTCTGAAGGGGATCTTTAATCCACAGTTCTCAGGGTTACACTGATCTTCTTATCTAACTCTGCAAGAGAAGCCACATAATCAAATCCCCCAAAATATAAAGCTATTACTGAAAATCTTTAAATTTTATATATCCCATATGTAAAACTATACATACTGAAGGAATTACTGAAAAGTGCCAAATGTGTATTTAGATAAAAAATCCTCTTCCTGATTTGCAACAGTAAATGTCAAATCTTTTCTCTTCAACATCTATTTAATAGTCTTTTGGTCTGACGTTACCTATGAAAGTATGTCTGTATTCGTTGAAAATGAAACTGTCATTGCTTGAAATCTAAAATATTTGCCTGCTGCCTGTAGCTTTTGGTTTTATGGCATCTTAATAGACCATGTTTGACAAAACAAACAATTCAACCAGCTCCTCCCGGCTCTGACAGATCTAGACTTGCCTGTTCAGCATGTGAGTGAATTTCACTTTTCTTTTTTTTCATCCAGGCCACCGCCATCAAGATACACCCACTGTATGTTATGCTACCATGCACCATCGCCACCTCACTGGCTTTCATGCTGCCTGTCGCCACTCCACCCAACGCCATTGCTTTTTCTTTCGGAAACCTTAAAGTCATAGACATGGTAAGACCTTCCAGAACAGATAGAGACCCTGCAAGTGAGCATGATAACATGAACACAGTGTTTTGGATAAAGGCTCATGTTCAGTTTTTAGATAAGCAGCTTATATTAATCCTTATATCTGATCATTATTATCTATTTGGGCAACATCGTATAATAATAATACAACAAAATATTATGATATTGAGCTCAAGCAGCAGAAAATGCAATGTATACATACCTTAGTGTTTTTTTAACAAACTGGAATTAATATTATATATATAAGATTAATATACAAACTCTTCACGTGTGTTATTTTTCTGTCTGTTTCAGGCCAAAGCTGGATTCATTTTGAACATTATTGGGGTCCTAACCATCAACCTGGCCATTAACACGTGGGGAGTGGCCATGTTCCAACTGGATTCCTTCCCCAGTTGGGCTAATGTCACCAAAAATCCTTGAATGTGAACTCAATGAAACAGAAACAGGGGAGAACTGGGGGAGATGAACAATACCTGCATATCTATCAGGACTCCTCCATCGGAGGACTGGGCTTACAAATGACTATGTGTGTTTTTTAAAGCTCCCCTGAATGATGTGACACTGAGGCCAGTCCTCGAGCTCTTCTATGCAGCTTTATGTCCTGCCTTATATTGTGATGTTCTTCAGAAACCAGCCCGACCTGCTGACTGGAAACACTGCGGCACCATTTGTTTTGAGTGTACTGAGTTCGGTTCATTGAGATAAATATTCCTCTGGACAGTCAACAAAGCAGATCAGAATTATATGCTTTCAGAGAGACAATATATGTTAAAGTGACCACGAGGGACTTTTAAGTGTTTATGAAACAGATATCTATATCTATTGTTATCATTAATGCCTGTGCTCGGGTCCAATCACATATATCACATATAAAATCACATACAAATATGCATTGCCTCATCGCGATCCATCCTGGGTCTCTCTCTGCCACTTGCTTCCAAAACAAATGCACTCACCGCCAGCACGCTCTAGCAAAGATCTTTACGACAGCGGCCGCTGGTGTTGTAAGTCTAGAAAAAGGGGGCGCTATAATCAACAAAATGTGAATGTTCTTCGTGGTCACTTGACGACAAGACGTGATGTTTATGGAAGCAGGTGCCAGTCTGGATCACAAAGAGAAGTATATTGTGGCAAACTTTGATGTTGTGAATTGTCAATGCATCTGTATTAAACAGTGTTACACTATCTTAATGTAATAAACTTAAGTTTAAACAGCATAAGCAGCTTTATATTGTCAGGCTGTGAGACTTGATTCATCTTTCATACCCCGTTATATAAAACAGACTGTTTTTGTGTGTGAATGGAGTATTAAGGGACTCAAACCTTGTTTTGTTTTTAAATCTTAGCATTGTGAAAAATTACTATCAAATGACCTTGTAAAATCCACCAAAGCTTCTTTTTTGCACACTAATATAGCACTCTATATATTACCATGTTTGGCAGGTACATGAGGTCAACATAACAGATGGTTACATTGTGTAAACATGGTTCTCAGTGGAGAGACAGCTGCTGAATATCCAAGTGGTATAAATGTAGCACACACACAAATCTTTGAGTTTGAGTTGACAAATCTCAGCAAATGCATCAGGCCAAAACATTAGCATGTTAGTTGACACAGCCACAATAAATTGGTTGCAATTGAGATCTGTTTAATATGTCCTAAGATTTGTATGTGTGCTACGTTTGTTTGTTGGGTACTGAGTAGTTTAATTAAATAACTTTCAACAAAATAAAACACTGGGAAGGTGCATCCTCCCAGAGATTAACCAGCCTTCATATACTGTATATAGGCTGGAGAGAGACTTTTGATTTGATAGAGAGCATTCCTGTATCTTCCCCCCTTGCCCAGTTAGTTACTCAGAGCAAGTTATACTCACTGTACTAGATGCAGTTTTTGAAAATACTGCAGTTACTCAAACCTGTTTGTGTTTGTCTGTCAACAACAAGATATTCAGCTTCCAAGAATTCTTTGGAATAGAGATGCTGCACGTTTTTGACTGAAACAGTTACATTTCATGATGGACTCAAATCTCATTGCCATCCATAGGATTAGGATCATCGGCCCCCCCCTGACTGATTTAAAGAGAGCCAAGAGGACAGAAGGCAAATCCCTTCAAAGGGTCAAAATGATTGAAGGTAAGGGAAATCAATTATAGAGAACTGATTGAAAACATTTAACTGAACTCCTTTACAGGGGTCCTTATATCTACTGTATGTGAAGGCCCAGAGCACAGGGGATTTTGAAAGGGTGAAACTATGATACATAGAGGTCAAAAGAGTGAGTGGTTATCAAAACAAAACCATTTTTGTTTAATCTAACAACCACTCTTCTGGAGAACACTGTAAGACGGCATCATTCAGAGCAAACGCTCTCTCCCATTACATCCGTTCCCATGGAAGTCAATAAAGGTGTGATGGATGTCACTTACCACAGGTAAGACAACATGTTTATATTGTGTGTTCTGTCTTGCTTGTCTTGTTTTGGAAACATTTGAACCTTTCCAATTCTAATGTGAGTCAGTCCTTTCCCAGTGTGAGAAGAATGCTGCAGTTCATTTTCTGCCTAAAAGCTGAGTTGGAGTGTTATTATCTATAAGTCTCATGGTTACTGACCATGTGCAAGAACTGTTCTTAGTAATATGTCAATTAATATGATGATAATCATTTGTAATCTTCATGCTCGCTGGATAGCTTTACAACCTGCACTTAGCATTTCTGAATCTGTGATGAAATGGTAATGGTGAATATAACATACTGTCATTTGGGAAAACTTCACATTTGATCATAATATATCTCTGGGACAGGCAAGGCAATCGCTGAATTTGTATTACTTCACACCTGAGGCGAAAAAGCAGAGTGAGTGAGAGAGTTGCTGCCTCGAGGTCTGTGAATGTTTCCTGAATTTTCAAAAGACACCCATAGAACAATCAGTACGTTTACATGCACAGCTTAGTCGGATTACAGCCTTAGTTGGACTATACTACTCAATTGGACAACTGGAATTGTCCAAGTATACATGCCGTTGAGAAAATCGAATGATTGGCCGAAGCATGTCATACCTCAGTATGATGGGTGGCGCTGTATCCATTTCCACTAGTGGTAATAGAGCCACCTCCGGCTGACCTCTTTAAACCACCAGCAACAACAAACTCTGCCTCGGCATTCGAGAAAGATGGCGTACAAAGAGCAAGACGAAGCTACATCTTTGTGGCGGCGCCTTTCTTCCAAAATAACCGCAACCAAGAGCACCATTGTGCATCTAGTTTGTGTAATTAGTTTGGCGAGCCTGCGCAGAACGCAAACTCCGAATCCAATCTGATGGAACGCATACATGCATGAGTAATGCGACTATCAATCGAATAATCTAGGTGTTTTAATCCGACTATGAGAAATCCGATCCGGTCCGATTTTAGTCAGACTAAGGTGTTTACATGCATCTTAAAAATCCGATCATAGTCGGACTAACCCAATTATTTGTTTTTCTCGAGTGTCATGTAAACGCACTGAGCGTTTCTGATTATATAAAATGTGGAATTAGATTGTCGTTTTCTTCATCTTACACTTATCTTCTGATAAAAATACGTTTTTGTCAGAGAAATCATTGGAGTTGTTCTGAAACAAACAATCTAGGTGTGGTCGAGAGCAGACAAGGCACATTAATTGAAAAGTTGTGTGGAACAAAGTGCATGCTTCTGCACGTGAGAGGCACATAACAAAGTCTTCGATCAACACAATCAGTTCTTTCATGTGCAGGGCACGGCCTGGGAGTCAGGAACACTAGATTCTCAAAGGAATACATCAGTTCAAGATGTGTCATGTGACCAGTCAGTGATATGCAAATGCTATTGTGGTGACAGCCATCACCACTGTATTTATGTTTCTCTTTGACTACTTCCAGAGAAAGGTGGTTGCGACGTAGCCTACGGGGTATGATGCATACCAGTGATCTCATTTGCTTTTCATTCATTGGATGAAATCAGTTCTGTCTGTCTGTTCTCAATAAGGGCTCGGTTTACTAAGTTTAGCTTACAATTTATAAGGTAAACCTGGGGTTAAAGCAGTTGTAGTTTCTGGGCTGTCTTCATGAAAGGTGTCGGCGTGTAGTATGTTGATAAAAGAATTCTGCGGAGGCCAGGCTGGGTGGAATGATAGAGCAATCTTTCAATCAATCCAGCGTCCGAACAGAGTGAGGCCGCACGTCTGGTGTTCTCAAATCTCTGGCAAAAGCAATACCAAAATGCTCTGCCCTCTGCCCTATCAGAAATCCTATCGAACCTTCGATCCTAGGAGATTTACCAATTACCACCCCCCTTTCTCTGGTGTGGGGGCCTTTTTAGAGTCTATTTTCCATACCTGCCTACTTCTCCTAATTGGTCACTTTGGTGGATTAAAGGTTCATTTATCCAATGGGAGAAAAGAAGGATGGGTCTGCCTCACACCCCCTATGAAATAACTCTTGTGTGTGTTACTTAACTTTGCTGATGTCAGCTAAAGTGGACAGGATGGTCTCTCTATACTTAGATGACAATGTATAGTTGAGTCAGCTCGGAACCTCTGGCGTGGGCCCCTTCCTGTAGCTTATCTCTGATGCACACCTCAGAGCCGATCAAGGCTCCTGGTCATGGGGACCTTTGCACTTCCCACACTAACAGGGGAGCATCTGGTCCTGTCCCATCCTGTCTTCTCACTATACCCTATTGTCTTAGAGCCTAGGATGTGCAAGAAACACACAGACACTACACAGTGACTTCAAACCTGGGACCCTTGGACCCTGAATCATCCAAAGGGTCGTAAATCTGATAGGTTGCCAGAAGACACACAGTAAGACAGCAGAGGAAGAATATTACTGCTATAAATCTTTATTTTTCAGTCTTCATTGATTTAAGGGCCATTGTTGCTCGGATTCAATATAATATTAAAAATAATATTATTAATAATAATAATTATAACAGTAGCCCAATAGCCTAATCAATCATCCCATAGGCCTAGCCTACATACACGTTAATACATGTAAAATGTACTTTTACATAAAGCTTACTTTTAATACTGAAGTACATCTACTGTAATATCAGATCTTTTATAACTTTTGCTCAAGCAATCTTTGATTTGTGACCTTTATTTATATTCTAAGGACACATTCTGTATGGATTCAGAATTGCTGGTCAGAAAGCGCCACAGTTCAACACGGAGTTCCACAGTGTTCAGTGCTTATTTACCTTCTACCTCTTGGCAATGTCTTTCGGCACTATGGCATCAACTTTCACTGTTATGCTGATGACACTCAGCTTTATGTGTCCGCTAAGCCCACTTCTACTCTCCCCTCCAATACCCTCACTGCTTGTCTAGCACACCGCCAATCAGAACGGCCATTCAGCTGGCACACAACCAATCAGAGAATCCAGTGGCTCAGTCGCCGACAGCCCTCCTCCTCAGACTTCACATGTTGAATCGGAGCAGGCAACATCCGCACGGCTCCGAAAGCTTCCGACACAGCTGAACACACCAAACATATTTGTTCCCGACCTCGTCCGAGTCTCCCCAAACGCTTCAGACGTCTAACAGTTGGGCCGGTGTGTTCCTGCCTTAAAACCACACTCTCAAAAATTAATGTCTGTTCAATCCCCATCGCTGACGCCACCATACCTGTCTCCACACAGGTTAAAAGCCTTGGTGTTATTCTTGACAGTACCCTCTCTTTCTCCAGTCATATTAACAATGTCCCCCAGATTGCCTTTTTCCATCTACGAAACATCTCCAGACTACGCGCTGCATTAACACAACACTCCACAGAAGTCCTAATCAACGCTCTGGTCACATCACACACTGACTACTGCAATGCAATCCTGGCAGGCATCCCCAACAAACTCATCCATCGACTACAACTGATCCAGAACTCTGCAGCACAGATTATCTCACGTTCAAAGTCCACTGAACATGTCACTCCCCTGCTGTTTTAACTACACTGGCTCCCTGTGTCACAACGGATTACCTTTAAAATCTTACTATTAACATTGAAAGCTCTGCATAATCTATCCCCTCCTTATCTCACGGACCTGCTTCCAACCTACACCCCCTCTCGCTCCCTATGATCTCCATCAGCAGGTTTACTGGCACCACCAGTCATCAAACTCAGCACAATGGGTGCCAGAGCTTTGTCCCATGCTGCACCCAAACTCTGTAACTCCCTCCCACCTCGAATCTGCTTACTGGAATCCATTACAAAATTCAAAACTCCTCCTCCTTTGTTACTAAATGTCGATCTTAACTCTGTACTTAGCTCTGCTCTATCCAATGTTTTTATTGTTGCTGTTTTTATTAATGCTTGTTGTTTATTGATTGTTTTTGTACTTGATGTAAGGCGACCTTGAGTGCCATGAAAGGTGCCATCAAATAAAATATATCATTATTATTATTATTAGTAGTATTAAAAGGCTAATATCAGTGTTAACTTCTCTAAGAGGTTAACAACAATGTTAGCTTCTCCATAAAGCTAACAACAATATTAACTTCTCTAAGAAGCTAACAACGTTAGCTTCTCCAACAGGCCAAAATCAGTCTTAGCTTCTCAAGAAGTTTTGCTAAAAATAGCATGCTACCATGTTGATGTTAAGCATGTGTAATTCCTAACATGTTTGCCATCTTAGTTTAGCCTGTTAGCATAGTCAGATTTGGATCCAGATTCAAATTCAGATTTGATTCACTCTTATCCACAAAGATATCAGATGGATAGATTTGAAGGAATTATGTAAATGTTGACTGCAGTAGACACCAGGCATCAACAGTATATAAAGTGATTCAGGAACATCTGTTAAAACCTTTTATTGTCAAACAACCACACAGGTATAACATTTTCAACAAAAAAAAAAAAGTTAGATGTACTTTTACCTAAACTCTCCACTCATTTTACATTCAACATTATGCACCACAGGGTATCATCTGCCTACTGGACCAACAATATATTTAGATTAAATGGCTAGACAGTTTATCTTATTTATTTTGTAATTTTGTCGCAATTTAAACAAACCAAATTGAAACGTCTCGAGGGCCAGTCAATTGTATCAATGCCGTCAGGGTATCGTTGGCTATGACATGGAGGTCTGTGTGACACTCCAAGGATATGCCTCCCCAGACTCACACGACCCACCGCCAAACTGGTCATGCTGGATGATGTTACAGGCAGCATAATGTTCACCACGGCATCTCCAGACTCTTTCACGCCTGTCAAATGTGTCGGACTTGATAATTAGGGTGTTCTGGGTTGTGAGCACAGGCCCCACTAGGAGGACGTCGGGTCCTCGTGCCATCCTTATGAAGACAGTTTGGGTCAGAAACTTGCTGGAGGTCATTCTGTAGGGCTCTGGCAGTGCTCCTCCTGTTCCTCCTCACACAAAGAAGCAGATTCCGATCCTGCTGCTGGGTTGATGCCCGTCTATGGCCCCTGTCCAGCTCTCCTCTTGTAAGGTCCAGTCTCCTGGTATCTCCTCAATGCTCTTGAGGAAACCTTCTTGCGACTACACGTATGGATGTGCCATCCTGGAGGAGCTGGACTACCTGTGCAACCTGATTGGGCTGCAGGTACCACCTCATGCTGCCAATGGTGACAAGGATGCTAGCAGGACACAAAACTAAACAACAATCAGTCAGGAAGGATGGGGAGAGAGCAACCGTCTGTGACTGCAACAGATTAAAACGATGGTGCCAACTGCATTGATAACTGCAGTTATTCAAGCACAACTGCAGCATTTGAATGTCATACGGATGCTGCACACAATCAATGACATGACAGCAAGTGCTTTCCATCAGTAACTAGAGTGAAAGCGCCTGTTTTCACAGGGGGAAGAAACAATGTCACAAAAAATATAATATAATAAGTTTCATCCCACAAAAAGCAGCAGTGTTGTGCAACTCTGTTCGAGTTGATGATTTTTTTTAAAGCCAGTAAGGTGAGTCAGATGTTGAATTGGCAGGTCGGAATTCCACTTGGATGACAAGACGCTCATTTGAATGTTGTACAGTTTAAAGCACGTGCACAGATAGATATAGGTTATGTCATGGGCCGACAATTGTCTGATGTCTAAATTTGTTTATGTTGTTGTCGTTGGGTTGAGTGCAGGATTGTTAAAAAACTTTAACTGGTGCACAAACAACACTGACTTGATTGGTGATTACAGTAGAGATGAGAGAAGCACAGTTTTCTTTCTTTTTTTTTTAAATGACAAAACAGACACAGCTGCACATCATGATATAAAACACCCATGGAGCTTTTTTTCAAGAAGATAATGAGACTTTCACTGAGGTGCCCCCGTGGACTCTGTTCCCACATTACACCCTCCTCAACAACTCCATCTTTGGGAGAAAGAGCCTTCAGCTGTAGCATCGCTCTGCAGAGGCCTTGGACTGTAACACAAGAGTTTATTCAGTCTGTAATTAATCCTCTTGTCTCTGTCATTCTCCCTCACCCTCTCACTGAGGACAGAGTTTGTTCAAGGTATAGCTACGAGGCTAAGGCTCTTACTGTTTTCCTGGTTCAGTGGGAGGATAGGATAGGAATCTACCTGTACTGACATACCTTTACTCCCTCTCCCTCTCTCACTTTCTCCTTTACCTCTCTACCTCTCTTACTGTGTGAGCCTTCTACCCTTACTGTAAAAGTTATAGTTTCAATTTCTCTCGAAAAAAAGGAGCATCTTAAATGTGCAATGGAGCTGCCCCATGGTTCTGAGATTAGTTTGACTTCCCATCCTGCAGAGCAACAACGAGCCTGATTGGTCGGTACATTCATTCGTTTATGACATTGTTGGTTGCATCAGAAACTGAAATGTCCACATTGAGTAGCCTGCGCTGCTCTTGCATGCTTTAAAAGCACAAATAAACCTTCTTGTGTTTACTTGTGTGCACTTTTTTTTTTTTTTTTTTGCGTGAATGCGCAGCAGTTAAGTTGAGATAGATCACATTTACAATATGACAGCCTTCGCCATGGGCGAGCTCAGAAATCCAGGACACGGCGCCCGCTCACTGCCACTGGCTGTGATCACTAGTGTATCTTATGTCCCATTCAGACAAGTAACCATTCAGTCAGGCAAGGAAAGACTGATGGAAGGCGGAAGAGAAGGCTGCCAGCTGCCAATGACTGCACCAGTAGATCTTTTGGAACCTGTTGCGGCAGGTTTTTTGTGTCTGTATATCTTATTCCTGGGCTGGCCTAGGCAAGAGCCAGAGACACACACACAGGCGCACACACACACACGCACATGCACGAACAAACAGAGACTGAGGATGATATTCAGACCTGCCAAAATCTAAAACCAGCCCATCAACCATTTCCATACAACATATTTAGAGAGCCAATCTAATAGAAGTGGCTCAGTGTCAGAGTGTATGCGCCAGGGGAGTGCTGATTCACAAGGGACGTGAGCTCAGATGCTTCAGGTCTGAGGTCTGAGAAAATCCAGGCTACAAATCCACAAAGAAGAGAGGGGGCAGCAATTGATTGGAAAGGTTAGGTGAGTTAATTTGACAATTTTTTATATATATATATATATTTTTTTACATAAACTCCTGTAACAATTTTGCTCTTTTTGCTCTGATGAACACTTTATTGAAACACTTTAAAAAACATTTAAAAAAAAAAACCTCATCCGGGTGAGAGGACAGCGTATTGTCATGATGTTGCTGTCACGGCTGCAGGTGTTCACAATGCTTGAACTCTGTGACACTCAGCGGCAGCTTTCTCATGTCAAGTCTACCGGTAAAACACTGTAACCGTATTTTACTTTGACAATGAAGCCGAAACCTGTTTATCATATTTGAAAACTGTAGACACGAAATCTTCTCCACTTCACAGACATTTGTTTTTATTGCGTTTGTACAGTCTGCAGTAAGACATCTTTCGTATTAGAGTTGATCAAAATCTATTATCTTTTGTTATGTATCTTTTATTGGTAGTATTAAATGATTGTCTGGATCACAGACTGTTTTACACTTAATTAGTGTGAATACTACTTTGGATAAAATATATTTACTCTTAGATCCAGAATAGATGTGATCATGCTGCTACACATGTCAAATGAAATTATGTAATCACTTTATAATCTTCACACAGTTCTGGTAAAATACCCCAATCAAAATATTTCATTGCGGTCATGTCATAAAATCATGTAATGAGATGCACTGTAATAAATGTATCTGACAATATCGAGGCCACAGCAAAAATATTACCACGTTCATTCACCATTTAGTGACCGTCATCAGATGTGGGCCTTTGCGCACATCAAACCTTGGCAGTACGAGTTACTGTCAATCATGTCTCAGATTTAATCACAAACGATGAGAAATGTTTTTGATGATGTTATGATATGTTATTCAAAAAAAAAAAAATTCTTGAATCCTCGATGAAAGTCTCAAACGTGTGATCAATCCTGCTCATTGTCGAGGTGACATCATTCTAACAATCCCTGAGAAAACGCCCCGAAACCTCCATGGTGGAAGTAGAACTCAATACCACAATGTAAAAGTACTTTATTACTCTATTAAGTACTCTATTACCATTACGTCAAAGTCATTCAATTACAATTACAATAATTACAATCTTACCGAAATAAAAATATATAAGTATTATAGTCAAAATGTACTTAGGTGTCAAAAGCAAAATGTCAATCAGGTTTATTTTTTCACGTAATCAGATGACTAATACTGATGAATCAATACAGCCTCATATAGTGTAGTGATTAATCAGATGACTAATACTGATGAATCAATACAACCTCATACAGTGTTGTTTGGTAGTTTTGTGCAGTGGTTTCTAACCGAAGGGGGTTCGTGTCCCCTTAGGGGGTCACCAGATAAATCGGAGATGGTCACTGTGAGAAAAGAGAAGAAAAGTGCAGTTAAACACCTTCCTATTTATGTTTTAGACTTCCCTCTTATCTTTGACTTTGAAAGAAATGTTGGAGAATGGGCCTTCTTGGGGGTTCGAACAGTTACTTAAATGAAGCCATCAGAAAGGCTTAAATTTGTGAACTGTATTTTATAGTGTTTTATATGTGAAACATTATTTATAGTAACAACTAATAAAGCTGTCAAATAAATGTAGTGCAGTACAGTAAGTGCACAATATTTCTCTTCTGTGGTATGAAGTGCAGTAAAGTGGAATTGGAAATATACAAGTCAAGTACAAGCACCCCAAAACTTTACTTACGTATAGTGCTAGAGTAAAACTACATAGTTACCGCCACTTTGAAATGTACTGCACAATCTGCAGTGGGTGAGTCCTTAACGCACAGCACTCCCGACTCCACATGATGCCATACAGGTTTGTGTTGTGCCCAGAAAAGTCCAAAGAATCTTTCGTTAATTCATCCAAACCCTTGCAGATTTAAATCAGTATATGTAAACGAACCACTTATACACCACTGTGTCTACAACTTGTTGGCTTCAACTTTTGACATTTTGTTGGCACTTCCTCTGCCTCGCCCATTTTATACGCTCCCCTTGACTTGCCTCATCACAAACAACAAGATAATTTGCATATACTGTGAAAAACGTTTTTGGAAAATGATGCAAGAGAACACGTGAGATCTAATAGGTGGTGTGTGGTTTTTATGTCATGTTCCATGATGGGGAATCCAGATAGAGGTCTGAATACTTCACCTCCTTCACAAAGAGTTATGTGGAATAATGAGCAGCTGATAAGCAGCGTTTTGTGCCAACAGGGATTTAGTATTACATAGAACAAGAATATATGATTAAACAGCAATAGAATAATGAAACAATCAATACATTCGAGAGTTTTTTGGAGTGATGTGTGTGTGCGGTAAATTTGACACTGGAAGAAAAGCAATGTTGGAATATTCTGTTTCAAGTAAGATCCTGAATTCATAATGATAGTAAAATTAAAGTAAAGTAAAATTGAATTAAAATTAAAAGTTTAAACCAACCAAATGGATGTATCAAGGCTAGAAGTACTAATCAAACAGCAGAATTTGATTATTTACAGTTGATTACTAGAACTGATGCACCAACATGTCAGCAGCAATTTACTGCTGCAGCTGCTGGAAGTGGGGTTAATTTTTCCTTCCCGGAGCCGTTTTTTTTTTTTTTTTTTTTAATGCTTTAAACAAGCTTTAGAAGAATACTGCAACGTTTGTTTTGCTGTGAAGCTCCATAAATGTTTTGTGGACAACTTTCCACCAGCATGGGGATGAGTTTGCCTAAATTTAGGTGGGTGTCCTTTAATGGCCAGTATGAATGATAACAGCAAGCAAAACCTGTTTTTAATGTTCATACGGGCACCTGGCTATTGTTTTTTTTTTTTTAAAAAGTGATGAAAATTGTGGGCCCACCCTTTAATATGGGGGGCACAGGAGGTTGAAATGCTGTCGTTTATCTTGTGGGTCTTATGAATGAACTTCACAGATTCTAAAAACCAAATGAGCTGACATGGGCAGAAAGGATAAGATCATTATCGCACAGGAAAATAACCAAAACCTAATCAGCTGTATTGTTTCTCCAGTCATGTATGTTGTCATAAACGTCTTTGAAGAGTGTGTTAATCTCAGAAATAGTAGAGACACACTTAGTCATTAGTAGTCACTTACTTCATTGAATTCCTCGAACATTTTGGCTGAAGGTGCAGAGACCGCTCCTTAGGTTTAAGTACCGGTTACATCTCACGGTAGCCAAGAAATGTGGGCATGTCCTACTATCAACCCGGGAACAAGGCCAGCATTGTTTGTACAGGGACTTTTAACTTCCATTCTATAAATGATATGCAAATACAAATACAAACTAATAACCAGCATTATCTCTATTGATCCTCACAGTTGAACCCAATTACTTGCTTTTTTTGCTCGTACACCATCTGTGCCTCTTCTGTACTGACGGGTCATTCATGTTCCAGAGTTACGATATGCATCAGATATCCTCAAAAATTTAAAGTGGTATTTGAAAAACTCAGAGGAAAGTAAGTGTCAAGAAAGTTCTGTCTGTTGCGGCGAGAGTTTTAACGAGTTTTTCAAGGTGCGCCTGTGTTTCCTGTAGGCTCGTAGATGGAAGTGACGCGTACCTGCTTTTCGCAACGTTATTGGTCTGGTTTCACAATGTACTAATTCAATGAGATTTATGTAATTCTTGTTAACCCTCTCTGTGTGGATTAGGACAAAGAGGCACAACTTGGAAAACAGGTGTAGAAATGTTTTTTTCCTCGTGCACAAGATGGAATATTTGTTGGAAGAGTCTTGGGGGAGTCTGGAAATACCTTCAGAACCAAAGTATTGTTCAGTGGCTGGGTTTGTCAATGATTGCCGACCTATTATGAAAAATAATGTAATACATGTGAGGTGTGCAAACTGGGGGCTGCATCTGTACATGTGAAACCTGTGAATATATGTTTTATCACAAAAGGTGTGTTAAGTCTATGTCCATAGATTCTGTCATCGTGCCAATTATGGAAGGAATTATTGTGTAAATGATTTATTCCCTTTTTGCTTTACTTCGAGATGATGCTGATCTACGGAGACTAAAACAGCCAAAGAGACTTGTTTCCTTTCGTGGTCTTAAAGATGAAAAAATCACACACACGCACACACCACTGGTGAAGTTTCTATATCTCTTACTGTAAGTGCATCCGTTCTGGCTGGTGGCAGCGTGTCTGTCAAGCAGAGGAGAGGATTTGTTGCCACAGTGGTGAAAAGGTGATCTCTCCACTTTCAGCTCGACACTCTCGCCTCCCTTTGATCTGAACAGAAAGAGCTGCGATTGCTTTCCCTCTCTCTCTCTTTCTCTCTCTCACTCGTACACACTACAGGTCAACCCTACTTCTGCCTCAGCATTTTTTGGCTTTACATGACCGCACAGCCATGGTTTGTTGGCAGTTTTAATGAGCTTGGTGTTTGGGTTACCTTCACCTGGAACACGAGCCACGTGTCTGTCAGCTCCGTTGGTATCAGATGTCACTTTTTTTACACTCGACCTCCGGCCCGTGTACATCCACTAACGTCAAACTCTGGTGTTTGGATAAACCGGCACTGAAAATGAACTCAGGTGTTCTCACGCCTGCGCTCATGCTGTCAGAGGACACAGTACAGTGTAACTTGCAGATTTACGATACAATAATGACTCCAGATATGATCTCAAAGGATCAGTGACAATAAGTGCTTTGTGCTTCCTGTCATTTTCTAAAAGCAACATAAATCAAAAGTAGAATCATAAACATCCTGATTTTATGACTCGCATTTTCTTTGATTATCTGAATCCACAGTTTAAAGTGGGGATGCCCAAACATTTACCTCTGAAGCACAGAAGATGTCATTTACAGGTGGCCCACAGGCCAAAAGGGAATGCCTATAGTATTGTACTGTTAAGATGCATAATGGCATTAGGATCGCACATTCCATTAATTGACTGACTTCTTGCGCAGAGTCACTCTGCCCTCTGGCTCAGATTATAAAAAATTATAGACAGCTAGAATTACACTCAGTGCAAACCTCTGCCAAGACCCAGCAGTCCCCTTTAATAGAATCAAGTCTAATCCACTATCAAATAAAACACATTCAAATTCGCTAGGTCCAGAATTTATAGGATCTGCAACAAATTTTGCTCACTTGTAGATCCTATCAAGATCCATGCATTATATGATTGATTAAAACGTTGAAGAAGTGCAAAAGACCTCCTGGATCAGTCCATTTATCTGGATCAGCACCACAAGATAATGGGGTCTACTCTGGGCCGAGACCCATGCTCCATCCAAATTCTGTGGAAATCCGTACAGTAGTTTTCAGTGAAATTCTGCTGACAACCCAACAAACCGACCAACTAACAGACACGAAAACATAACCTCCTTAGCGCAGATAATCAAGGATTCCATATATTTAAAGAGCATTTATACATCCTACAACATACTTTTTTCAAATGTATTTTTTCAGAAACAGAAACTACCTTCCTGTAATGTAATGTAAAATTCTACACAGGCAAATGTTTTTAACTTTGGCCAGAGTCTGTCAGTCTGTTCCTAATCAGAATGCTAGATGAAAATAACCAGCTGCTGAGATCGAATAAAATCTCCTATGACCCTAAGATTTGACTTAATGTTGCTAATTGATGCATATTATCCATTTCAAACCTGTTGGGCTAGCCAGTAAGATACATCATCTGTTTGATCACAACTGGGCCATTCTCCTTTTCATGTTTTTTTTAATCTCTTTTCGCAGGTGCATAATGTCAGACTCCCTGCAATTTTACCCCAGCAGCAGCAGCAGCAGCAGCAGCAACAGCAGCAGCAGCAGCAGGTCTCAAGCATCAAGCCTTCAGGCTGTTCTACACAAGTGCGAACCCTGTGGGACCACCTGCCAGCAGATGGCAGAATCACAGGTACTCAGCTGCCTCTGGCCTTAATGTCTGAACAACAACAGATTCCTCTGTGTAATACTGGAAATATAAAATCAGTTCTGACTCTCTTTTATGTCGCATCTAGCTGCAGTCTGTAGTCCGTTATGTACAGACTGTAGTTGTACATGAATGGTGTGCACATTAAATTCAGTGTATTGTACATGGCCTTTCTAGTGAGAAATGTTTAACCTGCGATCGCTCACAATTTATTTTTTGTGCATATGGTCAGTATGATGCTGCAAACAGCAGCCAGTTAGCTTATCTCAGCATAAAGACTGCGAACAAGGGGAAACAGCTGGCCTGGCTCTCTCCAGAGCTCGACAAATCTGTCTAACGGCACCTATAAAGCTCAGAATAACTTAATATCTTGTTGGTTTAAACTGTTCAAAGACCTCAGTGTTTTATGGGGGTTGCATGCCACACTCTTCCTTGGCTGGATGCAGTGACTTGTGCTAGCAGGCAGATTTTCTTACCTTTGGACAGAGCCAGGCTAGATTTGTACCCTTGTTTCTAATCTTTATGTGAATTTATGATAAACAGCTGCTGGTTGTAACATCTAATTCCTCAGTGTATTTCCTAAAAGTGCTCTGTTAACTCTAAAGGACTGGGGGTTTATAACGTATAGAGGTATGTGAGTGTGAAAGGTTGAGACAGTCGTTTGTGTGGTATGTTTACTATGAGAGAGGAGACTTTGTGGCCTCAGGGGATTCACACTTGACAGTTTCTTGGTCTTGATCCCGGCTCATGATTGTCAACAGTAAGCATTCATGGTAAATTACATCTTGGAATATATATCTACTGTTTTAATGGTCATACCACAGGCTGATGAAGGCAGGGATGTCTGCTTCACCCAGCGTGAGAGCAACACGTTCAGCGTGAGGCCTGCAGCTGTGAGCAGGAGGTTCAGCGATGATGAGACCCTCGGTCCAGGGTCAGGAACAGCACCAGGACGAGGCCCCAGTGACTCTGACCCTTTCCATTCGTACCAGCGACAGTTCAGTGATGGAGCAGTAGCGGCCGCAGGTCATCTCCAACAGTGCTCGTCGTCCTTCAGCTGTCTGCAGGAGACACACAGCCCTGACAATTGTTCACACAGCTCAAGTGGCGAATCAATGGCATCCTGGGATCAGCACAGCTGCAGCTTTCAGGTTTCTATATGCATGGTACACCGATTTTAGTTCAGTAATGCTTGGGGAACCTGGCACATGTGGTCGACTGGCTTTAACTTGGCGCTGATGAGTCATACAGATGCTAAAGCGTAAGGTACGCTTTAGCATCTGTATGACTCATCAGCATGTAGGCGCTGAGGTGCACGACAAAACATTGGTGTCAATGAGAACGTATGAAAAATCTCTCTCTTTTAAGTTCAATTGAATATTACTTGCAATAAAAATAAATGTTTGAGTTAATGCATTATATTTTATTTACAGTTGGCTTGCAACTGAGACTAGCCGCTAAGCACAGTGAAGCATTCAGCAGCTAATTCTGTAGTGCTGTACGCTGTAGTATCGTAGGCTACTGTACGTGTTTCACTTTCTTGAAGACGTGCCACCCTTCGTCAGTTGTAACTGGAGGGGAGTTGCAGGCTTTTGAGCTGTGTGTGGGAGTGTCCTCACAGAGTTGTTAAGGACAACAATGTAATCATCTTGGCTAGAGAAGACAGGTGGTTTGAAAGAGGAGTAAAATCATCCATCAATTTCAAACTGGAATGACTGTCTTTGAACAGAGGAGGTGGCCTACGACACACCCACCTACAGTGCAGTTCTCTCCCCAGACAACTTAACAACCATTCGCACATTGGCTCACCTAGCCCTAGCAACGCAACATGACAGCTGGGGGTCATGACCAGTGGCCCTAACGTCTCTGATACTCAGAGCTTACATGTGTCCTGACAGCTCTGCAAGGACACTCCCACACAGAGTTTAAAATCCTGCAACTCACCTCGAGTTAGTTAGAACTGAAGAAGCCTCTTGGATGAGAGGTGTAACAGACGTCTTCTAAAAACTGAATCTGAAAAGTCCAGTTGCCTACGATACAGCACTTAGAAATACCATGACCTGGATGACTGCGAACCTTCATTAATATTCAGCAGCTAAAAGATTCAGCCTGAATCATCAAGTGGACAGACAGACGACTCCAACTGAATGATAATGTTGCTCTGAAACTGCTGATTTTAAGATGTATAAATAAACAACTGCCGGCTAAATAATATGCCCAGTAAACTAAAAATGTGAAGGTGCAGATTTTAGGATGTTGAAAAGTGTGAAATTATGCCAAAAAGTCAAGATTAGGCCCGAATTTGATTAATCACATAAAAACATTGTAGTCTAAATTGTTTCTTTTGAACAATTTCTTTTTGCCTCCTCATATTTAGAGTTTGTACACGGAACCACCGGCTGTGCCAGAAGGGCCCTCCTGCTTTCTGTCTCAAAGCTACCCATCCTATGGCTCATCGCACCCTCTACAGCAGGTTAGTGTGTTTGTGTGGCTGAACCGAAGGATATGATGTTTGTGTTACACGATATATATGAGTGACAGGTACTGAGCTGCTGACTTGATGGTATCACAGTAATCTAAATAAACCAAGGAACTATTTTGTCGGATGGGGTGTTGTAAATAGGCGGAGGAGCAGCTGTCAGACTTATTTATTAATGAGCCTGACCTAAGCCAGAAAGTAAGATTTAAAATTACAAAGCATCTTATTATGTTGACAATAAAAAAAGATGCATAGTTACTTACATGTTAAAATATTCACATTTTCACACAGTCTGCCTCCCTGACTCGCTTACATTTACCTCCTGCTGGCTCCCGATTGGTTGGCTCTGTGTCGTGTGTGAAGCTTGTGCGTACAGAGATCAGTAAAACACTGTTAAAGAAGTTCTCCATCTCAATCGTGCTCTCTCATTCATTAAAGAGTAGTCCAGTCACCTCCAATGAACCCTCACGTCCTGGACTGTCACTGTCCTCACACTACTGAGGGACAACGTGAATGGGAGAATTGATAACAAGTGCTAACTTTCACCTCAGACACAAAAAAATAAATATTAATTTTCTTCAACATCTTCACTTTTGCGGCCTTTATTCACAGTAAAGAACCACTGGTGAGAGGGCTGATCCATGGGTGCACATTTCCAACTTGATTTGGGATTTATGAAAGGAAATTTCCACACTGGCATGTCATAATCGAGTGCATTTCCAATCATTAATTTGAATTTTAGGACGCGAATACAGTTAGAAAGTCAGACAAGTCAGTGCACAGATTCTATTCAAAGAAAAAAGTTAGGCGCAGTAAAACCCTCCATGACATAACACTTGGTCGTTTTAGTGATTTTTAGATCATTAATTTTGTATGTGTTCGTGTTCTGCAGGTCTCATCTAGACTGTACACCAACAGTGAGCAGCCCAACAGCTCAAAGTATTCTTTATCCACTAAGTCACAACAGGGGAGCGCCACACCCTCGCTCTTCCCCAAGCCGATTTACTCATACAGGTAACTTCGCATTTCACCATATTTTTGTGATATATATGTATATGTGTACAATTCTTATGTGACTGTTATCTTAATCGGATGGCATTGGTTTGTGCTAAAAAAAAAAAATAAAAGAGGAGAAAAATTAGAAGTTAAAACGTGTTTCTGTCCTGATTGCAGCATCTTGATCTTCATGGCTCTGCGGAACAGTAAAACTAGAAGCCTGCCGGTCAGCGAGATCTACAGCTTCATGACGGAACACTTCCCCTATTTCAAGGTATCACAGTTCATGTCTTCACCGTCACCTGCTGGAATTAACCCACTGAAAAAGTGCGGGATTTAAGTTTTCGCTTACGTAGTTTCATTCCTGTTAAATGGCTTGTTCTTTAACTGTCAACATGTTTCCGAAGTCTGTCAAGGCTCGAATAAGCCCTGAAACATGAATTATCCCTCTTTTCGTCCTGTCTCAACCTGTCAGTCATTATTCATAACATGTGGTCGGTTTGCAGTCTGACAATAGGCTTGTAATAATGATAATAATGTGTTGTTTCTTCATTAACTCTTTGTGACACCAAATGATACAGATACTCATCAGAAGCATTTAAGTGCATTTAATCAGAAGTTTGATTTCATGATGATGTGCCAACGGTGCAGGATGACATTTGTCGAAACTGCTGAATCAACAAGTCACCTGTCAGGCAGTATAACTTCGTGAAAACACCCAAAATGTTTGTCCTCTGTACTCGTGACTGCGACTACATGATCCAGCTGCAGGGTTGCACTTCTGTTTGGGTCGTCATGTAGATTTTTTCCAAAGGTTTTCACATATCTACAAATCAAATAAGTTGAGACTCACCTTTGGAAGGAGCTCAAAGACTCGCTGCCATTCATGTTACAGAATGGGGCTCTATAGATGGCTGCGCTCCAAACAGCTGCCTGTCACATTAAACCCAGGCTGCAGGGCCAGAAAAGAGATGAGACGGATGATTAGTGATATACTCGGGGAAGCCGTGGCACTTTCGCAAAAGGCACGAGATATATCTAAATACTTTCTGAATACTGTCAGGCATAGAGTTCAGTTCAGTTCAGCAGACACTTGCTATGGCACGCAGATATCAGACGTTGCAGATGGTGGAGAAATTATTAAATGTTTTGATATTTCCTCCAGGCATGGTTGGGTATCATGGTGAATGTATGTGGATTTAAGTGCATTTGTAACAACTGTCATAACATTTGGACTCTGAAACGCAGTCAGGCGGTGAGTGAGAGCCTTTTAGAATAAGAATAATAAAGTGCTTTGATAGACGAAGCTTCAGCAGGAAACCCAGGAGGCGATTTAGCAGGAAGACAAAGTTGATCAAAAATTCAAACAAGACAAAAGGCACCGAAATGGAGGATGCAAAATTTCTATATAAATACAATCAAAAGGATAAAAGCAGTAAAAACACACATTGTGTGTTAATTTATTTTCTTCTGCATGTCTCCTTCCCTCTCTGCTTTCAGACAGCTCCTGATGGATGGAAGAACTCTGTGCGCCACAATCTCTCCCTGAACAAGTGCTTTGTGAAGGTGGACAACAAAAATGGGAACTCGTCCCGTAAAGGCTGCCTGTGGTCTCTCAATCCGGCCAAGGTGGAGAAAATGCAGGATGAGCTGCACAAGTGGCGTCGCAAGGACCCCATCAGCATTCGCAGGAGCATGGCAAAGCCAGGTGGGTCCTCTAAAGGAGACTGATTTCCACAGGAATTCATTACAGTATATGAGTAAAAGAGTTAATCAATCTTCAAGCTTTAATTGATGCGCACTTTTTTCACAGAATGCCTTGATCGTCTGATGGCAGAGAGACCAGAGAAGCACAGGTCTCTGCTGCTTTACCCCACTCCAGCGTTGTTATCCAGAGTGACTCCTATCTACAGCACCAGCTCGCCATCCTGCACCCCATCCCAAGTTCAACCACCCTGCCCATCCATTTGTCATCCACAGTATGCCCATTTTCAGCCTCAGCTGCCCTGCTACCAGCCTCCAACGGCTGCTCACCCCAGCAACTCTTTTGCCCTGTACTCACCCTGTGGTGAGCCAGCCGCCGCTGGGAGCCTGAGCTCACCCATGGCTGGTAAGATGCCACCTGCTTACAACCTGCAGGCTGAGTACACTGTTGGCCCGAGGAGCATGCAGGACTTCCTGATGGAGGGAGACACTGGTTATGACATCGACACGCTCAACCCCAGTCTGACGGACCTACAGCTGCAGGGTATGACACTCAATATAAGGCAATATGATTGGTAGGAAACAAGCAGGTTCAACTTCGTCCAACGTCTGCAGATAGTTTCCTTAGATATCAACAGAAACATCAGCGTTGATATGATCAGTGAATATTAACTTTTAAGATAGATCACAGATACGTATGTTGGCTGATAAGTGAATAGAATTTGCCTATCTAGCCAATAGTGTTGACACTTTTGTCGCTCTTTTCATGATTTTGGTGTTGTTTTCACGGTGCAGCGAGAGCAGAAAGTGTTCAATCAGTTTCCAATCATCCTAACTTTCATAGAATTTATATAGTGCCTTTATCTGCTGTCTGATGAAGAAAGACATGAAAATCTCACTAGTGTTCCCTTTGCGATCAGACAGTGAATTCCTGTGTGATTATCACAAGCTTTGTTGTTTTTCTGTTGGCCAGTGAATTGTGAACACGTCTCATACTTCTTTATTTTCTCAGGCAACTTATGGGAGGAGTTAAGAAAGGACAGCCTGGTTTCGGATCCACAGTCCTCCGCCTCTGCCCTCCAGGAAGTCCAGAACAGCTGTATGCAGGTCTCACCTCCTCTTACTGGGCGGCGGAAAACGAACGAGTATGAGGACGAGGACGAGGATGAGGACGAAAACACAGACAGTGGAGAAATTGTGGAGCAGAATGGCTGCTTGAATGGGCTGCAGCCTGTGGTTTATTCAGGGGTGGATGGTTTGGCAGGGTATCTGACCTCCTGCACCACGTCCATCTCCTAAATGTAAAGACCTGACTCTTTCACTTCCCCCGAAGCCATCTGAGATCTGTAGTAACCAGAATGGGGAGTGTTACTGCAGGCAACTCCAAGCCACAGTATTAGAATTAGCAATCATTAGCATTAGCTTTGATGTAAAAAAAAAAGAAAAAGAAAAAAGAGCTCTTGTTAAATATTTTGTTTGCATGCTTCAGCACACATTTCTTTTCCTGCATTCTTTAACATTTAGCTTCTGCTATAGCTCATGTTGAATAAAGAAAGCTATTAAGTTTGATAAAAAAAGTTATGATTAATGTTGTTATTACATTTTTTTATTGAAACCTATATTGTTACATGTATTTTGAATTGAGCTTGTTATTTACCTTTTACAAATTGTAGTGACAAATTTGACATTACATGTTTTTAGGGATAATCTTCTTTAAGATTTCTCTCACGGTCCAAAGATGTGTACTTTAAATTAAAGCATATGTGTGTGTTATCGTCTGTCTCCATGCGTGAGCCCGGTGATTGGCTGGCGACTATGATAAATTCCCGACTGCATCAGCTCACCCCTCAGTCTTTCAAAAAGAAAAACATACTTGAATTATTATCTTCTTCATCAGCACCATACCAGCCTATGACCTGAAACCCATCTACAATTTCCTGGATTAGTGTACACGAGGTTTGGGAGCTGAATTAAATTAAAAAAGCAAATTATTGTACTTGCAGCTTTACGGAGCTCTATAGTGAGTTTCAGCTCTGCAACTTTACTGTTTTGGTTCACTCTCCACACTCTCATGGTGTGTGAAGGCAGGTGTTTGCATCGAAAAAGCTCTGAAATAAAGTCTGCCGCACACTACCTGCTAATTACCAAATAGCAGACACAACTAGCTGGTGATCAAAGTGGGGCAAAAAGCAGAGCTGAAAGAGAGTGATGGTTGCACGAAATGCTCTCAATTAATGCCATCTTGAGATTATTTCTAATGTTACTCTGTAACTGCTTCACGTGTAAATATGCCAACAAATTCTCCCATATCAGCTTTAAAGTTAATTACATGAGACGACTTGTTTCCACCGATGTCTAGTGGCCAAAAAAAAAAATCTGTTCTGATTTGCTTTTGTATGTTTCAACATCTTCAAGTTCAATATAGTATTATTATTATTATTATTATTATTATTATTATTATTATTATTATTATTATCATTAGTAACATTATTATTGTTGTTTTTTAAAACATTTCAGTAAGATAAATTCTTGTAGATTTTAGCCATGGGCTCAGCAAAGACAAGAGCTTCATCTAATAATAAAGTGTGATAATGTGCCATCCGGCTGTGGGGTCACAGTGCAGTACGACTGTTGCTACAGAAGATGGCAGCAAAGACAATCAGTGAGCTGCAGCTTGTTCCTCACGAGGAGCTTCTGAGTAACAGTCACATCTTTTACTATCTGTTTGTACTTTGTTTTCCTCAGTCGTACCATTCTTCATCTACATCACACGCCATCTGCAGGCTTTACATGGCATGCTTTATCTTAGCACTCTGGTTTACTGCTTTTGTTACTGCTGCTTTTGTAAAAATGTTGTGGTTAACTGATTCAAGAGTGTTGTTTTTAAATAAATCGAAAAGATTTCCCTCTGCAACTGTCTTTTTGAGTTCTTACTTCACTGTGTCAGACACAAATTGTTAATCCAAGCAAAGTATTTTTAATCAGTGATTGTTGGTAAATTTCCAAACCTGTGTTTGGAAATGAGTAATACTCAACATCTCTGTTGTGAATACAAATCCCATCTATAACAAAGATGTAATGTGGGAGCTGACTACAAACAAAACTCATGACCTCATTCAACGTTATGTGTTGAAGCAAACATGTTTGTATCACTGTGAAACCTACCATCTCACTGAAATTACATACAGCAGATTACATGACACTGTACCATCAACATAAGGGCTGAATGATATGGTCAAAAAGTGACCTTGTTATTATTTTGACTGATATTGTTGATATTGTGATATAGAGATAAAACAGCATTGCAATTTTTTTTTGCAAAATGCATTTATCGCGTTTAAATTTTCACATACTTGTACAGACGTTCTGTGAACATATATATTTTCTTTTTGAAGATAAAAATAAGACAATGGACATGAAGATTTCGAAAAAATCCCATATTTATTGCAGTGATGGAATTTCCGCTGTCAAAACTTTACATACTTTTTCATTTCATACTTGAAAACATGAATCATAATTACAGTGTACACAATGTTCAGTACTACAGAGAATGTACCGGATATCAAAATTGACTGACTTTTGGCTAATGTAGGTTTCCTGACACCTTCAAAATGGCTATTTATTTAAAAAACACTCCTGAATTAGTAGTAGTAGTACTATGCACATGAAAACATACAACAAGTGACACATTCACATTAGACCGAGGACACGTTTCTGCTTGTCATTCAGATGGATGACGACGGACCGAGATCGTAGGAGGAATCGCTCAGATGTGTGCTACTAGGAATTTAAGAACCTTCAGGAGTAAAAATGTAATGAGATTCCTATACAAACTATATAACTGTACATCTGAATGGATTAATTATTATCAAAGGTTTTTCTTTTTTTTAGGTTAACTTACGTAATTTATCTCTTTGCCTTGTCTGGTTTAGTGAAGACAAACAACACTCGCTGTCCCCTTTTTTTCTCTTCATGTTAACAGCTATCAAAACACACACAATGTAAATGAATCAATGTTTTCCTGATCATCCCATGGAACCCACATACACACTGATTGAAATCAACAGTATATGCTCACACACACACACACTCACACACACTCACACATACGCTGATGATAAAACTGACAGAATTCGATGTTCCTGCAAAGAGAGAAATCTTATTATGGCCTGGCAGCTGAATACCTGAATGGAAATTCATGGAGTTAACAGGAGTGAGACAAGAGTGTTTTACTGCCAGCGAACTGTCCATCAGTTAATCTGGTCCTGAAGTCGTACATGGATTCTGGAAAATTTCTAGAACAGGGAGGAGTGAAGGGTGGTGGCTGCTCTTCCTACGGCCCCCCGCTGTAGGAATAGTCTGCCTTGTTGTGCATCACCAGCTTGTTGTCCACGAAGTAGAAGCTGTCAGACTGCGTCTCGTAAGGGTGCAGGATCATCTCGCTCACTGAGAGAGGAAAGAGACACATGACACTCGGGAGTTTGCATCATTAAATCCTGTAAGATCTAATAAAAAAAAGTGTGGGCGTGTGTTTGTCTCTGGTGTTTAGGTGAAACTCACTGATATCCTCAGACAGCGCGGGGAACTCGTAGATGTGCTCGCATGTGTTCTTGCTGCTGGGCATGCAGAAGCCAAACTCGAAATCAAAGCTCTTGAGCAGCTGATTGCGGAAGTAGTGTCTCTCAATCATGCGGAAGTTGTTGATGGGTGTGTCTCCCACTGTGAACTCCACTCTGGGGAGACATGAGGGGAAAGTTAATTCACCAACGTGGAAGTTTTTCTCATAACCTTGGGGGGCCTTGTTTTTGTAGTTTTGGCTCCCCCCCCCCCCCACATGTTGGTCGTGTTCTCCCGTGCTCCTGTGCCTGCTGTTACCCGGTCCTCGTGTGTTCCCTGTGTTCCACATTTGTTAAATGTTGTGTAAAACCTGACGGTAAGGACTTTTATGCGCAGCATCTGTTATGAATCAAATGTCCATCAGGGTGAAAAAACAATAAAACAACAAACAAGGAGTCAGTCAATCAAATATCGTAATCCAAATGATCTAAACGCTATATTTGGAGGGAAAGCTGTGTGGATTTCCAGAATGGCGTCCGGTTTGAAAAAAAGCACGCAGTTTAATTTATTTGGAGCTCGCTCATCTCGATGAGTCAGCTGTTGGGTTGGACTGAAATCAGTGACAGTGTGGGAGTCTGATGATGAAAACCACTCAGGAACACTGACAGATATTTGGTGCCTGACTCAGCAGGTGGGCCGGGCCGCTCTGTGTGCTCACACTGATCGGCGTCAGCCTGGCGCCCCACACTGACGCCCACACACACCTCCTACATCCGGGATGTGCTTTCAGTCAGTATGGCAGGTTTGACCGGATGATACTGCATCATTCAGCTTTTTCACACTGACTATGTTTACGTCCACAAAACATTCCAGTTTTTGCCCTTTTTCTAGAAAAGACCAAGTTCCCACTAAGTTGTTGCTAAGGCTGATGGAAATATTGAACAAAGCGTTCCTCTTCCAACATTTGAAAAGTTAGGCATTGTGATATTTGTGCATATCCAAAAATCTGTTGCTTTTACCTGATGGGTGTGGCATATCAAGGTGCTGATTAAACAACACGATTAGTGCACAGGTGTGCTTTGGACTGGTCTCAATAAAAGGCCACTCTAAAATGTGCATATTTAAAAAATAAATATTTATAAAAAAAGGCCTTGAAAATATGCACTTCACATGACCAGGGTTATAGATATTCCAATATTTTCTAACAACCTTGCACATACTTGGACTTGCATACAACTTGCCTCTTGATCAGTGGGGTCACACATATTTTATTGGCCAGATACACCCAAAAGAAGAAGGGATGAGGGGGGCATAGATCAGAAAACCAGTCAGTTTCTGGTATGACCACCATTTGCCTCACGCAGTGCGACACATTTGGTAGACAGTGGGAACAAAAACAGAATTGTTTATATTCTTGTTGAGTGTAGGTGACCAGAAATGTGGACTTGTCTTTGATGCAGGCATTTATACCAAAGCTTTACGAATTGGTGGCTATTGCTGGTGCTTTATACAAGTTCAAAGAATGCTCCTAAAACCCCCCAAATATCAGCATATTCCACACGTCTTAATCTAAAATGGCACATTATTATGCAAACAAAATATGATCTTCACAGGACCCCTGTCAATTTCAGAGAATTGTCATATTCGTAAAAAAAACCCAACAACTTGGTTTCGGTTTTCATTTGGAACAAATACACACTTAAGGTCAACTTACGTGGCTCCAACCTGCCGCAACTGCAGGAAGGCGGGGGTGAACTGGTATCGGACAAAACGGCCGGCATTGGGGTCACATTGCCTTTTGCCTGCTGCTAAAGAAGAGACAATAAGAAGAAAAAGAGTGAAAAATGCTTTTTTAACTTCAACAGTCCACAGTGTCTCTTCTTGTTTGTCATCTGGGACAAGAACATAACATTTAAAAAAGTGAAAACATTTTAAAAGACAAGTAAGATATTAAAAAACAAACAAACAAAAACATCACATATAACAAAACATCAACCATAACTCAGTCTTCATACTATATAACGATCATGATTTGTTGCAGTGACCTGGTGCTGGAGGTTTGGTGATCTCAAACAGGACCGTCCCTGTTTCCATGTCGCGGATCTTAAACCTGGTGAAGTCGATCATGTGGACATTTTCTTCTGGAGAACACAAATAATCTGGAGATGACAGAAAATACCTGTTAGGCTGTGTTCTCTTCCTTCTCTTGGCATGTTATTACTGTGCGTGAAGCAAACCTTTCATGTCAGGCGGCAAGCTGTCAATTAGTGACAAACTGACACCTCAGCAGATTTCTGCCAAGATCCGGTAATCTCTGTTGTTATTGGCATGTCTGAGCTGATCTCATTAACACGACTTCATTCATGCATCCATGCTTCTGGATGCTCACGACTGTTACCTCACAATATTGTTGTTTTTTGTGCCAAAGAATGACGTAAATGTTAAGTACACACCCTCTGAGTACCTCTGCTGTAATAAAACAGGCTCAGAGAGTACTTCAGGTGATCTGCCAGACTCATCCGATGGGGCTGAAAAACACTCAGGCAATTTTGTGTTGCAAAGTCAAAATATGCACAGTCAATTCAGCATGTAATGTAGAATGGAATTGGATCAATCTAAGTCCTTCTGGTATGTGTGTTATTACATTTAGGCATTTTACATTTCAAAACAGTCGAGACCATAGTCAAAATCACGTCACAAGTTTGTTTTACAGTCTGTTCGACATATGACACTCTCTATTCTTATATACTTAGATGATGGAAGGAAAAACTCCAGAAAAACATTCAATGGGAAACAAATTTAAAAAAAAATGCAGGAAGAGCAGCAGAGGAAGGGCAGACACACATGTTGTTATTATGTGTATGCACTGTACCTTATCCTCGTGGCCCGCTTCCTGTCTGCAGAAGAAAGAAGGAATGCATTGTCTGTTGACACTAAAGCTGGATTTCCTTTCACGCTTTCTTTATAATTTAACTAAAACTTGATTTTTTTTTAGAGGGGTCCAGTAAAAGTATTTTAGTTGCCTAAACTAAACAAAGTATTTCAGTTCTCTTAAACTATCCAAATATTTTAGCTCCCTTAACCTAACAAAGTATTTTAGTTCCCTAAATATGTCCAAGTTTTTTAGTTGCTTAAACCTAACTAAGTATTTTGGTTGCCTCCCCTATCCAAGTACTTTAGTTTCCTTAACCTAACGTATTTTAGTTCCATAAACCTGAACAAACAGGAATCTGTAAAAAGCATGTTTGAAATGTGGTCTTCAACGTACTCTGATGGTCCTAAAACAATGTTCAGGGAACACCAATACAACAATATCAGATGCTCTTAGCACTTGCACCTGCTAACTACGATATTGCTGAGTAGACAGGTTGCTTCACACCATGTATGTTTTTTTATGTATTGACAGTCATGGGAAGTTTCTTCTCGCAGGTTTCTGTTTTCACTGAACAGCAGGATTGTAAAGCTGAGTGAACACAAGCCCACTAAAAGACAGAAACTCAAGTACCCTGAGCAGGGTGACAGATTTGGCCATGCTGGCACTGTGTGTGTGTGTGTGTGTGTGTGTATGTGTGTGTGTGTGAGACACTCCCCTCCCAACGGGGCAGGATTAGACCTAAGAGGCTTATTGTGTTTTACCATCACATGGACCGACTGGTTGGGAAACTCACACACACACACACACACACACACACACACACACACACACACACACACACACACACACACACACACACACACACCTACTATCTCATTAGGGTTAAGGTAAGGGGAGTTATTATTGGCAGTCTAAGTTGCATAAAGGTTGAAGGGTCTTTCTTGCTGATGACCTTCTCATGCAAACACATTAGAAACAGAGAAAGGGGGCAACAATAGAGGTCACAATAACAAGTATTCATGCACATGTGTCTGCGCATACACACACTCACATTGCTGCATCCCCTACTGTTAGTGAGGGTTAGTGAGCAGATGGACCACACAGGTTTTAGCCACCTGCTTGAAGATATTTATAGACATTTTCATTGCAGCACTCTTCACCTGACAAACACCTTGTCTAAAAATGTCCCTCTTGTGAAACAGGACTATTTAGAGCTTCTAACTTAAAACAGCGGACTGCATGTTCTGACATTAATTAATTACACCGGAAACTTGAGCAAAGATGACAGAGCATTTAGTGTCTTTTTTTTTTTTCTTAAAGTCACAGTTAGCGTTCGTCCATCGTGGACAAAGACCACTGAATAATGAGGTAGAATTTAAATGTAAATATATATATGTGGGTTACAAAAGAGATGGAGTCAGGCTGCTGTATTTATTATTTCAGTGTTTCACAACGCCTCACCACACATATGGATCTTGTGATATGTTAATTGAAAACAAATTGCTTTTACAACTTCACTAACAGACCAGTTTCTGGAATACATCAAATTAAACAGAACTCTTTTCTGTGTATGTAGCATTTTATATTAGACTTACTTGTGTAATTAGAATTTCCATGTTGTTGGTCATCCACATGAAATGCACTTGATGCTCAAATTAGCTTAAAAAAATAACATGTAGATTAATTTAATAGTGCCAATTAGTAACAACTGACAACCACGTGACCTGGCTGCAGAAACATGTCAAGAATTAATGGACAAATCATCAATAACTGCAAAAAGGCATCTGTCTGTGTAAACGCTGATGGGAGGCAAGGAAAGTTTATTTCTTTAGCTCCATTCAGACAAAACTTAAAGGGGTTCTTCGTTACACTTTACATGTGTTAATCATTTTTTTATTGGCCATGTGTGAGTTGATTGTAACATGTATTGTAAATACTGTGTTGTATTGTACGTTTTTAAACCCTGACACTTGGTCCACAGCTGCGGAGCATGCAAATAGTAGCTTCCTCCCCTTGCTTTGGATGGATGTCTTCAAAAATTGTATATATGCATACATGTGTGCACAGAATGCATGTATATGTATTTTTGTGTACGATTGCAGCTACTGCATTTGCAGAATCCACAAGGCTCATCCATGGTGACTGTGTCCATATGGACGCGAGTGTTGAACATTATAAAACTGGACAAGACATTTCCACGTAAAGCTGCTCTGGCTCATAAAGTCTCTTTATTTTGCCGCCCTGACTACAGTAAGAGGGTTAGAGAGCGGCTGTTTGATGCAGTGCCCTCTAGTGCCAGTTCATTTGATGTGAGGAGCTTATCTGCTCTGAGAATATTACTGTAAGCCTAATGTTAGTCTGGGACTTCTGAAGCAACAGCAAGGAAAACTCTTTCACACACTATTTATGGAGCACTGCTGTATGTGGCCTGAAGGTAATCATGGCGGGAGTGAATTTGAGATGGACAAGCTTCCAATAATCATCAAACTGGACTAAATACGGTTATATAACACTGATCCGAACTCTCTTCAGCTCACAGAGATGACTGTGGGCCACTCGTATTAAAAGTATTTGCATCTATAACATGATCTATGCACAGTAATTCAATTTTAATCCTTCTCTTTACTGTGACAGTAGATGAGTGATGTAATGTGCACGTACACTTGGTCTCAGGCCAACTTACTGACGGAAAATGTCAGTCCTAATGCAAACTATAATGTAATTGTCGCATGAAAAATGGAAACTTTAACAGAGTCACACAAACCTTTTAGTCTGTTTTGTAACATAAAATACACCATAACCACACTACAAAATATTTTTGTTATCCTTTAACTTGTTTAATACCTTCTGAAGGCAGCGATGTTCACACTGCAGTCACATCATATCCCTATAAGTAACTGGTAAAAAATAGATCATGAGAGATCACCTTTCTTTTCCCTCAATGCAAAGCTCATTTCCAATGGGTAAAATCTACTGGGTGTCTAAGGGTGTCATCTACTGAATCTATAATTTCTGTCAAAAACGGCACCTTATTGAAAATCTGCTGGCAGAGCGCTCTGAATGTATCCTGCGTATTTGTCACTGAGCAGCTCTCTCTGTGGGCAGATGACCGATAGATGTATTTTGTGAATTGGCCACTCACCAAGCGTGCTGAAAAAAAAAGGCAGATGGAGCATTTCATCTGATAGCGCAGCCAGTGAAGACAATTTCTCCCAGTCCAGTGCAAGTATTCACACATATAACCATGTCACTCCTCCAGTCTCATGGAGCCCGGAGCTGGTTACAGACAGGGGATTTTACAGCCTCGGCACACGGAGCAGCTTGACTGGTGAAGCATGACTGTACTGCCTTTTAGAGATTTGTAGGAGTAGTAATAAAATCCTGCCCTTCTCAGAGGATCACTGTTTAGTGACAACAAAATTAAGTGTGAGCTGTGGGGCAAAAAAACACACACTCTGAATGATGAGAGTCATTTTCGGTTCAAAGGGCAGACAGATTTCAAACTGGTATGAAAGTGTCCACTGGAAACAGATCCATCAATGAAGTGATCATTGTTCTTGTGCACTTTGTCTGTTAAGTAAATCATATTCATATCAGTAAATTCATAGTTATTAGTTATAGTTATATAAATCATATCATATCACACATAGTGAACATTAATACTGTACTTGGGAGGTTCAGATAATGAGAAGTACTGTAACGACGTGATGTACTTTCTGAGGTACCTGTACTTTTGCATTTACATTTTCCAAAACAACACTGTTTCCTATTAAAGGAAGAGGGCTGAATATTGGATCCAATAATCGTCCAGGCCAAAGTAACTTTTAACATGATATATTTACTTTTACTTTAAGTATGACTCTCGGACACTTTTCACAACATTCGTATCAAACCACTTGGATACTCACAGTTCATTAGACAACAAAAAAATATACAACAAAATGAAGATACAATGAAAACGTTTAATTGAAAGCTAGTTTAAAATATCTCCAGTGACGTGTGCAGTTTGTAGGGCTAAAGCCAGCATTCAGTTAGCTTAGCTTAGCTTGACCATTGACCATAGTCACATAGTGGCCATTTTTTTCCGACATCACGTTCCAGTAGGGAAGCTCAAATGCTTGGATAACGTTATGCAAATGAAGGGAATAGGACACATTTTTCATTATTTCATTGCTTGCGGATTGTTCTGGTTCATGAAAATCTGGAGGGACATATTTGATACCTGCTAGCTCACATTAGCCTTCAGCCACTTCATAGCTAACATTACTACGTTGATCGCGTCCAGGGTGTTTTACCCCCACCCTTGTGTCCAAGATGTGCATTATCTCAGAATGAATTAGTGCTTTTCTGTCATATCTTAATCATATCAAACGGTAATGTTAGGTAGGAAGTGGCTGAATGCTAACGTCAGCTATTGTCTAGGCTACCTTGAAATACATCCAAATGTCCCTCCGGGTTTTTGTTATCGGTTCTTTTCAGTTGGTGACGCATCAGGAAGTGGTGAAACTCTAACAGAATGTCAGATTCCCTGCGTTTAAATGACCAACACCCTGAAACACAGCAGTGCGACATTCAAGCCTGCCAGCATAACATCAGAGGAAAATGGCCGCCCAGTAAAACCACCACAGTTTGTTCGTCGTACAGATTAAACAGGATATAACATGTTATTTAGGTAGCCTCGGAGGTTTGGTTAGCTCTGAACGGAGCCAGGCCAACTGTTTCCAGTCACTCTAGTCTGCTAAGCTGCGCTAACCTTCTGCTAGCTTTGGCTGCATATTATCTATACAGACATGAGAGGCGATATCTGATCCTGTTACTCTTGGCGAGAAAGTGAATGCAGTAAGCGTATTCACCAAAATGTCAAACTACTCAGTTAAAGATTTGCTCTAACCCACAAGTCGTCTGCTTAATTTAATCATACTGGGGACATTGTTGTCTGAGCCATTGTTAGGCTACTCTTATAGGAAAATATAATGTTGGAAGGAAATCATCCTTTTCCAGAAATGTACATCTTACATCCACCTGCAAACAGCAAACTATTCAAAATAAATAAAATAAATGAATCCCTGCTGACTGAATCACCTTGTCTTGAAACTGTGATGGTAAATGATATACATGTTCATACCTCAGTCCTTTCTTTCTTTCACCTACATACACACACACACACACACACACACACACACACACACACGCACGCACACACACACACACACACACACACACACACACACACACACACACACACACACAAAGTGCTCCACTTCACTTCCTTCAACACTGTCACCTAGCAACGCTCCTTCTGATAGTGTGCCAGCTCGATTAGCCTGTCTTTTCCCTTCCCCTCATCCACCTGGCTGCTCCGCAACAACAAGGTGCAGCAGCGAATCAAAGGAGAGTATCTCAGGTTAGGCATCAGTGGTATGCAAATTAAATGTTCCTCGTAAACCTGAGGTCTCTTCCTATAGACTGAGGGGGCTCCTTTTGTCTGATTTCACAGCCTTGGAGTGCAGGAAGACTAAGGATCTCGAAGATTCGATACAGAATATAAAGAAGGTGTGAGTCAATTACAACATGACATGATAGATTGCATTATGCTTTATTGTCCCTGTAGGGCTGCATTCCATTAACACCCTGCACAGGTGATCTGCCATAATTACACACCGCTCTTTCTGCACTTATTCGGAGGAGGAGTGTAGCAGTCCACGTTTACTTTCAACACTTTTATCTTGATTTAATTTGATCGAGTTTCTTGTTTTTTAGTCTTACAAATGATCAGGCTGAGTGGTTTCTAACAATCACTCTCATCTGTGCTATCACACGTTAATCACAAGCCTCAAAACCAACCGCAGACTCCTGTGAAACACAGCACTTTTCAGTCTACGTAACACAATGTCAACAAAGTCCTGAAAAGATACATTTGGCAGAAGCCTTTTCTAAAGAGAGTAAAATTAGCACCAAGTCTTGAGTCATGCTGTGTTCCTGTGTCCAGATACACAGAGCCTGTCTGACACCAAAATGGCATTCATAAAGAGCGAACAAGCTGCCATTTATAGCTCCTTAAGCCCCAAGATTAGCCCGGAGTTACAGACTTTCAGCCACAGGGATTGACTTCACATGCCTTATTCTTTCCATTTGACTCTGTGGTTTCTGATCAGTGCTGAGACTGCGTTTACGATTAATCCCACAACATGAAAAGGAACAATGCGGACATGTTTACTTGTATCCACGGTGAAATCCATAGCCAAAGGCAGCTAGTGACATTAGCATTACATCTTTATAACCATGTCATGATTTACAGTGCACCTGTGTATGGCAGGCTGTTTCATGTCTCTCCGTTAACAGCACCTGTAGGCAAACTGGCAAACCTTGAGGTTCATGCAGAGGTTGCATTTATCACCAGCTGAATGCAGATGAGATTTTTTCCTCTTATCTTTCTCTGGCCTGCATCAACGAGTTTGGAAAAAAAGGAAAACATCTGTGAAAGGGTGTTATGCGGACAGATAATGCAATATAAACTCCCTGGGTGAGAGTGGCACCAAAAAAAAACACTTTCCTATTTGTGCCTTCAAGATGAACATACAGTTAGCTTAGCTTAACTTAGCTTAGCTTAGCGTAAAGATCATAAATAGGAGAAAGCAGCTGGCCTGGCTCTGCACCTCAAAAAATCACTGATTATTAGACAGATATGAAATACTAGAAATACTAATAGGAAGGTGTTGGTTATTGCCTAGGCAAGATGCTAAGCTAACTTACCATATCTTCATATTAAGTTCTTAGAACGGGGATTTTCCAAACTGTCAAACTTTTACTTAAAGGTATCATTTTTAAGAAATTCACAGAATTTGAAGGTAACTCCAAAAACATAAGTGGCAGAAGGGTCCGTTTTTACTTTTTTTTTCTGAGCTTCTAGTTGAAAATCTCTCAACTGTTCAGAAAGTCGCTGGTGACGTCACTGCAGTCGAAACTCTTTACGTGTTGCCAAAAAAAATGGAGGCTTGTTCTGGCTGTTTCTGTCTATCCTGAGCTTTATTGGACGGAAAAACAGAAAAGACAAATCGTGGGAGCAGACTGTCTGAAAACTGAATGTTGATGTTGTACTTTTATCACCCTGCGCGTTGCAAGCTCGGTATTAGCTGTGCGGTTGGCCCTCTGTTACCACAGCGTTGGCAGATGTCAATCAAAACCAACGTGCAGCATTTTGGCTCTCAGTACAGAAGCTCTTCAACCCAAAGCCAGTGCTTTTCTGCCCGAAAAGTGCTGTAGCTATCTTTGGCTGTAGCGACCAGCTGCCGTTCACGAATAGCTCAGTTAGTGGAGCTAAGTGGCCCTGTTAGCTGATTTGAGTCTGCCTGCACTGAAACTGCGGTCAATGGAGGTCAGTTCGACCGAGCTCAGAGACCGTGAGATGCCAGTCTAAAGACAGGGGACACAGTATGGAGGTGGTTCACAGCAGGTGTGATCAGGACTGTGACTCTGGGGACGAGAAGACGAGAAATATTCATAATATTTTCAGATCTTGCTTGGCGAATTGAGAATTTATTTCAAACAAAACAGAGGTGACTGTTAAGAGACACACCGAGACTGTTTTGCTGAGTTTCATTTCGATTCTGTCAAGTTTGAAGTGTGTTGAGTGTGTATGCGAGGCAGTTAGGCTCATTGTAGATAGAACAGTCGTATGTTTCTTTTAAGTAAGGAAGCTGGTTAGCATGCTAACTTCAGTTGAAGGGAAAGCTGAAGTAAAATTCTGGCCCCATCTCACAAATTCCAACTTTAAAGAGTGCCTGTTTATAAACCGCTTCATGTTCAGTTCAACATCACTCTTACACAGGGAAGCCTCACAGCTGGCCTTGCTATATCCAAAGGTAAAGAAAGCTCATCAGCACTTCGACGGTTTGCTAATTATTTAATTATAAAAAATCACTGGATGTTAGATAAGAAGATTGATACCACTGTCATTTAAATATGAAGCTACAGCCTGCAGTAGTTTCAGTTAAACAACCATGAAACAGCCAATAAAGGTAACGAAATCCATTGACCAGCACCTCTATAGCATACTAACAACATGTAATTTATTTAATTTTTTTAATAATTTGTGACTTTAGATTTGCTGATCGCACACTGACACGGCTCACAGCCAAGTTTAGGGTGGTGCTGTGAGAGGAACCTGAAGTGACACCAAGGATTTGTCTGTCTTCCTCCCTCCACTCCTCCCCTCCCTCCCATAAGCATGAGCTAAAAAAAGAGAAAGCTTTGCAGACAGTGACAGTTTGTACCCAGGAAATCGAAATTTCTCATTATTGTGACAAGTTTAACTTTTTTCATTTGGATTACTCTGAAGGAAACAAATCGATCAACGCTGCGTCTTGAATGAACTACAGCAGAGTGGTTTTTTTCTGTAAGAATTACAGACAAAAGTCACCATGCTAAGAAATACAAAATGATGTGGTTCCAGCTATTATTGCCTGTCCATGTGAGCTCCCACTTGTACAGAAGGTTATTGGAAGCAACAACAGTGTTTCTCCTGCTCTAATGTCCCCCTCTATTTACAGCCAGGTGCACCGAAAGAAGGTAAATCCAGTGCTTTAATAAAACAACTAGATATTTCATTCAATTTATATTGATGCCTACTTTAATGAAGTCTATATCTTATTTATGAGACTAAAAGTTCCCTCGTGTAAGTCTCCTAGGTTAAAGTTATAACAATGAACGACGAGTAAAGGCAGCCACCTCTACAGCAATACAGCAAAAACAGAGAACGAGGCTGGCTGCGTTCTGTTCAGGATCATCCCTGTTTAATCTGATTTAGATCGTTCAGAAACTTCATCCAATCAGGACAAGGTAGGACATTAACTGTCTCAGATGAGCAACCCCCCCAGACATACATGAATAGAAAATAATGCATTAAAGTGTTTGATGATTTTTGTTTTCAGCTAAATAAGACCATGGTAAACACATCTAAGGGGATGTGAGAGTGTTCACAGTAAGCAGTAAAAACAACTGTACTTTTTGAGATGTTACTCTAGTCACCGCTGTTTTGTGCATCACTGACTGGATTAACTCAAGTGCAAGAACCCTGTCAAACTCTGGACTTCAAAACTATGTATAATGCTCCTTCCACAGATTAAAATTTGGTGCCTCAGAGCGTAAGACCGGGCACAGCCATCAGCAGTGTTGATTACTGATGTGGATGCAACGAGCCAGCTCTCTCCATGTCAAATCACTCTGAAAGAGCAACCTTGTGACAGCTGTGCATGGTAGATTAAGAAGCGGCAGCACCAATCAATTTTAATTAAAGCTGTATCCATTGTGTTGGCAGACATCACAGACTGGAAATCCCGCCTGACGTAGATAAAGCACTGCTCTGTGTCCCACACTTATTATGGCCAAATAATTGATCACCCATTAGCGTGAAAGGAACCGGACTATACTGACAGACTATCTAGTGAGGTAGATCTCCTACATCCCATAATGCTATAATGCTACGGTACAATTGAGTTTTTACTTTTTAGAGTTATATTTCTTGTTGTTGTCCGTATCTATTCCTGTAAATTATTTTGGCATTGCTGTTGCATTAACTTTGAAAAATACTCACTTTTATGTGTTTGAGATTTCATAAAGAATATCATGCAAGTGTTATTATAGGAGCTTCATGAAGAGATTCACAGTTTTTTCAATTTAAAGAATGAAATATCAACAGACAGATCGTCTGACACTTCAAATGCAACTTTTGAAACTGACCATCCAACGAACTCATCCACTTCACAATTCCAAGCTCTCTCTTTTTTCACTTGCCATACAACTCCTTACTTCCCTTTGCCTTTGGAGACAAAGTGAGTACCATTATGCCACGAGGTCCGGCCTTTCTCCCAACCATTGTGTGGCCAGTTAGAACAGATGCAAACATTTTTGCTTTAAGACGCTAAGACGTTAAGACGTTTTCCTCTATCCTCTATCCTCCATCTGCAGCTGTGTGCCTTTATGTGCTTACGGGTGTGTTTTACTACACTAGTCAAGGGCCCATCAGGACACTGAATACAGTTTTGACATTATAGAAATTAGCAATTCTGAATAATGTATTCTCAAAGGGAGTGATGGGGGACAAGGTTCAAAGTCCTTGTCCGTATTAAAAAACAACATTTATCTCAAGTTAATCTGGCAGCCTGAGTTAGCCGTGCCAAGTGATTATCTTCCAACGTCACATGTTCGTTCAGAAATTCAACTAAGAATACGACCTTGTGGTTGTTTGCCTCTGTGCACCAGTGAAGTTGTTGTTCTTGAGCTATGGCCTTGAATGATAGGAAGAACATTATGATGTCACAGTGCATGTGACCTCTGACCTTTTGCAAACCAAATGTCAGCATAATTTTTTCCTTTTTGATATTTGTGTATAGTTTTGTAATTATCGCATGTTTTTTTTCTATGGAGTTATGGCCAAAAATGTGTGAAGTCACAGTGACCTTGACTTCTGACCTGTGGCCACCAAAATCTAATCATTTCATCCTTGAGTCCAAGTGAACATTTGTATCAAATTTGAAGGAATTTCCTCAAGGTGTTCTTGAGATACCGTATTCACAGGAATGGGACGGACGGACACAGAGATGGAATTCTGTTCTTAAAGAAATAATAATATTCTCAGAACAAAATTGAAGCAGGTTAAACATTCAGTCCAACGCAGCATTATGTGGCACGGCACTTCAAAATCATGCAAGGACACATTCCTGGTGGACTACTTTGTAATGTGAACGCTGTATTTCTACCAGGACTGCAGCAACTAATTGATTTAATCAGTTCAAATCAATAATAAAAACTCTTGGCAACAATTCCTATCATCGATTAGTTGGGTCTATGTTATGATGCAAAGCACATATTGTAGTGACGTTTTTCAAGGGTGGGGGCAGTAAGCCAGCTTATGCTGCACCTTGTGTAGCTCACGTAAAGAATCATAAAAAACGATGCCTTCTCCTGTCTCTGTAGTAATTGTTTGAGAATGGCGGTGGCAGAGAACACTTGACCTGTGTCCATTTAAGTGGACAGACGTGATCACAGGTTCTACTTAAAAGACATAACGGATAGAAATACCGTTTTCTCGTTTTGTTATGTAGTCGGGCCCCTGCAAATATTTTAAAGCTAACATCCACTTCATTTGCAATTGAGTTTCCAACAACGTTTCAGTACTTAGACCCTCAGGTTATCTTTTAAGGTGTAAGTACTGAAACGAAGTGGACGGTGTGCGGGAATCCTTTTCCTGATTCTGTCAGCCTTCGCTCTTCTCTTACGCACCTGTCGACCCTAAGGTGTGCAAAAGCTGCATTCTGTAAAGCTAACACTTTAAAACCCAAGAATAGGCTGAGGCCATGATACCTTTGCAGAATGTTACATTTAATGTCATATAAAACACACTAATCTGTTACTACAACTGGACTTCCTGGATCATTGTCTCACTTGCACCTCGAACAACACAGGTGGCCGATTTCATCCTGAATCCCCACTAACAGTGAGTTACTGCAGGGATTTGGTGCTCCAGCGTTGGTATGATGCAACTGTGAAGCACATCTTTTCAAATTAAATTGAAAGACTAAGAAGCATCTTGTGTAAGAGGCCCAGTTCTCACTTTTCATCCGCAGGAAATCCTCACTCTCACGCCAACTCCACTGCACTTACATGGAAACACAATTAGACATGGCGGATGAGAGGAAAAGTGGCTACAACAGAGCTGCAAATAACTATTTCAACACAAAACCATTCCAGAATGTTTTAGTTTCAGTGTGGGAGTTCCTTCAAAAATAGATGTTGATTAAATCCAGAGACAACTCTATGTCACCCGTTTACTGTCCATTGTCTATTATTGTAATTCTTGTGATTAGAATAAAAAACGTAACATTCATTCAGTTACAGCAGTATTTCTGTTTATCACAAATCATCCATCATGTAAACAGTCAACTGATAATGTGCCATTTTTCATATCCCAGCTGCGCCTCTCTGCTGCCTGGATTATATTTCTTCTCCTCTCTGCCTGTGTGACAATGAGGTGCTGTGCCTCCCTTATCAGCACTGAACCACCGTGACAGACTGGAGCTGGGCTGCCCCAAAATGGTGGCATTCACCTCCAAAAAGCAAGACTGGAGAAGTCATTTACACTGTAGGGTGAGGCATTTTCTGATTCCCCCTTTTCTCCAACTGTGATTTTCTTTCTCTTGCAGCAGAAAATGATAGCCTGAATTGTGCTGCTTATCTTGGTGGTGGAGGTCTTTTGTAAGGCCGGCCGTTTAAAATGATTGCGGAAATTTTGCTCTCATCACTGAACAGGAAATAAGGAAGGAGATTCAACATAAGTTCATTCGAGTAAACCAACATATCCTCCACCTTTGGCTCGAATTAAAAGAAAATGTATTGCTGACTGGTTGTGAAAATATTACACATATTTTATTTGTCCTGGACAGTTAGAAGCCAGAACACAATATAAGTGAACACACTTACACTTCAGGCTCTTGACATAATCCATATTACGTAGATGTCAATGGAGCGCGGAGATTACTGCACCATCATGAGTAATTTAGGTATAATTGCACAGACGGAGCTTGAGTGCTGCTTTTCCAAATGAAAACAGATGTAATGGTCTGAGAGGGGATGAGAGCAGAGAGGTGGTGCGAAGGTTTTTTTTGGGATTCAGTTTTGACTTCACGGACAATCGCTGCGCTAAACATGAATGAATTACATGTAATGGATTATTTGTCTCTTGTGTTCTGTGTTGTCAGTTTGTTAAAAGATCCAATTAACTGACTTGAGAGTGAGAGCAGGTGTTAACCCAGCCAGCTGTTGTCGGAGGCACTTAGATTACTATTAGTGACAATAATCTGATGTGGGTTTTCCTCGTGTTGTGTATTTATACATTTGGCTCAAAGATAATGAGTGGAGTTTGACTCTGACAAAAGAAAACCATCACACGCTAAAAATCTAAACTTTAAGTGGAATTATTCTTTCACAAAGACAACACAGGACAAAATGTGTTTATTTGTTTCTTTAAGTCTCTAATGGAGACATCAACAATAGATAGAAAAAGGATTCTGCATATAAAATGTATAATCTGAATCAACGTGACAGGGGCCTGATCTCCAGGATATATGATATTATCCCAAATATCGACCCACCTACAAGTACTACAACACAGGAAGCCTGAGAATGTGACCTGGGAGTGGTCATTCTGAGGACTGCTGGGAAGATTGTATCTCTGCTGTACGGTTGAATTCAATTCAAGCTGTTCCACAGAATTACTCCAACGACAGATTAGCTAAAATATATCCTTCTGTTAACTCTATCTGCCCCAGGTGCTGTAACCCAGTCTTATTGGGACACATGTTCTGGTCTTGTCTCCCCCTAGTCAACTTCTTGACTTGCAAATTTGAATGCAACACACCCTCAAACCTGATACACTCACCGCCAACTTCAGTGAGACGCCAGTGGAAACCTGTGCCACAAACCTTTGGAGTAGCCTCATAGCACCCAGACTGATTCTTATGAATTGGAAATCTGACAGACAGCCCCCTTCAAGAGATGAATACAGAAGGTGCAGTAATTGCTCCACCTTGAGAAAATTAGATAGACTTTGAATGGATCTTATGACAAATTCACTAAAATATGGTCTCCATGTAAAGGATTGATTGTCTGATTTCAAACACAAGTGGCTTTGTTTGTTTTCTTTCTGTGTTTGTGCTTGTGATAATGGCGGGCATATATGGGGTTTCAATGTGTACATGTATGTGTACCTCCTGTCTGTTTATGTATATATCTGGTTGGCCACCAATTTATCTGAGGGAGCTGACGGCTCGCTGAGTCTCCATCTCAAGCACACTGATTGTGATTCCATGTTCCATGCAAACAAAATTATTTCTATTATTTATTGTGTTTTAGGCAGACAAACAATGACTGTACGCAGACCCAAGCTTGTTTCTTGTTTCGTGCCATTTCATCCACAGGTAGATGCAATCACACTCTTTCCAGGACTGCCATGGGACCTTATTTCAGAAACAAATATCTATGATAGGGAATGGCGAGATATATGAATACTTTTTTGACCCTGATTAAACAATTCAGATGCAGTCTCAAGCGTCTACAGGTCCCACAACTCGGAATATTCGGGTAATTTTATAACCAGGAAGTTGGGCCATTTTGGTGCCATGTGCCACTGAGCAACACTGTGTCCAGATTTGAATGTGACATCATTGGGTTAGCCTTTCAGCTAGCCTAGCTGACTGCTAAAATGAAGAAATACAATGACATAGTTTTTTAAAATCCCTTGTCACTCATCGAGGACGAAGCTTTACTGCTGGAGAGTGCGAACGAGAGCCATGGCGACTTAAGGGTCACAAATATTAAAAACACTTTGTAACAGTAACTATTAATATATAGACAACAATTCAAGCGGTGAAGAGTGAAGTATTTTAACCAAGTCACGGATGAAAAAGCACCAAGGTAACTACAGATGTACGCTGTAGAGTTGGCAGCCTAATACAGGTGACAATGTAGCCTATGATATTATGTAGGACCCATGAGACAGATTGCTAAAGTTTGTGAAATCCTCTCCAGATATAAGTCTCTCTATAACCTTTAAAATCCAGCTCTGTCCAGTTTCTGTGACATAATATGGAAACACTTTCATAAGATGTTAAACAACAGGCTTGTGTGTGGCATCCCTCTCTTGCATTAGTTTCAGCTGACTGTCCTCTCTGTAAGGAGCTATAATCAGCCGATCCCATCTCTGGCCACCTGTTACCTCAGAGCTACAGGTTGTCTTGAGAGGAGGATGTAGTAGGAGCCAGATTTTCCTCAGCAGGATTTGAGCAGCACACCAGGAAGTGCACATGGTCACCTGCTCTCTCTTTCAATGCCTGCACACTCAGAAACAGGGCACCTCCAAACACACACACACACACCAGTGTTACACAGGGGGAACTCAACATGCTGCTCGTCCCATACAGCATTAAAATGACAGCACCTGTCTTCAGGTGGTGTGTTAGACCCGTAACTGCCCCGCTGGCTGTGACACACACACTGGTGTAAAGTCTTATTTAAAGCTGCAGAGGTCCTCTAAGACTGTGTCGCTGTCCATGGTATCTGTGTGTGGCTCCTCGACACAGCCAATCAAAACCAGTAAAAGAACACTGGGAATGTGTTTCATTATGAACAGGGAGGCAGCGGCAGATGGTTCACACTAATCTCCTCTAACTGTAAAGCTGTAACTACTCTTCTCACAGTACCAATTACAGTCGCAGGTTACTTACTCTTGGTGATCTTCTGCAGCCCCAGCACATCCTCGGGCGTTATTACGGTATTTCTGCGCAGTTCTTCTTCAGTTCTAACCGGGATCCCCATGTCTGATGAGTTGCAGCCTTGCTGCACTTTCATGTCCGGCAGAAGAGGTCTGTTCGGTGTGAGACCTGGACAGGGACTGAGGCTTTTCTGCTGCTCTCGGCGTCGTCGCCGCAGGAGCCGATTTACTTGCGTCGCAGCCTTTAGTTGCGCGCCGGCTAATACACCGCACAGCAAACAGGCTCTGCGCTGCTCCAAGAATAACTCATTCTCCGTGCCTCCTCCCCTTCTCGATCCGGTAAAAGATAAAAATCAGTCCCTTAGCTCCCTCCCCTCCCGCGCCCAAGGCTCATCGGCTCCCTCACAAGCTATTTAATCCAAATCCTGTGGCTTTGCCCCGACCAGTGGTGCGTGGCTCACAGTCTGCGCACCTCGTCATCTGCTGCGATACACCGGCGCGTGCATGGCTGGGCTTTACTCTGGAGAGGTAACTGATTACTCAGTACTCGAGTACCCGTTCCTCACCTCAGAGGTGAGCTCCACTCCCCCCTTGGTGGAGCAGAAGTTCACAGGGGTCACAGATAATCTCTTGGTGAGAGGATTCTGTTTAAAGTAGTGTTGGGGAAGACATTTTTAATCAGGCTTTAATCAAGCGGGCTTTTAATTTGAAAGTAGCGACCATTCGTAGCTTGCCACTACACAACAAGCGGACACAACAAAACAGCTACAGAGACCGAGGAGATGCTAACATCTCCTGGATCTCAGCTGCTGTCCAGTTGCATCATCTTGACATCCGCGGATGAAGTGATGGACTGACTGCTGTGATCAGCTGTTTCCTGGTTTTATAACTACCATGCTTTGGGTCGCACAGCAGTGCAGGTCATGGACACCTCCGCCCATCTCACGCAATTGCCGGCACATTGGCGCCTTGGATTTACATAACAATGGAAGCGGAAATAAGTGTACCCTCCAAGGCGCAAAATTGTCGGACAAGAACAAACCCCCAATTTGCCGCCTTCTGTCTAAATCTGCGGACCATGCCGCAAAAAGGACGGCCAATTGGCGGCTTGCTGTCCAGTATAAAAATATGTTTATATGTGGCGGACCCTGCCACCTTGCTAGCTTCGCCTTGTTCTGGGGGACCTTATTTTCCAGAACAACTTTTCTGAGTTTATATTATTACCTCATTAATATTGTAACTATTTAAATTCTCAGTTGGAATTTCTTCTCCAAAACTACACAGTGCCCCTTTAAGATAAAGGTGCTGATTCATCCAAAAGCTGTTTTCGTTGCTGCTACACACATCTTACTTCTTCTTCCTATTGGTTGGTTTAGGTTTGTTCCTTTTCATATTACACTTGTTTGATCCATGTTTAATACAAGTGTTGATATGTGACACTTTAAATAAATGTGTATGAGTATAAGAACATTATGACCTGAAGGAAACAAAAGAGAAGATGAGACCGACTGTCAGCTTTATAATATCTTTATTTCGTTTTTTTCATTGGAAAGTTGCTTTCCAGATGCCAGCATCCCTGAGAAAGTGTACAATGCAAATCTCCTGGTCAGCCCCCTTAGTGAGCTGAAACAGGGCCAGCCAAAAGATATTCACATCTGTAAAACACAACCCTGCACGGCCACGTTTCTCTTGTTTAATCACAGACTGGCCAGTACCCTCCAGTCACTGAAATTAGCCTTTTGCTTTGTGACGAGGAGACAGTGCCTCCCTCTGCTTGGCAAACTCACTGCAGGGCATGTGCAGAGCTGAGAGGTGTCTATGGTAGTACTTTGTGAGGAGTGATGTGATAGTTTATCCCTTTACTCTCTTTAAAACCTGTGGATCCCAGGAGAGGGAGAGCTTTTTTTGGTGAACAGGCTTATTGGCATCATTTCAGCTGGAAACACATAGGCGGTTAAAAATAAAAATTAAATAAAAAGGGGTATAATAGCTTTGAAACAAACTAATAAACACAAACTATCAACTTAAATTTGCTAATCCCCTGTAATCCCGCATTCATAAGTATGATAAATCATATCATCTTTTCATGAGGTCTGTAGACAGAGAGCATTGCTACTGTTTTTACAGGTGTTACAGTCGCTCTGGGAGTCTGTGACAATCATTGACGATGCCACACACTCCCAAACCCTACCCGTAAAAGCACTAACAATATTCAAAAGCCGTTAGCTTGTGTGGCTAAGTGGCCGTTGAAGAATTTCCAGGGGATGGTAAGCAGCATTGCAAGCCTGGCCCCTTTGCTATTCCCTCCTGTTAGCCCACAGTCTGCTGGACTCCTCTCTATGCAGTCATCTCGAAGCAGCCCCTGCGGTGCGTCTGCATGTCCCTCACCCTGCGGATGGACTGGATCTGGGGGTGATGGGCTCCCCAGTCATTCCAGTGCTTGTAAGGGCCCATTTCAAACACGTACTGGTAGCCACGGTAGCCGGGGTACTGGTAGCCCACCCAGCTATGTGAGAAAGAAGAGAGGAACACATGTGAGCCAAAAAGTGCTACTTTCATCTTAGTTTTCATTAAAAGCAGGATATAAGATAACTTGAAAATTACTTACGTTCCACCGGTGACCTGAATGCTGGCAACACGGTCCTGGAAGCCATAAGACCACAGGCTTGGGATATCCTCATCACACACCTCCATCTTACGACCCTCAAAGTTTGGGCACTCATACAGGCAAATCTTGTGGTCCTGGGGATCCTGTGAGACACAAACGCCAGAAGTCAGAAAGAATTTTGCTCGATATTTTGGTGTACAATAATAAACACAGTGAGAGAAGTTCTGCTAAAGTCAAGAATCATAAATGAAAAGGAACATTTCAATAAAAAATATGTAAAATACATTTATTTTTTAAACTGAAAAGCACTGTGTTTTAAAGGATGATGGAATGTGCAAATTATGAGTGATGGAATTTAACTAAGCACATTTACTCACATATTTCCATTTTCTGCTACTTTATACTTCCACTCCCCTACATTTTGGAGGCAAATGTTGTATTTTTTACTCACTACAACAAGTTATAGTGTTAGTTACTAGTTGCTTTGTTTATACATTTTACTGGCAATCGGATTAAAACCTCTCTGATTCCAATAAGCAGAAAAATGCTGATTATTGGGTCAGAAAATCGGTCAATCCAGAGTATAGCCCCCCAGGCAAAATGCCAATCATTTATTTTCACTCTAATTTCATCTTTAAGTAATAAAGTGACAGTTATGTATGATTACGTTAGTCATGCATTGAGTACACCAACAGTAATAAAACATTTATTTAAATTAAGTAAGTAAGCAGGTAAGTCAGTCATTCTTATCAGATGAAGGATGCTGGGGCACAATTTGTGTCAGCTTAGAGGGTCCTTGATGTGAAAAAAGTTTGATATCCACCATTGTTAGATGTTGTTTACAGATTTTAGTCAATAAAGAGATTTCAAACGAGAAAAGTCCAACTAGGGTCGCAAGGAGAGATTTATTGTTATGTAATATTGTTGATGGGTTTGAATAGAAATGTTGTTTTAGAAGATAAGACCAAAGCTCTGGGGGAAAAACACTAAATACTTGACATCTCAAGCTAACAAAAGCTTTAATCCAAAAATATTTGCAGTGGAGCAAGTCTATAAATACACATTTAACTGCCACCATAAGAAGCACTTTGCCTTGTGCTTATAGAGGACAGATAAGAGGATAAACAACAGTGATACAAATCTGCACTTGCTTCCAAAATAGACAGGAAATGCAGCCCAAGAAAAACCTGGAGGCCGATCCCAACTTACCATCCTGACGGGCCTGACCGACATGAAGCGGTCACACCTGTAGCTGTTGGACCAGGTGTCCCAGCGGGGATACTCTCCCTTCTCCAGCATGAACATCTCACCGGTCATGTTCTGCTGCTCATAACCCACCCAGCTAGACAGACAGACAGACAGATAGATAGATATTTTACTTCCAGGTATTCAACATACATAGCTGTGGCACATATTTGATTTGCAGGTGTAGTGACTCACGGTCCACACTCCACCCTGATGGAGCCGATTCTCTCAAAGCCCTTCTCACACAGGTTACGGCTCTCGCCAAACAGGTCCATCCTGCGGCCTTGGAAGTTCTCAAATTCATAGAGGTATATCTGAAAAGTAGAACAAGTTCAGTGCAATCAGTTCTGATGTCAGATTTTGTCAATGCATTATACATTTTTGTTGTTTTTAGTAGAAGTACCTTGTGATTGCGCAGCCCGATGGCAGAGTGGCTGCCAATACTGCCCTGAGCACCTGAGTGAGACATGATCAGATCTGGAGAGAGAAGAAACACAAAGTCAGTCGGCCATTTCCAGTTACTGAAAGGTTAGAAAGAGGGTAATTAGTCTTTGTTGACCGCTGGAATACAACATGTACACTGTTAGTGGTGTGTTAAATGGAAAAAACAAGTCAATATTTACATTTGCCATCAGCAAATGTCATAAACTGAAGCACCCTTTGATATTCAAACATATTAAAAGTGAAAATAAAAGATGCCGACGTCTTTCAAAGGATTCAAATCAGCTCAGATCAAATACTTTTTGTCTCATGGCTGAAAGGGATTTTTTTTTTAAGTAACTTAATTTTGTGATGAGCGGACGAGCAGAAACATAATGTCCATCTGTATGAAGGATTTAATAAGTGAACTTACACCAGGCTGAGCAGCACTCCGCTGCCCCCTCTGGTTGAAAGTTTCTCACCATGACCAAAATCCCTGATGGGTGTGGTTATACAGTTGATTAGTAACCACACCCAACAGAGATGTCATAGTGTACTGACACAGTGTAGAGCACTAATACGTCATCACTGCAGCAAGATGAAAAGTTAAACTATTTCAAGTCAACAGAAACAGGGTGTGAAGTTGCTGCTCAAGGTTAAAGCATATTATAAAACAAGTCCAGCATACTTCTTTCTTTTGTAATTTGTTTCTTCTATAGTGGACCAAACATGAACCTCAAGGCTCAAGGTCTTTTTCGGTTTTTGGTTTTCTTTTTCTGCTCAATAAAAGTATTTTATTCGGGTATGTGAAAAGCTGAGGTGCACCTGTTCCATGAGGAATTTAAGAGTCCTCCCCCATACTATGTTTTCAATTTAGAAAAATGCATTTTCACATCACTTTAGTTCATTATTATGACCATGTCAGTGAACAGAAATGTATTAAAGCCAGAGCAGATACATAATCAACAACCCAAAAACCCACTTAAAAAGCTTAAATGATAAAAGTCCACTGGGGACCAACTGCAGCCATTAGATCATTTAGATAATTTTGACGCTTTCCTCACTCGTTGAAGTCATTTGGCTTATTTGTTGTCCAAATTGGCTTGTGTGCTACAACTTAATCTTATGACAGGAATAACTCTGTAAGGGTTTTACTGTGTACTATATAGATAATCACATTTTAATGTTCTGCATGCTCAACTCCGTCCCAAAACCGTTTTTTCTGCAGCATTGTTTCATCTGATTCTGTCCTCAAAGTGGATTTCCTTCTGTTGATTTGCCAGGACATCCCCTGGTACTTTGTTATTTCCACGAGAGCAAGAATACTCACTAATTAGCCAAGAACCAATCTGTTCGAACCTGCCAAGATCATTCTTTTTAAGGACAAAAGATCAGGCGCAGCCCCTCATCTTTCTCAGCCATCTTTCCTCAGGATGACAACACGAGAGCAGCGCTAAAACGTAAAATCACACCAAGCTGCATTTTGTTGATTTACCATCTACTCAGTCCCAAATACAGGTTTTTGAAGAGAAGTCAATCCTTGCTTGATTCTTTCAGCCCAAGTAGTAAACAGGAAAACCACAATATTCCCTTCAACATCCAAAAGTTTTTAGCAGTTCTCGAAGAGTTTAGAAGACCTGAGAGTGGAAACGTACACTTACAATTGCAGGCTGAAACGGACCGACCTTTGGAGAAAGTGATGGACGCCGGCCTTGTGAGCGGGGATATATATATACATTCACAACCAGCCTGAGTCTATAGAGGCAGGATCGGGACTTCTCATTGGCTGGGAGCTGTTTAGAACACGGCGCAGGGGTCAAAGGTCACGCTGCTTATCTGCGCACAAGTCATGCTGACTTGGCGGCCTGTTTTGTTGTCCAGCACCATTGTGGGGGACCGATGACAGTCACTGTCATCAGCAGAAAGTTTGCCTGCCTTTCAAACCACACACACACACACACACACACACACACACACACACACACACACACACACACACACACACACACACACACACACACACACAGAGTTAGTTCTGCAGCTCTCACGCTCTCACACTTTCTTTCTACATTCTTCTTCTATTTCTTTTTACCATTCTCTTCTGTCATTGTCTCCAGTCTCTCGGTGCTCTAGTTTGTCTTTCGCCTTCATATTTTCTCTCTTTCTTTTGATCCTCAGTGCAGCTGGTCCAAGCCTTTGAGCCCTGTGTGTGTAATGTGCTGACTGCAGGAGTGGCATCCATCTCTCTATTGTCAGGCGACTGCTGGACACGCTTTTGCTTATTGTATACACATCACATACAACCCCACATACACACTCTGGTCAAATGCACACATGCGTTTGTACACGCACAGTGGAATGTGTGCACGCTAACAGAATATTGTCTTTTCTGGAAAGCAAGTGAAGGAAGATATCATGTGATCACGTTTCTATAAGCAAACATATTCACAGTTTGTGTTCTGATAGCTGATGTAACAGGTGTATCAGTATTGTCCCATGGATCCCTCACACCTGTGGCATTACCATCCTTTAAATGTTTCCAGAACATCATGATTTCCATCTGATGGGAATGTTTTGCAGGGTTAAACAGTGACGAAAGACCCCTGGGCAAATGTTTGTGGCATGAACTTGAAAATTGAGTATTAGAGCACTGAGAAAGAGGCCAGAGGAAATGTCATCTCACATCTGTGCAACTTTAGATATTCATAAAGTGGACACAGGGAGAGAAAGAGAGATACAAAATTACTCTGATTCTAACTTTTATAAAACAGGAAACGGAGAACATGCATTGCATGCATGCTCACAGAGCAATTAGGCCAATGACATCAGCTTACAGATGAAGTCAAAATTATGTCATCATCTTTCTTGAGTATCAATTTGCTCAGACACTACCGAAAAGAAGAAAAAGATATATCTATACAGATGTTTTGTTCTGCAGCCAACACGCTCTCCTACAAACTCTTTGTTGATCTGAGAAGATCAGCAAGCTTCGTGTTGAACACCAGAAGAGACTAATTCAAATGAATCCCAAAAAAATCATACAAGCAGAGGTGAAAGAAGTAGAAAATATTTTGCCAAAGTAAAAGCAGCAATACAACACTGTAGAAATTTTAATATAATAAGTGAAAGCCCTTCTTTCAAAATTCATTTTTTAGTTGAATAGATAAATATCAACTGCAAATTGAACAAAAATATCACAATTTATGGTACTCATTTTGCAGAGAGGCTTCTTTTGAAGTGTTGCACTTTCGTATATTTAATCATCATTTGATTCATGACCTATTTTCCTCTAAGATGTAGTAGAGAACATTGCAACAAAATGGAAATACTTGAATTAAATACAAATATATTGACTCTGTGTTGTACAATACTTAAATTAATGTACGTAGTTATAGTCCAAAACTGCAGGCAAGGATAGTAACATACATGCTAAAAGTTTTAACATTTGATATATCAGTAATGACATTGAATGGTCTCTAATTCATCAACCCAGATTATGGGATCTATGTAGCTTTGCAACACAAATAATGGAAATGGTTTATTGGGATTTAGGGTTAAGACATCGTCAGATGAACTACTGACCCATAGAGAGGCTCGTATGAAATGTTTTGAAGAATTTCAGTTTTGTATTAAATATGAAATCAATGTACTTTGTGGTGGAAGAAAAATTTTGGTCCTTTACTTAAATGAAAGTGAGTGTGAATAATAGCATTTTTTCAGCTAATCCAGTCCTAACGAGCGAAACAGCTCATTTAGCTTTAGTAGTACAGTCGGAATATTTCTTTTAGTCATTTGATTAACTGCACAGGAAAGTTAGGAATTAAATTTGAAAAAAATGTGAAAGTGAATTGTTACTTTAGCTATTAGGCCAATGTAGTGGAGTATAAAGTACAATATAAATAGAATACAAGTAAAGTAAAGTACCTTGAATTTGCACTTAAGTACAGTTAAAACCATTAAATTAGTACTCTACAAGGTGAGTTGTCACTGTCTAAACGGATGCGTGTAAAGTGTGAATTCCTTTCTATGCTCTGGGTGTATGTGTGACTGCACGAACAGGCCTTTGTCTGCCTTTCTCTGTCCATGACTGTGTGTGTGCATGACTGAGCATGTGTGTACAGGAGTGAGTAAAACGGTGGAAGGACCAGAGACGTGAGGTCAGTAGAGGTGGACATGAGGCGCAGATTGGAGACAGAGCACAGTGCAGAGCGGAGAGGACTCAGTAAGATTATCACTCATTTATATGCATTAATACAATTTATATTTTATAAGACACATTTGTCATTTTGACTCTTTCAAAGTATTTTCAAAGTAAAAGAGACAAAATGTTCTGCTTGTAGGCAGCCATATCTGTTTTTTTTTTGTGCTTTACTACTAAACATGTTTTTCTTTTTTTTCCACCAGAGTCACTGGCAAGACCATCCACATCTATGATGATCTGCTTCCTGGACCAGGCTTTGCCAGGACTTGGTCCAGCCCACCGGTCATGGACCATTTGGAACTTGTGCTTATCTGCACTGGGCACGGTGCCCTCCATCCAGTCCCACTGCGGCGAACTAAAGCCCAGCAGCTCAGTGCTGAACAATGACTGGAGCAGCAATGTGCTGACTCCTGCCCAGACACACAGGCCCAGCTGCTTTCAGCACCAGCATGTATAAATAGGTCCGTTTACTCCGGGGTCAGGACATCGTTTTTGTGGAGCCCCCTGTGAGCACTGCACCGCTATTCTTTGGGGCCGGTCAGGTAAGCCCTCCATCTTAATCCGTTCAGCCTATAGACTTGTGCACACCATTGTCACTTTACATTTTTGTGCCTTTTGTCTGCGTTAAATCTGCTGAGCCACGTAAATGTATAGAATGAGGTCAGACATGCAGATACATAGACACAATGACCACTGGGAGAACAGACAGCACTGTGCCTATGTCAGCAGCTCGCTCCATCAAGTGTGAGCATGAAGTAGCTTCAAGAAAGCTTTCATTCCCAAACACGTAGCTTGCATTGGGTGATTTGTTATTTTATATAAATCAAGATTCTCTCTAATTCTGTAAAAATGAATCATAAATATAAATATGCCTCACAATAAACATTATCTCTAGTGAACATGGAGGAGGTGAAAGGTTGTTTCTGAGCTGTGTAATGTGTCCTCTCTGCTCTGTGCACTGAAGGTAAATCAACACTGAGCAACACGGTAGCATGGCTCTGAATAATCCCACCCCACTCGGACCATGGAAGGTGGGTGTGATATCTTTCCCCGGATGTAATTCAATTTGTGAGCTAATTTCCTGCCTGGCCTGATGATATCAATGATGTGTGTGTCTGTACACACATCAGTGTGTGCGCGCGGCCTGTGCATACTACATGTATGCATTTGTGTCCTCTCCAGATCACAGTTTATGACCAGGAGAACTTCCAGGGGAAGCGTCTGGAGTTTACCTCAGCCTGCCAGAACATCATGGAGTGTGGCGTCGACAACATCCGCTCCCTGAAGGTGGAGTGTGGCGCGTAAGTCCAACAAAGATTGACCTGTCAATACATTTATGTTCTTAAAATCTAGCAACATTTAAATAAAACAAAAGATGCTGACCTTGTTTTAAGTATTTAACAATTACATTCAAAAGTTTGCATCTTCAAATACTATAAATATTTCTACAAATTCACTAATATCTGATGATCAGTCTGTTCCTGATGGTGTGTACACGTGTCTGAATGTCCATCTGCTTGTGCTGACAGCTGGGCAGGATATGAGCACTCCAGCTTCTGTGGACAGCAGTTTGTGTTGGAGAGGGGAGAGTATCCTCACTGGGAGTCGTGGAGCGGCAGCAACGCCTACCACATTGAGAGGATGATGTCCTTCCGCCCCATCTGCTCTGCTGTGAGCTTCTGTTTCCTCCTTCACATTAAAAAGCACTAAGTTTGACTCAGAAAAGTGACTCACTTGGGATCAGAACCCTGTTTTCTCTTGTAACGAGCCTAAAGAGTAACTTTGGACATCCCACTCAAATTTTATGAATATGGCAAATGTATAAAACTTTGTACTTGTACTCCAGTCTCTACGTACATGTATGTTTGTAGATTTGTGACCATTTGCATAAAGAAAGAAAAAACAAGTAGAAAACAAATGAACCGTACCTTGTGAAGAATGTCTTCAGAAGTGTTTATAGCATCTTCTGAACAGAAATCCAATCCTCACTTGGTATATCATTGATATCACAGCTTCCTGGGATATCAACTGTCTTCTACGATGTTGATACAGTATAACAGACGTTGAATTTTTCTTTGTTTTTTATTTGCATCGTGTGCACACACAGAACCACAAGGAGTCCAAGATGGTGCTGTTTGAGAAGGAGAACTTCATGGGACGCCAGTGGGAGATAAACGATGACTACCCCTCTCTGCAGGCCATGGGCTGGGGCAACAATGAGATTGGATCTATGCAAGTTCAGAGCGGCTCGTAAGTCTGCACTTTGTGTATGTCTACGTGGGCTGTATTTTAACCAACATTATGCAGAAAAAAAGGTTGCATAACGTTACTTTAAATTCCTTATAGGACAATATGACAGAAACATCAGTAGAAAATGAATGAATCAAAGGACAGTGCACACTTGTGACAGCAAAAACTGTATTTTATGCTGCTGATACTGCTAATCTGTAGACACAGACGCCTTCACCACCACTTGATACCATTTCTCAGGTGCAATGCATTGCATATACATTTCAGTGTCCATCACAACCCCATGTCGTCACTATATTTGTGACTATTACTGTCTCAACAACACACTGTTATGGAAATTGTTATGTTAGAATCAACCCCTTGGGAAAGTATAGTTTGAAGTAGGGCTGGGCGATATAGCCTTCAAACAATATTGCGATACTTCATGTGTGGGCTTCATTTCACTTTGTGTCTAATCCACATGTTTAACCATTAATCACTGTTTCTCCCTCCTCCTCCAGCTGGGTGTGCTACCAGTTTCCAGGTTACCGTGGCTACCAGTACATCATGGAATGTGACCGTCATGGTGGCGAGTACAAACATTACAGAGAGTGGGGCTCCCATGCTCAGTCCTTCCAGGTGCAGTCGCTGCGTCGAATCCAGCAATGAGACCTGCAGCCTCCTCTCCCAGCCTCTCACTCTTTACCTCCTCCACCTCCCTCTCCTCCACCTCCTCCCTTCACCCAGTCATTCCAAGCTTTAACCAGCTCTGTCAGACCTTAGTGAACTAGGGCTGACACCTCCTGGTGCTTCACTACCAAGATGTTTTTGTTTTGGTCTGTTGCCAAATGAAAATAAAGAGAAACGTGATAAAGAGAAAGAATTCAATAAAAAAGAAAACACTGAAGAGAAGACCCTGACTGATGCCCCACTGAGGAGAGAAGAGGAGGAAGTGAAAGGCCTCATGACGGCAGGGTGGTGATGTCAGTCAGAGTGCCTCCTCGTATTTATGGGTAAAAATGGTGCTACCAGTGATCAATAAAAAAAAGGAATGGGCAACATAAAATAAACAGAAATACAAGAGTCTGCTGCTAAACTCCATGGTGCTCAGTTGTGATTTATTTTCATGTTTACACTCGGGCTACTTCACTGATCGTTAACATTTACAGACAATTCTGCATTCATGTCACATGTTGGGTCACAAAAACTACTACTCCATACCCCTCAAAGAAAGGCCACATAAAGCTTTGCTCCAAAGCTGAAAAATACTGTGTAAAGTAGAAAAAAACATGTCTGGTGTACGGCTACATCACCGACATGACACGAGTGCAACTGGTTAATTATTGTTGATCGTGAGCAACAGTTTTCTGTGAGAATGCCATCCTCTGATATCGTTGAAACACAGGATGAACGCCTAAGTGCATGAGTCATGACTAAAGCAAAACAAACAAGCGAGATGTAATGGTTGCTCCGCCCGTTCACACAATAAGAGCTAATGCATAAAGGTTACTGATAACCGATAATGGCAAAACAGCACTGCTGAGAGAAAGATTTTCACTGAGTGTTTTCATTAGATAATGTGTGGCTGGAAAAAATGTAACTGAAAATACTTATGAAGTGTTTGTGATATTAGTGGGTGGCCATGAGTATTAAAACATCAATGTGGGCTTCAGTGAAAAAGGGTTCGACACGGTCCAAATGAACATGGACTCTGCTGGAGTGTCTGCTCTTCTTTTTCAAAACATATATAAACATACCTTATATTTTACCACTATCATATTGTGTGTTGATTCATATAACACATACAGTAAATCTGACACCTACAGTATTACAAAATGACATCTAATCAATAGTATATTTCCTAACAATATACAGAACCCAATGACTTTCTTTATAATTCGGAATAGCTCAGTTTCAGGTAAGCCATGAAAAGGTGAAACAACCTGTCAAAGGTCACTCCAAAGTAAGAGGGAGCACATCACCAGAGGAACCGTTGTTAACTATTCTCTTTTCTGTTGCTATCTATGGCTGTAGCTACTAGCTGCTGTTAGCGAAATTAGCTCAGTTAGCCATGCAGCTAGCGGTCCTAAGCTGATTTGAGTCTCCACAGATCTTGGCTCAGCAGCCTCCATCTTTGACACAGTATTAACACAGTATTTCCTCACATTTCGTTTCTTTGTCATGGACCTAAAACATCGATTAATACATTGAAATGTTGCCATGGAGATGGCCCAGAGGAATTGACGGGTTGTCTTTGAATGAAGACCTATTGTTGTGTAAGAGCACAGTTTGTCCAGTCATTGGTCTCTTATGTGCTTCAAGTTTTATTTTTGTTGCAGACAGCAGGCAAACAGAGCTGTTACACTTCTGCAAATCCCTGGTTTTAATTTTAAGGTCATATTTCTTTTTGGATTTGCAGCACTATCACAGACTGTCACATCTGGATTAATAAAGATCAACAGAAAATTAGCTTGAAGCCGTGAAAAACTGTCACTTACATTTTTCTAATTATTAGATAGAAAGGGGTATTTGCCAACCACTGTTCAACTTTATCCCAGAAGTTCAAACAATATTCACCAAGAGTCCAGATTTAAGTGAAAATAGCACCCCTGCAGTTTGGTTGCAAGGGGAAAACCCTCTTCCTAAACAAATCATTAAAGGATATCTGAAAAATCTTATAAAAAAAGAAAAACCCAACATCTCATCCCATATCTTCCCTGGATCATCTGCATCCCCCTTTCAGCGGCTCTGTGCCCACCCCCAGTTTGAACACCACTGGTCTGTCCTCTGTTGCTGCTTGATATCTCCCCATCTGAGGGCCAAGAATGTAACTTCTTATTGTTGGCCTGTATGCAGCGAATGTGGGTTTGAACAAGTAACATGCACAAGCTACAACCTGTTTGAGAAGATGCACCAACAAACTATTACAGTATCTTTTACACCGCTTAGAGGCGGATTCCAGTTATTCTGTCAGCTAATGAGCTCAGTTAGAATCCAAAGTTCATTGTTACTGTGCACATACTGTTCTTGTGGCTGCACGGTGTACAGGTTTGTAGAACAGAACAGAGCTGACTTCTTAATCTTACTCAACATTGGAACAGAACAAAACTAATTTCAGTCTCCTTATATTTCAGTCATTGAAGCACTGAATAGTGTGTCCTAGTTTTTGGGTTTGCCAGGTGTCAAAACACTGAAAAAGTGTAGGTGCTTCATGCACCACTTACTGAGTTTGTATGTCAATGCCAACAATAATAATAAAAGTGGGACAACACCTTACATTGTCAGCACATTCAACCCTGTAGTCCGTTGGCTTAAATCTTCAGACTCATTCTCTGCTTCAGCTCACATGTGCAACACTTACTGAGCTGTAAGTCAAAGCCAATAACAACAAAAGTGGGACAGCAGCACAAAATAAAACAAACTCAGGCAGGAACAGACTTCTTCCAACGAATGACGTTTTAAATTCTAGAAATTTGATCAAAAAGGTAAAAAGAAAAAAGAAAAAAGTCTCCTCCGCCCACCCCTGAACACGTCATCACGAAGCCCCGCCCCCTGTGAAGTGAACGGAAGTAGAAGGGAGCAGGCCAGGCGGGCACTGACAGCAAAAATACGTCTGTCGCTGGGGAGACAAACACCCATGAAATATTCAACCCACTCGCTTGTGCTCTAATTTGAAAGTCCGAATGGTTTGGAAGTAGAAGATACATCAACATGGTACACATCCGGGAGCGTTTCTCGACGAAGCCGAAACTACGGGTGTCACTTTTCGCCTTTCTTCTCTTTCTTGTTTTCTCCCCCGGTGACGCCAGGCTGCGCCGGACACGAAGCGTCAGCCCCTCGACGGAGGACACGGTAGAAACTTACAGCAAATACTACAATTATGTTGAGCTAACCGGACGTTTACAGTCGCTAGCCCAGAAATACCCTCACATAGCTAACCTGTCGAGTATAGGTCGGTCTGTGGAGGGCAGGGAGCTCTGGGTGATGCGGATCACCCAGGACCCCAACACAGACTCACCGGAGAAACCCAAATTCAAATACGTCGGGAACATGCACGGCGACGAAACCGTGTCCAGGCAGGTGTTGGTGTACCTGGTGGAGCACCTGCTGACTAAATATGCGGAGGAGCCGCGCATTTCTGAGCTGGTGAACAACACGGATATTTACATCATGCCCAGCATGAACCCGGACGGCTTCGAGAAGTCCGTGGAGGGGGACTGCACCGGAGTGCACGATGGCCGGAACAATGCCAAGGATAAGGACCTCAACAGGAGCTTCCCCGACCAGTTCGATGACACGACTGTCGACTCAGACAGTGTCCCCGAGGTCATGGCTGTGATCAGGTGGATCCAGGAGAAAAAGTGAGTCTCCTCAGAGTTGTTGTGAGGTCGTAGAAAGAGGCTTCAGTAAACTAGATCTCACACCTAACACCTTTCAGTCAATGAGTGTCTCGGTGCAGGAGAGTGACAAACATCTTCTGTCGATGAGAAACTCAATTGTCAGTTCTCTTTGTAAGGACCTCAGAGGGAGCAGATGTGATGGAGTGTGAGACTGAGTCTCACTGAGGAGCAGAGCTTAAATCACCAGTTCTTGTATAGAGAATTAACCTGCAGCTACGGGGAGGAAAAGTAGTTGCCAACCATTTTGATAGTCAAGTAATGCTTTCAGTAATTTTTCAAGCAAAAATGTCAAACATTTGATGGCTCCAGCTTCTTAAATGTCTGGATTTCCTGTTTTTCTAAGTTGTTTATGACAGTAACTGAAGATTCTTTGGGGTTTTGGACTCTTTGTTATTTAAAAAACTAACCAACTAATCTTGAAAATAATCTGCAGATTAATTGGAAATGACAATGATCGGTACTGTATCCAAAAAAGCTATAAATTCCCCAAGAATCGTTTTAAAAATATAGCCAAATCAATCGTTAATGATAATAGTCGTTCACTGCAGCCTTGGCTTTGCAAATATCTGTGTCAATGAGTAACTCCTCTTCCTTCTTTATTTTCACCTCAGGGGTTGACAGAGGTTGTGATTCATAATCACGTCAGCAAGAGCAACCGTCTCGTGTGCTTACTGCTGAGGTTTAATGCTGTGAACAATGGGAATTTCCCTCTAAGCAACTTCACATTTCTTTATAGTATTTGTTTTTCGTTGGGACCCTTCTGCAGATTTGCCTCTGCATAACCTTTTGAAGGTCAAGACTTCAGTTTTTCTACATAACGCCTACAGAAATCTCACATATGACGACATCCCGAAAGCAACTCTAATGTCAGAGATGGGGTACAGACTCCACACAATACAAAATGCTTTCTTAAGTTAGCCTGAGGCTCATATGATTCTTATTGATTATTTTAAGACTGCATCTAAAATGTTTAATTGTCTCTGTAGATTCGTGCTGTCGGGGAACCTGCATGGCGGCACTGTGGTTGCCAGCTACCCTTTTGATGACTCAGCCTCCCACCAGCAACAGGGACACTACAGCCAGACGGAGGACGACAGTCTGTTTCGGTACTTGGCCCTGGTGTATTCCAGCAACCACCCTGTGATGAAGACTGGTCAGCCGAACTGCCCCGAAGCCATGGATGAAAAATTTAAAGATGGCATCACCAATGGGGCGAAGTGGTATGATGTGACTGGTAAGACGATGCATATTAAATTGGGTTTTTATCGACTTTGATGTAGTAGTTGAGAGCGGAGGATATGAGCTGGAGTTCATCCTGGTCTCATCCTATACAGTATGTGTCATATGGATGTCAGTGAGCCTTCTCACTTGTTGTTATAGATCTAAAACATCTACTAATACCTTGAAGTGAGACACTAAGGCTGTGTGTTGCCATGGAGATGGCCAAGAGGAATTGACGGGTTGTGTCTTTGAACGAAGACCTATTGTTGTGTAAGAGGACAGCTTGTCCAGTCATTGTTTTCTTATGTGCTTCAAGTTTTATTTTTGTTGTAGACAGCAGGCAAACAGGGCTGTTTAACGTGTTTGTAGGAAGGGCGTCACAATTCCTGACAACCATTATTCGACTTCCCTTACCCTCACTTACCCTCACAGTTTGGTTGCAAGTGGAAAAGCCTCCTCCTATACAAATCATTAAAGGATATCTAAAAAAGATCTCATAAGAGTTTCCTTTGGTACCGGTCAGTTGTTCGTCTTAAGACAAAGGATAAGTGTCTGGAAATGCAGCAGCAGGCTACTGGGAAGCTAGCTGTATTGTCGTAGAAGTGTTGTTTATTTACTTTTGATGTGCCCAAACAAAATCATGGAAGAATCGCTTATACTTTTATTTAGAGGAACCAAAACGAAAACTTATTTCCATTGAATGTTGATTTAGAATTGAATTAGGACATGCCTAGTTTGTAGAGATGGTCTAAACCAGTGGTTCTCAACATTTTTCTGTCATTTTTCTGTCACAATAAAGCCAATGTTTGAACACCACTGGTCTGTCCTCTGTTGCTGCTTGTTATCTCCCCATCTGAGGGCCGAGAATGTAACTTCTTATTGTTGGCCTGTATGCAGCGAATGTGGGTTTGAACAAGTAATGTGCACAAGATACAACCTGTTTGAGAAGATGCACCAACAAATTATTACAGTACCTTTTCGCTCGGTGTAGCACAACTGAGGCTGTTGTCATGCACAGGTTTTCTCCCATTGCAGATCATACATAATAAAGCAGCTGAATGGTTTTGTTCATCAAAATGCTTAGAGGCGGATTCCAGTTATTCTTTGAGCTAACGAGCTCAGTTATAATCCAAAGTTCATTGTTAATGTGCACATACTGTTCTTATGGCTGCACGGTGTACAGGTTTGTAGAACAGAACGGAGCTGACTTATTCTTCTTACTCAACATTGGAACGGAACAAAACTAATTTCAGTCTCCTAATATTTCAGTCATTGAAGCACTGAATAGTGTGTCCTAGTTTTTGGGTTTGCCAGGTGTCAAAACACTGAAAAACCTTTCAGCTCAAAATGTGCTTGACTTACTGTGTTTGTATGTCAAAGCCAATAATAAAAACAACTGTGAGGGCAGTAAAGCACCTTACACTGTCGGCACATTCAACCCTGTGGTCCGTTGGATTAAATCCTCGGACTCATATGTTACCACATTCTCTGATAGAGGCCGGTGTATTTTTCTTAGTGAATTCCTTTTCATTCGGGTTCAGAATCAGCTCTGTTCACATCACTTGTGCAGAAACTTGATCAGCACACTTTTGTTTTGCGACGGGCTGTGAGGTGGTGATGTCAGTGTCTGCAGCTTCAGGTTACCACACTGCTTTTCCCGTTGAGATTCGCTTTGTCGTAGTAAATTATATGTAAGGGCGGTCTTTCTTCCAATTGGTGATTTCCCATGGATTAGCATGCACATGAGCACCTTGTTTGCTCCTGTGCTTTTCTTCTTATCTTGTTTCCTTTGGTAAACGTGTCAGATGTTTAGTGTGTGTATTTCCTGATTTCATTAGTGGTGCCAGCTACTCCATGTGCAGGTACCAGTTTTTTGCTCACAAATAATAATTGGGTCATTCAAATTCAGTTGACTTTATTGTTGGATTTATTGATCCATCAGGACAAGAGGAGAAATCTACAGGCTGAAGCAAAAGTAATTTATTTAAAAGCTGCTCCAATTTAATTTACCTGCATCCTCATCCTTTTGTAATGTAGGCTGACTCATATTTTTAGGTTTCTTTAAAAAATAATCATTTGTCCCTGTTGCAGCTCACTATAACGTGATATTTTGTCATTATATGTCACACATCTGAAGGAACTGGAGATTTAAATCATTACCAAAGCCATCAACACAAACTTGTGTGGAAATCTTGGCTTTAATTGCATTCAGAAAACTTCAAGCACAAGGAGTAAATAAATGGCTGTCTTAATTGAAGAATCCCTATTTTGTTGCTGCAGTTTCTCAACTAAAACCTTCAGTATTCTGGTAGAGAAAGCTCTGGCTGTAATAGAAGCCAGTTATTAAAACTTTTAGCAGCAATACTGTCCAGATACAAAAAAGTGTTTATCAAACGAATGGACAATGCCTGTATCTGTGTTTGACATTTGAGTGGATGAAATGTCACTTCTAAATCTGGGCTCATGGCAGATGATGGAACTGGCCAGGACATTGTAGTGACATAATGAGTGACCCAGGCAGAACGCCAGGACCAGGAGTCAGGGACAGGAGGTTTTTTGTGTGGCAGTCAGGGCTTGAAATAATGATTCAGCATAACACGTTATCTGGACTCATAATCTTTTGACGCAGTCTAGCCTCAGAGAGCATCGTTTACTTTTGAACTGTAACCGTCAGCACTAACTAGAGCACTTTAGTGTTGTTAAAAATGCATATCGTGAGTTGTATTTTTTTCTTCTACGTGTTTTGTCTTGGGTTGTATCCACTTGTTTTGTAATGTTTCTTGTATTCAAAGTCTAAGCTGTTTCTGGGTCATGTGTTCATATCTTATGGCCTAGGTTTTTGTAATCCTGTGTGTGTTGAAAGATACACGTCACTGTCTGTAGACATGCAAGAGAACAAGGTCTAGAATATAATTTTACTGTATGGAAATACAGCTGTATTGCCGTGATAATGTGAGGCTTCGGAGTGCCTGTGAACACTCTGACCGCTGATAGCAACTGCTGATTGTCACATGACAGTATTTACTTTCTTTAGTAGCTTTTCCTCTTCCTCATCAAAGAAATGCTCGACTACAAGGGGTAGTTTTCATTGCACAAAAAAAAAGCTATGAATCCTTGAAGTTACCCCTTCTTCTTAACATCTTCCCTGTGCTTTCCATCAGATTTTGGCTTCATTATCTGGCCTGTGGTATCCTGCTAAGTTCAGGGTGTGTCGCTGGATCCGGTACATAGACAGGATATTTAAGGTTGGGGCCCCGGTAGTCTGACTGTGTTTGTCATGCTTTATCAGCATGTGGGAGGTGTTTACTTTGAGTGGGTGATGCTTGATTCAGTTCAAACTGCTTAAAGTAACTCAACACGGGATGACGCCTAACGTCTTATGACCCGGACATAAGGGCTTTTTAGGGCTTTGGGTTGTTTGTCACGTTGTTGGGGCCAGGTAAAGATTTCCAGAGCTTTTCTCTGGTGTTATTTGCTCATCATTACCAGGTTTGGTTTGGTTGACATAGCACCCTGCTGCCACCACAGGGGTAAAACCTCTGATGAATTACCCCGACACACATTCAAAATAAGCTCAGAGGGCAGGGCTCTCTGCTAATGTTTATACCCAAAAGTTTACCATCGATGGATTACCCCAGGGCATACATGGGGATGCCCCTTCTATATTAATTAAATCTGTTATCTGCTCTGACAATGAATAAGAAAATCAGATCTTGTCAGATGAGCTGTTAAGAGTTTAGTATGTCTTCAGAAGTTGCTCTTTAAAGTTTCCAGTGAATGACCTGGCAGACAGTTGCCCTCACTAAGTTCCAGACCGAACAGCTGTGGCTTGACCGGGAATGACTCGGACAGACCTCTGTGTTTGTGGTCAAGGGTGTATTTCGGTACGTCTGCCCTCAGAGCCAAGGCGTATACCACATCACATACTGCAGCATTTCTTCTTAGCTTGCGGGGGATGCATTGTAATTTACTTTATTGCGCTGTCTCAAGTCAAGTCAGTTATGACTTTCATGAGGATCTCAACATCACAGACAGTTGGTATGAATGTCTGGCAGTTTAACCACATGGTCAGCACAAGCAGTAGAATTGTCACACTTACACTTTATTCATTGATAGTCCAGCACTATATGTGAGAATTTATTAAAATAGGTTGCAGTTATCTGTTGTGGTGTGGTCCATGTCTTCCTCATTGATTGGTTGCTGGTTGCTTTGCAGAAGTTATTTGTCAGTGTTTGTTGCTGCGTGAGTCTTTTCACTTTGACTGCTACAAAGTGGCAAATAGTGGCTGTTTGATTGGGTTCCTGTAGACACCCGGCAGGCAGTCATGGCAACCCTCCTGCTGTCGCTCCAGTGGGACGGCCAGCCGAACAGCCGGCTCTCCTGTGTATCTCTCTGTTTGCCTTACTTGGGGGGATAGGTTGACTTTCAAACTGCACGTCATGGCTTAATGCCACATTATACACAATCTTGAAACTGTGCCATTGAAGAGACTCAAGCCTTTCCAGACTCCTTTCTTTGTCAGTCAGTTGGCCTTGCACCAGTGGGGGTCACATATAGGGAGGTAGGGAATAGATAAGATTTTACTATATGATTACGTCCTGCTATTCCTGCATTGAGACACATCCTTCTCTCTCGTATAACACATGATTGAATGTGTTATGCCATCTTTAGCATTATTGGTTCATTACATTACTGGCCTGTTTTCTAGGAGGGATGCAGGACTACAACTACCTCTATGGAAACTGTCTGGAAATCACCCTGGAGCTGAGCTGCTGCAAATATCCTCCTGCTGCTCAGCTCCATAATGAATGGGATCTGAACAGGGAATCTCTGGTAGCCTATATGGAAAAGGTAAAGGGTGTTTTTAAAAAAAAATATTTATTGAAAAGAAATATACTGTTATTGTACAACATGTTCTTGGTATTTACATTACTGATATCTTCCAGGTCCATATAGGTGTCCGTGGCTATGTGAAAGAGGCGCTGAATGGAGCAGCTCTCACTAATGTCAGCATTGTGGTGACAGGCATCCGCCACAACTTGACCACAGGAGAATATGGGGACTACTACCGCCTTCTACTCCCAGGAACATACAACATCACAGCTGTGGCTGCAGGGTGAGTATCACCATTAACCTTCGATGATTAAGCAGGTTTTCATTGATAGAGGTTATACATTAAAGAGCGAAACAAAAGTCAGGTTTCAAATTTCATGACAGTGACCAATGACAGACAAGTGAGCGGTGTGTACCTGGCCGCTCGTTGCCAGATCACAATGAATGAAGCAAAATTTGTAATCTTCCCCTTCAGCCTATCAGACAATGAAGCTCTGTCTCGAGGTTTCCATTATGTACTGAAGAAAAACACAATATCACTTACTTCCTCTTTGGAGTTTCAGAGCACCTCTTTGTCACAGAATGGAAGAATAATGTGTTTCACAAGTTCACTGGTGAAAGACTTCCTGGTACAGAGACTTCAAGCTAGAGTGAGTGATTCGGGAGAAATATAATTTATATTTCTCACTGCCAGGGCATGGTATTTGATGATCAACAACAATAATGAACCATTTTTATGCAGAATCACTCACCCCATCTTTAAAGGACTGATGTTTTATGTTATGGCATCTGTGATATCTAATTATGCTACTTCCTGGTTATTTTAAGGTGGAAGTGAAGTCCTGAAGTATGCAGTGTTTATGTGCCTAAACTTTGGTGGCCTGTCTCATTGTTTCCACCACAGCTTCTTACCCAAAATATTTTCACACTTCTCATAATTAAAGATCTCTAACAACTGTACTCAACTAAAGTTAGAGTACAGTACAACTATTATGTTTATTATAAATGGCAACGCGCCATGCACCATGTATTGACATACACATGCACAACATTAAACTTGATGTTTCCAGCAACAACCACCTCTGTTAACCAGACAGTCAAGAAAATATTTGCGTGATGGAAATCCTCATTGGTGCCCATAATTTCAAAACAATGACTCTTCAGTCGCTCAGTAAAAGTTTAAGTACAACTCTGGACTATTGCTGGACTTGCGTTAATGTTATGATGTAGCCTCTTAATCTTGTTCTTCAATTGCGCCAGACTGACAGATAAACAACTACTGGTAAACAAAAAATTGACATCCCTTCCGACACCCTTTCAGAGCCAGAGGTCTACCTAGTCCTCAAAAACCTTTGGGAAACACTGAACATGTGCATTGTTTCATGTCCACAGATACACATCAATGACAGTCTACAGTGTCCAGGTGTTGGAGGGCAAAGCCACGGAATGTAACTTTACCTTAGCACCTGTGGTCAGTGAGGCTGCAGGTAGCACCACTACACACTCCATACCATCCACCAATGAACCAGACATCACCCCCACCAGCGTCAAATTTTCTAACTCCACTCCAAGGGTGTTTCCTTCTGAGGAAAACAGCCCTCTGTTGCCTGAACACCTGCCCATCCAGCCCCAGGTATTTCGTCACCACAACTACGCAGACATGGAACTGTTCTTACGCAAGTACAGCAGTGAGTTCCCCTCTATCGTCCATCTGTACTCGGTCGGCCGCTCAGTGGAACAGCGGGAGCTCTATGTGATGGTCATTTCAGACAACCCCACAGTCCATGAGCACGGTATGTCTGACACAGATACTTAACGTGGTTACTTCCTTTGTGTTTTCTGTAATTCATGTTGTTTTTTTGTTTCCTCATCAGGTGAGCCAGAGTTTAAGTATGTGGCCAATATGCATGGTAATGAAGTGGTGGGTCGAGAGTTAATGCTTAACCTCATTGAGTACCTGTGCCATAACTATGGTACTGACCCGGAGGTCACCAAGTTGGTCAACAATACCCGCATTCACATCATGCCCTCTATGAACCCAGATGGCTATGAGGCATCCAATGAAGGTAAGAGAAAGGGAAGAAGCTCTTACACAAGCAACAACACAGTAACCAAGTAAGGCTTGTAACATTGTGGCAAGTATTTTGGTATATATGGCACACAGGCATTTCATTTATAGCTTTGGATACATGAGAAAAGGTGTACCGTTACAAGACCTGAACAGTAATTTGATCACTTGAGTAACAGCTCTTGTTTGCTCTGTATGCCACCAAGAAAGCTATCAAACTTACAGCCAAGACAGGGCTGCAAAATGACCAGACCACTTTCATATAAAGGGGAAATACTAATTAATCACAAAGAAATAGGCAATACAGTGTTTCCCTACGTATAGATTTCACACTGTATAGTAACTCAACATTTGCACTTGTTTCCTCACAGGTGATATAAAGGGCACCAAAGGGCGCAACAACAGCAACAATTTTGACCTGAATCGCAACTTCCCCGACCAGTATGCCACCATCACAGAGCCAAGACAGCCAGAGACTGTGGCTGTGATGAACTGGCTTAAGGACAACCCCTTCGTCCTGTCTGCCAACCTACATGGAGGTACGATTTTATTTTGTTTTGTTTAGGTCCCCAAATTGTAATCTTTTAGTGTCACTGTCACCTTTTTAATAGGGTTTGTCTGTTTATCATGTTTGCAGTTTTATATGTTGTCTGTGTCTTTACATGTTTTGTGTTTTTTCTTTTGAAAATCTTCAGTAGCAAGTTATTTTGTTGTTCTTGTATTAAAAAAATGAAAATAAAGTCCTTGGCAGACAAATAAAACTTTTTTTTGCTTTTTTTGTTTTTAACTGGTTTTCTTATTTGTATCTCTGTGTTGTGGAATCTAGGTTCTTTGGTGGTCAACTACCCCTATGATGATGACAAAAAAGGGGTATCTCAGTACAGTCAGTCACCTGATGACAAAGTCTTTCAGCAGGTTTCTCGGGCCTACTCACAGGTAATCGGACACTGCATGTCTGCAGGTTTGAATAATGTCTCCCTGTGGTTTCATGGTGTAACTGGAAACAAAATTAGGGCTGACAAAAGCCATTGGCTTTTTGTGGAATCAGTGATGAAATGACTGGAAATGAAAAGGTTTGAAAACATGACAACAAAACTACTCATTGTTGAGTTCTAACTTGTGTGTGATGTGTGTGCAGGAGAACCCTCTGATGCACAATGGACACCCTTGTGAGGAACTTTACCCTAATGAATATTTTGAGGAGGGCATCACCAACGGTGCCCAGTGGTACAATGTTCCTGGTATGCCTACATTTTTTTACCCTCTGTTCCTCACCACATTAATTTTGTTTTTCACAGCAGATCAACCAAGGCTGGCTTGTATACGAGAGATTTTCAGTTTTTTGCTTTGTAATTAGGATAGTTATTTTGATTGAGAAGATACAGTTTTCTCACATGTCAAACTTTGAAATTTAGATTAATGTTTATGTTTTATGTACAAGTTTAGTCAGTCGGTTTGTCTGCAAATGGAATATTTTGTAAAATTGTTTGATTGGAGTCAGATCTTTTAAATTTAATGATTTTTTTCAAGTGATTTCTGATTTAGAATTGAAATCAAGACGTATTCTGCACATACTGAAGCGGCTTCAAATTGAAGCTTTCATGACTAAAACCCACCTTTTTCTTCTCCAGGTGGCATGCAGGATTGGAACTATTTAAACACAAACTGTTTTGAGGTGACCATCGAGCTGGGCTGTGTGAAGTACCCGCTGGCCAGGGACCTGCCACAATACTGGGAACAAAACCGACGATCCTTGCTTCAGTTTATACAGCAGGTGATAAACACAAATCTGAACATGAACCCGGAGTTTCTCCTCACTCTACTAAATTTTGTGTCTACTCACATTAACATGATAATCTGCCTTTGTAGGTCCACCATGGAATAAAGGGCACTGTCTCTGACAGCAGGGATGGTACAGGAATTCCCAATGCCACCATTAGTGTGGAGGGTATAGACCACAACGTCACCACAGCTCATACTGGAGACTACTGGAGGCTGCTGGTCCCTGGGACTTACTCTATCACTGCCTCTGCCCATGGGTGAGATTTGGAATTTTTAAAAAGAACAAACAGAAATTACCATGATGTTTCCATACATTTCCCTGTGGTTACTTTCCCTCATTTCCAGAGCTATAATTAACTTTCTCTGTTGTCCAGATATAAATCTGTGAGGACCTACGCCACAGTTCAAAAGGATGGAGTGGAGGTGGTGGACTTCAGACTTACCCGTGTACACTCAGACTCTAATGGCCAGCCAATCGAGGGCCCCCAACCCACCCAGAACCCATCTGAGAAGGAGTTTGAGAGCTTAATCAAGGACCTCTCTCTAGGCCAGGGTTTGGAGAAGTTGGTCAGGGACACAGCCACAGAAAAAATCTTCCGTTATCAACGTTACAAAGAGCTGTCTGCCTTCCTGAGAGGCCTCACTCTTAACTTTCCCCAAATTACATCTTTACACAGGTAGGGAGACTCGATATTTCTCCAAGCCCTATATTTGAATCAATCAACATAATTTCCTTTTACAGGTACATAAGTGTTTGACATCACATCTGTATATCCTTTGTATGCCAAATGTAAATCCATAATCAATGCGGGCCACATCTGCTCTGTGTTTCATAACTTCAGTTATCTTCTAATCCTGAGGTATATATCTGATTTCTTGTCTTCTGTGTCCAGTTTGGGTCAAAGTGTAGAGTTTCGAACCATTTTGGCCCTTGAAATCTCCAACAAACCAGGGGAAGCTGAACCATCTGAGCCCAAGATCCGTTTTGTGGCAGGGATCCATGGCAATGCCCCAGTGGGAACAGAGCTGCTGCTGGAGTTTGCTGCATGCCTGTGTATCAACTATGGGAAGAACCCAGCCATCACCAGGGTGAGTCATAGGACCACTTTAGGAAATACATTGTATTATATCCTGTATGTATAAACTTAAACCCTTGCAAAAATAGAAATCTGAGAAATTTGCACTTTTTCACATCTGGAACTAGGTGCAGTCTGTTGTGTAATCTTGTTTTACACAGTCCTAGTAGATAAAGTATATGGTTCTCCATTTTCCTCCCCTAGCTTGTCAATGAGACTCGGATTGTCATCGTGCCCTCCATCAACCCGGATGGGCGAGAACAGGCCGTTGAGAAGCAGTGCACCTCCACTCAGGGCTTGGCCAATGCTCATGGCAAGGATCTGGACACTGATTTCTTTGGTTAGTTGTATGGATTTGTTGTGTGTTCAGTTAAACTGAGGCACAGAGACAGAATTTTTTTGTGAAAGAAACAAAGACATGTCATTGATTAAACATGGGTACATAAATTGCCATAGATTATATAAAACTGTTTTCTTCCTTTTCTAGGCAATGCATCTCAGCGTGTTGTAGAGAGTCAACCTGAGACCAGAGCGATGATGGACTTGATTCTGGACAAGGGCTACACTCTGTCTGTAGCCCTTGATGGAGGGGCCCTTGTTGCTACCTACCCCTACGACAAGCCTGTTCAGTCTGGTAACACCACTATGCAGAAAGCTGCTTTGAATACTTATTCAAAAAATATCAAAAAGAATCTGCTTTTTTAGGTTATATCGTTTACAGAATATTGACATGTTGACTGACTGATTTTAAACATAAAAAGGCCCGATCAGACAACGCAATTTTTGCAGTGAGAAGTGCCTTTTTCCAGTTGTTTTTGTTAGTTGGCAAGGCACCTTGTGTTTTGCAAGAGTGCTCTGAATATCTTGAATCATTGTCAAACTCTAACTCTGACTCGTAAAATAATAAATGATAATAAGCCCTGCACTGACCATCATCCAGGATAAGCTCCTAGACCAGCTGGTGGTAGTAACTGTGATTTCCTCTCTTTCTGAGGATCTCATTAATCCACAAACAAACAAGGCAACGTGGTGAGATTGCCCCCTTTTAAGGGTAGTGATTAAGGATGGAAAAATTAGTTATTATGAAAAGCTTGTGGTTAGATTGCTGTAGAAATTTGGTATGGATATACTTGATGCCCTGAGGATAGATGAATCGTGATGGTGCAAAATTCTCCACATACATTCAAGAAAATCTAACTGGCTGATTTCCTTGACATTATCTGAGCATATTTTGTGTCATATTTGACATAAATATATATATATATATATATATATATATATATATATATATATATATATATATATATATATATATATATATATATATATATATCAGGGTTTCCGCGGAGTCTTAAAAAGTCTTAAAAAGTCTTAAATTTGGCAATCTCAATTTTAGGCCTTAAAAAGTCTTAAATACGTCCATATTTTGCATATAGGTCTTAAATTACATGTAGTCAGGTCTTAAATATGTACGTTCATTTACCGCTTCCGTCATCGCCTTTTTTTTTTTCTTTTTTTTTTGTGGGAGGAAATGTGTTCCGTGCGTTCTTCTGTCTGAAGCATCCAGGAACGTACGTTTTATTTTGCCAACAACGCGGTCGGAATTTATCGGCGCACACTTCGCCAGTTCCGGAACGACTTCGACAGCGGAATCTGCCGGAGGACCCTCAGATTGGGCACACTTGGTGTGAAAGCGCTGGTGTCACACACAAAATCCTAAAAAAAACACCAGTTAGCTAGCGAAGTCGCGCTATCACACACTTCTGTACGCCTTTGTCACCAGTTCCCGGTCCAATTTCATCCAGTTCTGCTCGACCTGAACTCTGCACTGCCTCTGCCGCCTCAAGCGACATTCAAACCATCTTTGGCCGAACTCCGACGTTGAAAGCGGAGGTGCTTTCGATTTTGAACACCGTGTGTGTGTGTGTGTGTGTGTGTGCAGGGTTATTATAATTAACTAAAATTAAATTCCTAGATAAAAACTATACTTAAACTACTTGGATCACTTGTTAAACTAATTAAAACTAAACTAAAATGAAAACACAAACTGAAAAACTAAATTAAATAAAAAACTAATGAAAATTTTAAAACTATAATAGCCCTGACACACTCATTCACTCCATTCTTCATTGTTTGAGCTGCTCTGTGAATGGCAATAAATGTGTGTTTTTTTTTTTTTTAAGTAATTCTGGGACGGCCTTTTTCCTTACTTTTTCGTACTTCGTGTAGGTCTTAAATTTAGTTCAAAATGGTCTTAAAAAGGTCTTAAAAAGGTCTTAAATTTGACTTGTTCAAACTGGCAGAAACCCTGATATATATATATATATATATATATATATATATATATATATATATATATATATATATATATATATATATATATATATATGTGCATGTATGTATATATATATATATGTGCATGTATGTATATATATATATATATGTATATACATATATATATATATATATATATATATATATATGTATATATAACGAACCACCAGCCCTGCTTCTTCTTCTTCTTCTGATTCCCTTTCTTATTCTATTTCTTCTGCGTTATTAACGCGTTAACTTTGACAGCCCTAATATATATATATATATATATATGTGTGTGTATATATATATATGTATATGTGTGTGTATATATATATGTATATGTGTGTGTATATATATATGTATATGTATATATATATATATGTATATGTATATGTATATGTATATATATGTATAAATATATATGTATATATATGTATAAATATATATATATATATGTATATATATATATGTATAAATATATATATATATATATATAATATATATATATATATGTATATATATATATATATATATTATATATATATATATATTTATATATATATACATTATATATATATATATTATATCATATATATATACATATATATATATATATATATATATATACATATATATACACATATATATACATATATATATGTATATATATGTATATATATGTATATGTATATATATGTATATGTATATATATGTATATGTATATATATATGTATATATGTATATATTAGTGCTGTCAAAGTTAACGCGTTAATAACGCGTTAACGCAACGTCCTCTTAACGGCGTTAATTTTTTTAACGCGCGATTAACGCTCAGTATATTTAAAAAAAAAAAAAAAAAAAAAAAGCAAAACGCGCATTGTATGATTACGGCCGTCGGCGGCACCCGTAGTCTTGATACAGAGGGTGGCAGAAGAAGAAGAAAGAGAATCAGAAGAAGAAGAAGCAGGCTTGGCGGTTCGTTAAAAACACGGCAGACTGAAAAGCAGCACTCGCTGCAAACTCCTCATCTCTGCTGTCACTCACGGTGGCGGACATTTGTTTCGCCATCGCCCTGATCATTTTGCGGGACACTCTCTCGTGTTGTGGCCGTTTGCTGATAACTCATCCCCGCATGTTTATCTCAGGCTCCTCGCTAGCCTTCTTCCTCCCTCCAGCAGGCAGAGTAACGTCTATCGGCTGCTTCTCCCGAGTTTTCCTCTAAATATATTACGACAAAAGTTTGAATTTCAAGTCGTACTTTTTATTGTTTTGCTGCACCGGAGCCATGGTGATCATCAGTGTGATACTGACTGACAGAAAGCAGCACACTGTGTGAAAAAGGCGAAGAAGAAAAACGTGCAGTGTCAGTGGACACCACTTGCAAGCCAAACAGACGGCAGATGCAGAGAGCCCGTCGCCCCCCCTCGCCAAAAGCAGACAACCCTGGATTTATTTTCCTGCATGATTTGAAGTGTTGAATAAACGCTGAAAGCGCAAGCATATTTGACCTTTCTTATGTTGTTAAAAGTATTAAGAACATGAAAAAATACATTAAGGTACATTTAGAACAGAAAAAAATGTGCCAAACAAATTGCGATTAATCGCGAGTTAACTATGGACAAAATGCGATTAATCGCGATTAAAACAATTGATCGTTTGACAGCCCTAATATATATATATATGTATATATATATGTATATGTATGTATATTTGTTTATGTGATATGATATTATGTTATATTATATTATATATGACACAAGAGCCTTATATAAATATATTTTTTGCCCTACTATTGATAAAGCTAAAACCAGTGCAAGTAAATAGTCACCTTTGTTCTTGTGTCTCACATGCACTAGATTGTTGTTTTTGTTTGAAATAATATGATGAGTAGTCACAGCAATGACGTACTTCTCCTCTCAGCTTTTCATTATATAATAGCAGTTTTCCAAGCTTTGAACAAATGATCCACCATCTCAACACTGATTGCTGTTAAACATGTCTTGAGAGTATTAAATGTGGCTGTGCGGTTTTATTTAATCTTTTTTTTTTCTTCCAGTTGAAAATGAGGGCACATTGAAGTACTTGGCAAGTGTTTATGCCAACAACCACCCCAAGATGCACCTCGGGGAGACTGGATGTTCAAATAATGGGCAGAGTATGTAATTTAAGTACTATGAATAATTCTTGTTATATTGGTCATTAATGAGATGTAAGCGGTTAAAAAACAATGGAACTTTTCTGTTGCTCAGTAGGCAACATCCCAGATGGAGTCATGAGGGCAGCAGAGAGGCTAAGTCACATGGGGAGCATGAAGGTAAGTCTCTCCTCAGCAATGTCTTTGATAGCAGCTGCTGCAGTCAAAATGGTCTCCAGGCTACACTACATGGTGTTTTTATCATATGAACTGAAAGAAAAGAGCTCACTTCATTTTGGGGATTATTTTTGCAAAATGCTGTGTACTGACAGCTTGTCCAACACTTTTGAGATCCTGAATGTTAGTTTAGAGATATCTGTCAAATCAAATGAGTAGTAAAGCAAAGGCAGAAATGGACCTGTGCTCCAGTACTGCCTCATGTGTCATCTTGTGTCTACGTGTCTTCCTAGGACTTCAGTATGGACTTTGGTCACTGTCCAGAAATCACAGTGTATACTGGCTGCTGTTTGTACCCTCCTGCGGAGCAGCTGGCTACACTCTGGGCTGAGAACAAAAAGCCTCTCCTCAGCATGTTGTTGGAGGTATGATGTGAGATATTATCAGCACAACATGGAGACGTTTAATGGACATTTTTAACAATTGTGTGACTTGTGTACTTTAACTAATTTTATTTTAGATATTCAAAATATTTAAGATTATTATCATCATATATCCTTCATTTTCTCTACATTTCTACCTATCTAGGTCCATAAAGGGGTGCGTGGTGTGGTCAGGGACAAGAGTGGAAAGCCTATTGTTGGGGCGATCATCGTACTGAATGGGGGAGTGAGAGTCTTTACTGTAGAGGGCGGATACTTCCATGCACTCCTGGCTCCTGGCAACCACAACATTGAAGCTGTCGCTGATGGCTACCAACAACAACGAAAAGAGGTACACGGTCATATACCTACCATGTATTATGTGGGCCTACAGTGTACTAGCTTTCAGGCAGATGGCCATGAGTGGAATAAATCCAGTTTATAGTGTATTATTTATTCATAAATTCATTACATTTTTTTGTTATCTTACAATTCAAATGTTATTTATCTCGGTACTAAACATGCACTGCATCTGGGGATGCTGTGTAAAATAAGAGGCTCAAAGTTTCTGGTTTTGAATGTAGATTTTTATGCAACTGTTAGAAAACAGAGCTCCTGATGCAACCACATGTGCTCAGTTGAACAGGGAGCGATCATACAGTACACTGCATTATTGAAGTGGTTGGCAGGTTTTCAAACAAATTATTTGATGATGATGATACTTTGGAGTAGGACTGCACAATTAAATAATAAAACAGCCCCCAACAAATGTCAATTCATCATGATCTGAAGTTATTTCAGTGAAAATAAAAATTGTGAATCAGAAAGGGCCGTGAATCAAATCTCGATCAGAGTATCTTTCCAATAGTAAATCTTTTACCTTATGGTGTAGCCCTACTTTCTCAGTTTAGGCAGATATAAAAAACAATTATAATTCCAGCTTTTGCAGATTTGGGCTTTTTGGTTTGCGTGATTTGATTTTTTCAACAAACATTTGAAATGTAAATTCAGCAACTAAACAATTCAAGGAAAATAAAAATTGTGTAAATCAAGAGTCTGTGGGAGAATATCATTGTGGTTCTCCTTTACCCTCCATGTCTATGAAAGGTGTAGAACGAAGCACACAAAATCTCTCTATCACCTCCACCTTTCCATTTGGCTGTTCTGAAATCTGAAGTGTGGGGTAGGCCAGCTCTTTAAACAGATGTTCCTTAATGTGACGTCCCAACTCAAGACTGTAGGCTTCGAGTTTCCAGCTAGGACTAAAGAGCAGGGGATCCACCACTGAGTGATACGTCTGCTGGTACTCTGGTATGGTGAAGCCGTGGATCATCAGAGGTCCTGGCTGACTAGCTGACACAGTCCTCTCTTCAGTAGTAAGGGCTCTGACGCTGTGGGGCATGTTGAGATCTGGAAGAACAGCTGCATTCCTTATATACCTGTCCTCCAGGGGTTTCTGGGTGTCTGCGTCACTCTTCTCACATACAAGGTCCAAATCATTAGTTGGGGCCAACATGTATTTTCTCTCTTTAATAGTCTCCCCATATTTCTTAGGACATCGAATGCTCTGCCTCAGACCATAGGGACGCATTTCGTTCCTCTGGAAATTAAAGTGACAGTAGTGTTAGTTGACTTGGATGCCTCTGTTCAGGTTCTCCTTTGACTTGATGTCCCAAAACAAGCAGCAAAGCATTTTTTTGCTCAAGAAAGAAATTATGAGGAGCAGTTATCAAGAGGAGCACTTACTCTTTTGCAACAATTCTTTGGGTGTGTGTTCAGACCACATCGCTGAATCACATGGATAGAAATCCTTGTTTCCCAAGCTTTGAATCTAATTTCCTCATTTTTTTTTAACTGCACTTAAATAACAACACTGTGAATAAATGAGATGCACTTCTCTTCCTGTGGAGAAAAATCAAGCAATTTACAAGAAGTAAATCCTGAGTTTCTTGGAAACTACCTCTCAGAAGATCAGCTGAGTAATTTTAGATTTTTTTGGACATACAAGACAACCTGCAGCAGATTATACTAAGCAATCACACCTGTAGGTGAGGCTTTCTAATGAGGTCATTAATGACACCACCTCTGTAGGGAGCTGTAGCAGACAGTCAGATGCCTTCAAGCTTTGGAGAAACAGGCAGAATGGATGAGACGATGTGGTAAAACTAGATTTCTTTTCTTTTTGTTGTAATGTTCTTTTCTCATCAGTGTTGGTGAAATTCCAGAAACAAGTAATCATTGCCACAGCTTTTAGGACACATATTGCCTTGCAACAGTTTATATTCAGAGGCTTCCACACCCAAAGTAATTATTGAAATAAAGAGTTTGATTCTGATCTTTCACTTAGACCTCCCCCATAAAGAAAGTTGCTGGAAGCCTTCCTAAGACACAGTCTTTTTTAATAGAAAAATGTTTTTCTGTGTGGCAGGTCGTGGTGTCTTCCTATGAAGCTGCCATCTCTCTCATCATTGAGTTCGACATGGACAACAGCATCTTCGGCCTGCCCAGAGAGTTTGTGGTGGCCAGTGCAGGTGAGCATGTCTGTGAAGAGGTCTTTTGTAACCAGTGTAGACTATATGCATCATGTGATCTGTCCGCAATAAAATGAAGCCACTAACAGATTTTTTATTTTTTTTTATTTTGGTTACTGTGATGTGACTGTGTGTGTATTCCAGCCTAGTAGTTTTACATTGATCTGTTTTGATTTAATGTAGCTAAAAACTGTTTAATGCTTTGTTACTGTATTTTGTTTTAAAATGTAAAGTTAAACTTTACATGGCAGAATGCAAATGTGAGAAACAAAGTGTCACATTTTAATGAAAATAAATCAATAAAATGTATGCCATCAAACTTAATTGCAGTCACATCTATTAGAAATGTTCTTTTTCTCAAGTCTTTCAATGTTCTCCCAGCTACAAACTGTATGTAATATGCTGTCAAGCTGACTTGTGCATTTTTCTTCATCTTTCCAGCGGCTTCCATGACAGCGTTGGTGGTAACAGCGTGCATCATCTGGTGCGTGTGCGCAGCTAAGTCCAATCGTCAAAAAGACGGCTTCCACCGTCTGCGGCAGCACCGTGACGATTATGAAGACGAGATCCGGCTCACCTCTATGGGCTCCAAGAAGTCGCTGCTTGCCCATGAGTTTCAGGACGAGAGCGAAAGTGATGAGGAGACACTGTACGCCAACAAAATCTGAGGTGGAGCGTTGCACTAATTCGACTGGTGGCTCACTATTGTTTTGATTTCCCCGTTAAATTTAACCCCTGGCCTAAGGACCAGGTTGAACTCTGGGCTGAAAGACACTTTGTTCTGTTGTACCAACAAGCTCTGAGGGGTCACTCAGTCATTAGTGCTACTAAATTCAGAAAACACAAAGGAAATCCTGCTGGTGTCTGGACTGAAGGGCTGGATGTTTTTTTTTTTTGTTTTTTTTTGCTCCATCTCTACCTGACTGGATCAGGAAAAGAAGACAAAGAGGGTCATTTAAAAAAACAAAGAGGAAGAGAGAAGATAAAGCTTGGTCCACTGTGGCCCTCATCCATCCAGGTTTCGAATCCTGCAGCTTTTTTTCATTTCCGAGCCACTCAAAAGTGCTCTTTTTAAGACCACTACCTGTCCTGCCTGGCTGAGGGGCTCCAGCTGATAAGTCCAAATAAACTCTTGTTTAGTGGATGTGTAATGAACTCTGGATGAAAGTGCTCAATCTCACACAATCTCCCCACTGATATCATGCATTTCTTTCAATACTGCTTTGAGTTAGGAAATTGAAATATTTTCTTTTATCCACGACAGCGTAGCCACGATGAAGTGTCCGAGCCTTTGAGAGACTGAATCCAATACCGTGCCTTGGCCTCTTTAAAGTTTACAGTCCGCTCGGGCTGTAGTGTGTGTGTATGACAGCAAGCAGCAACTTAGTGAATAGATTATATTCGGTCCATGCTGGGATTTGATCCATCCTATACTCAGGTGGTAGGAAAAGATAGAAATTATGATAAATGGACTGCTGAGTTCCAATGTTGCACTGTTTCTGCACAGATGACTCAAGGCTGGCTGGCCTGGGTTCAGTAGTTTTGTATTTTTCCTGTGAGTCAATGTGTTGGCCAGAATCATAATAATGCTTTAAAGCATCAGGGAGAATCTGTTACCAATGAAATGCTTGAATGAAACCCTTTCCCAGTAAGTGCAGGGTGCTCTCATGTATGCATGGAGGTCACTTGCACTAAATTAGAAAGCAAGGATTGTCCCATATCATTGTCCAGGAAAATAAAACTACGAATCTCGAAATATGTAATCATAAAAAGAATGTATTATTTTTCCTGTTTTTTTGTTTTCATTATAGGTTTCAAACTGTCTGTACATGGAAAGTTGCTGCTGACTTTCTTGCATGTCACATTGAGTCTGTTGTGCATTCTTACCGTATCTATAATTTCTCACTATAAGGAATATCAAGCCTGTTTTCATGTGTGAAGTGTGAGTGTGAACTCCCCCACTAAACAAATGTTTTGAGTGCAAAAGTCACTCCAGGTTTGTCCGTCCAGTAATGATCACTATGAATCAATATCAGAGCCACCCAATCACCATGATTTAAAGGTCCAGTGCTAAGAAATTAATATTTTTACAGCCCCATCAGAAAAAAGGGTATATAGATCACAATCCATTTGATTGAGAGATGAAGCTGAAAGGGGCTGCGCAAAATGTTTTAAAAAGATCACATTGAGATTATTTAGACAGATTTTTGCATCACACTTTTCATACAATTATTGAAATTATGAAGATGTGACACTTGTTGGGGTCTGTACCAAACATTCTTTTTTACTTCTGAAGAAAAGAACTGTAAGGCAGGGTGTCTCTGCAGAACTCCAGACTTCATTATAAGGCTGTTTTGTCACCCAATTTCCTTGTTTTCTGAGAAAAAATTGTGCAGCTCTTGTTAAAAGCAGCAAAAATTCTAGTAAGTGGACCCTTTTTTTAAATTGAGACTATTCCAAAATAGTTTAAAGATACTCAGAACATAGCTACCATTGTGGTGTAAATTTGACTTGATTCTTATGAGGTTTAATATGCAGCATCAAAGATGCATAATATACTTCAGACAGTTGACAGGGATGCTGAAAAGGAGGCTACAGATGAATTGCCCTAGTAGTTTTACATAAGGTCACAGTCTGGAGTGAAATTGTGAGTTATTCCAAGAATAAAAAAAAACGTGATATGTTTGTTATCCTGTGCTGAAATGTCCAACATGGCACAGAATTTAAATATCTTCACGCAAACCAGGTGAACTGCCAGGAACCAAAACGTGTGGTTTTCTTCACGTCAGAATCTACATTCCTAACAATTCAAATTCTTGCACTGGATCATTAAAGTCAGGTGAAAAACGGGGACTGCTATGCATGTTTGTCATCACATACATAAAACACGTTGACTTAAGAATTTGCCTTGATTTTCATTTACTTTGAGAAGAGATTCTTTGCAGCTCTCATCAGTGATGTTAAACCTGATATCTGTCCAAAGTGACAGTTTTGTATGTTACGTTTCTTATAATGTATCTGTGAGTGTGTGTGTATGGATTTTGAAAGTTGAGCGTGTGCCAGGCTCAAACAGTGTTGGTGAGAAGATTTTATATGAACTAGAATCAACTGTAAATAATGTTTGCCAATTGTGAATGGGGAGTGCACTTCATGTTTACCATGAATACGCACAAAAACTCATGAAACACAATGAAATAAAACATCTCACAACTCCTCTCGTTTCTTTGTTACGTACGACACTGATTGCATTTTTCTTCTAAAACAGATTGTCCAGCAGTGAAGGAAAGAGGAAACATTTAATCCCTGAGTCAGAATTCTTGTACAATTATCATTTAAGAATGGAGTTTACTAACTTTGAAAACTTAATCAGCTGAGTAAAATGTCATTTTCTTCTCTTTTGTGAGTAAAAGAGCTCCTCACAGGGGTTGAGACTCCAGGAATGTAGCACATACTGGTTAAAGAACAGGTAGTGTGACAAAGCCATATATTTGGTAATAAAGGGATCATTTGTCTACAATGTGGCCTTTCTTCAATTTTGAATTTCACCTTCACTGGCAGATAAGCTCAGAAAAAACACAACTATAGCAATGAGTGTATGTATAAGTATTGAAGAGACCCTCTATCCACTTTGTGTTTAGCACTGTACATTATGTAAATGAATTTCTTTTTAGATGATTGAATGTGTGGAACAAAAATATGAATAAAACTACAACAATTCCTAAAGAAGGATGGCAACAAGAGAAAGTTTAAGTAGAGGCATGGAGCTGATGGCTAAACAGGTCAAACAGGTCATCAATCCCTGGCTCCCTGTTTCCACACAAGGAAGACAAGATGCATCGAATCAAAATAGTACAAATAAAACTAAAGTCAACTCACTGTAGAACACAACTTGTTGACATTCATTAATAAAGTGGTGACATGTATCAGACCAACTGGGAAGTGGTGTGTGTATAAATGAAGTATAAAAGAATGACTGGTTTTAAAAAAAAATGCTGTTATTGATGCAAAATTGATATATTGAATCACACAACTGACAACATAAGTTACTTTAAACTAAACCAACAACAAAACATTACGAACTGTTGAAACTCAAGGTGAAAGCCTCTAGGTGGCGCTGTTTATATAAGTGTAGCTGGTGCTGGATGGTCCTGGGTGGTGTTGTGCCTGAGAGACTCTGCTGAGGGCGACAAACCTCATCAGCTGACATTAGTGCGTAAGATGACGTCTTCCACTGACGTATGACTCAACCCGGAACTGGGTGACGTCCCAGAATAACAAAGATGGCAGGAATAGGAAGCAGCAACTACTGGGAAGGTACGTGGGCAAAAAATGGTGTCGATTTACAGTAAACAGTGTTTGACACAGCGCGTAGTGCAGTATTCATAATGTCACAGATAACTTGCCGGTGTCGTTGTCGGCGCGATTTTCTCACAACACGCACAGTTTAAACACATACGTGTCTCTACAGCGACTAGCTAGCTAACATGAATGTTAACGTTGTTCTCTAAGCTGTTAAATCTGTGCCACCTCTCTAAACGGTTTATCAAGTAGACACACTCCGAGTCCATTGTGTCAGCTCTTTCACTCATTAGATGGTAATTTATATAAACCATTGTCCTCATTTCCCCCTCGGTTGATGTAATGTTTAGCCAGTTAGCTTGCTAAGCCAACGGTACAAGTTAAGGTGCTGTCACCTTAATATCTTGCTATTGGGTTTGGCAGCAAACTAAAAAAAAAAAAAAAAAAAGCAGTTGTTGGGTGTTAAAAGGTTGTTTTTTTTTTATGTGTGAATGTGTTACAGATCTGCGGAAGCAGGCCAGACAATTGGAGAATGAGCTTGACCTGAAGTTGGTCTCCTTCAGTAAACTGTGCACCAGCTACAGCAGCTCCAGAGATGGACGTCGAGACACGTAAGATCAACTGCACTGTAGACTCAACGACCGCCTGAAGTAAAAGTCTGTTTAGATCGTCAGTCATGGAGGTGATGCGGGTATGCAGAAGTAGCGAGGCAGAAGTAGCTTGACTGGATTTTACCAACCAATCTAAGTACACTCAGCAAGTCAAACTGCCTCTGACTACTACTAGGTAAACGAAGGCACCTGGTTGGGAATTATAGGTTGTGTTCCCTTGATATGATGGTTAAAATAGTCATTTTTAGCTGACCAATTGTGGAATAATTGATTAGGGAAACAACAGGAAATGATCGTACTTTTTGATAATCCATTAATCATTCCACCATTTCTGATTCCATCTTCTCAAATGTAGGGATTTCCTGCTTTTCTTTGTCAAATGTGACAGTCAACTAAATGTCTTTTTTTGTTGTTTATGAGGTAATCTTTGTTCTGGAAATCAATAGTTCCTTGATATTTAAAAAGCCAAATTGCTATCAGGAAAATATTTGTTAGAAGAATTGATAATGAAGAAGTGTTTGTAGCAGCCCTAAGTAATATAAGTCCTTCTTGTTTGTGTTAGAGCAGAAAGCGATCAAGAATCATGAAAGTACAAATTTGCACCAAGTTGTAGTGGACAGAGGGCTCGGGGATGTGGGTGAAGGCTTGTCAGCACAGGAAAGTGTTGGCTGCAGGAAGGAAGTTACATGAACAATACATAGTATCCATACTCCAAGGCTTTTGTTCACTAGCTGTAATATCCAAGTCAGGAGGGAAGTGAAGGAGGACTTCCTTATGGAGATCTTATCATTGTAACACTATAAGTGTTCCTTCTTTTAATTGAGCTGCTACTTATGAGCTTTGAGGACACCTTTGATTTTGTTTTATTTTGTACCAAGATTATTTTGCAATATAATATTTTGTTTTGGACATCGCTACTGTTAAAAATAGTTTCATGCTAAAAGTTCCTTTTCCAACATTATACAAATGAACACAAACAACTTAAAGTCGACTAATTGCACTCCATTCTTTATTTCTCCTCGTCAAGGTCAGACACCACCCCGCTGCTCAACAACTCTACCCAGGACAGGATGTTTGACACCATGTCGGTGGAGATCGAACAGCTGCTGGCCAAAGTAAGTAAATTCTCATGGGCCAGTGGCCCGTGAAAGGCCAGCGAAAAGACTGTAATAAGAACAGCACTGGATTTATGCCAAGGCTCTTGTCTTTCATCGAGTAAAGAGCAGACTGCAAGCTCCACTTCTCCACATGGTTTTTATTGGACCCCAGAAGGCTTGAGTGTATTTGATTTAGCTCAACATTCTGTGTCATACTTCAAAGGGCAGTTCAAAGGCAAACTTCAACTATTTTTACAATTGTTTAATCAGTTAAAGTTACTTTTGAAGAGATAAATTATCCCTGATTTCAACTTCTTAAATGTGAATATTTTCTGGTTTCCTTCCTCCTCTATGACACTAAACTAGATAAGTTGACTCGATTTCTTAGGCTTTGGGAAACACTGATCGATATTTTTCATCATTTTCTGGTGTATGTATATATATATATATATATATATATATATATACATATATATATTATATTTATATTTATATTTATATTTATATTTATATTTATATACATTTAAGACCAAACAACTAATACCAGGAAATATATATAAAAAAAAAACAGCTGTCTCATGATTGTAAAATTGTGCAATTCTGATCACAAAATGGCAGTGTGAGTGCCTCCCTGTAATCTGTTGCTTCATTTAGATATTCGGCCAGAAAAACACGTAGTATAATGTGTTTACTCTTGAACTGACGCATTTTGTGTTTTACATATGCAGCATATTTTATTGGGATTCTGTCCGGGTCTCTAAGTCATGTGCTGATCTTCTGGTTTCCCTAATGTCATTCCTGTCGATCTTTCCATGCATTAATTCTCCATCTCTGTCAGCTGACTGCAGTGAATGACAAGATGGCGGAGTACACCAACACCCCGGGCACGGCTTCTCTCAATGCTGCGCTCATGCACACTCTCCAGAGACACAGAGACATCCTACAGGTTTGCCATCTTATTCTTATCAATTCTCATCTTTTTCTGTACTCTTTATATGCTTAACATTACATTTTTTGTTTTCTTTAAAACATCAGTTTGGTTAAAGTTTGTGTTTCCTTTGGTTCTACGCAGGATTACACACATGAATTCCACAAAACCAAAGGCAACTTCTTGGCTATCCGTGAAAGGGAAGACCTGCTAGGGTCTGTCAGGAAAGACATTGAGTGAGTACACAGTCACATAATCCGGTTTACAGTTTCGGGAATATGGTCTTTGTAGTTTATTATTCACAATGTTAGGAGGATTCCAGTGCACAGAACTATTGATAACTCATTAAATCTATTGACTGGTGAGGGTTCAGGAAGTTGGTGGTCAGAGCGATCACATAGTGTCTTACTCTTTCGCTCACATCAGACTGTACATGGTGCTGCGTACAAAACAAACAATACTGTCATATGATGCATTGCTTCATGGCTTTGGAGGAATTAAACCTTCCGATCATTATTCACACTACCTCTGTGTTGTAGACCTTATTCCTTGGAGGGATAGTCGAACCTTGACTTCCACCTGGCACGCTCTTGAAAAATGTCGGCCATTAAAATCTCAGAAGATTCATGGGGTATTTGGCCTTGTGTTGAGAAAGTGTGTCCTCTCCTCAGATTGGCTCAGTCGTGAGTGAGTGTATTGAAATGAGATGGAGGCTCCCCCAGACCATGACTCGTGCTGTTTTTTTTTTCTTTTTTCTTTTTGTAATGGCTTATTGATCTTTAAGACACAGCAGACAGTGAGCACTGCGGGATTCCTATTGATCCCCCTCCATCCTGCAAGTATGCATATAGTCCCAGGATGAATCACGCAGCCGCACATGTTCCATAGGCCTTACGCTCACCTTATATCATAGTCTTTCTCATTAAGCTTTCATAAAGAAACATTCAAGTGAAACCTGTGCTGAAAAACTTTTACATGTGTGTGAGTGTCTTTTGTATTGAAGCCCTTACCAAACGAGATCACGAAATTGAGCATTTGACCGCTAGGTAAATCTCTCTCTGTATCGCAGTATAATGGAGTTTTTGGGTAGCCTTTCTCCCCTAATTACCAGGTATTTACCTGGAAAGTTCATGGTAACACAAAAGAGTTACTGGGTAATTAGTAATGGTAATAAGAAAGTAATTATAATACCTAGAAACACATTTTTGTTACCATATATTTACTGGGTAAATAGCTAGGACTGTAGCTACCTGCTTATTACCAGCAGTAATTACCCAATAACACACATAATTTACCACATAGTTACCAGGTGAATACCCAGCTTTTTGGCCATAGTTTCATTGTATTTACTTTCTTATTACGATTGGTAATTACCTAGTAACACTTTTGTGTTACCATGAATTTACCTGGTAAAATACCTGGTAATTAGGGGACTGTCAAAGAAAGGCTTACCAAGTTTTTAAATCTGGAGTCTGTAGCAACTTTCCCATGCTGGTGTACCAGCAAATACTGATGTGTATTTGATATGTTTTATGTCAGTTAAGACTGTTAAGCCAGAGCTTAAACCGTAAGAATCCAATTTTTACCAAAAATCTCAGTTCTCAGCACTATGAAAAGGCAGTAAAGCACCTTGCCAAGTTTAGTTATGGACTGATCTGGTAGAAAGATTGTTAGTTTTGAACTATCTCACGTCCCGGTGGTAAGAGGAAACGCATACAGTTTCAGCAAGGGAACAGATTTTGACACGACACCAGCATACTCTACTGAGTGAATGTCCGTCCGTTCACTCTTGTTTTACCTCGGTTTCTGTCTCCCTCTTCGCCTTCTTTGCGTCCTCTTTGTGTCCTCCATCAGCGACCTAGCAAAACCATGCTTCTTCCTGTTTTTTGGTCGCGAAATAGTGGACACGCTCCCTTTGAGCCATGATTTGTCCTTTGATTTGACCTGAGAAAATCCAGCCCAGTGGTAGACAGAATAGCATAGTGAAAGCGATGCTTCTAGGGGACCAATCTATGCACAGGTGGTGTCATTTTTCTACTACCATCACACTGTGCAATCAGTATTTACTCCAGAATGATAAGATAAGCAAAAAGGTTCAGTTATCAGTTTAAGGCACAAAGCTGATTATTGGCAAATGTACTCCGCTCATGACTCAGACCCCTGAAAAGCTGTTTAGTTCAGTCTACAACAGTGTAGTTGTTCATGTCACTTCTGCATTAAATCATTCTGTTCAACTGGGTTTAATCCAAAAACAACTGCTCCCAGAGACTTGATGAGAGCACATCTACATACAGAGATATGTACAGATAGTCCAAGTTATGTTAACCTATTTTAAGATGTATTTGTATTTTATATTTTGGTAATGATGCAACACCGAGCCATTACCTAATGATAATTTCTAGTCGCAGCTGCACACAAGCAATCAAATCTTAACTGTGTATCTGCTCAGTTAGTAACATCCCGCGAGTTCAGAACCACATGCAACAGTTCACTCAATCTTCTCATTAAATCACATTGCTAAGGAGTGACACTGACCCTACTAATAGGCTCCGTGCTGATGAATTCAATGCATAGAAATGAGCCGGTGTTGTTGACCCTGTGCTCGGCCTAACGATGACTAATGTGCCCAGAGGCTGCTAATGAGGGAATCGTCTGAGCTCACAGGTAGAGGAATTACAACTGCTGCTGTTATGGTGCTGTGTGATCAGACATTAGAGCGTCTAACCTCCTTCATTGACCTTTTGCTGGTGGAGCATGGGAGAGTGATAAGATACGACTTAAGAATATATCGACGCAGCCATATCCTGCACAGCTGGAAGGCTAGCTTATTGTTTTTTTTTAAGACTCGAGCTGTTTAACTGCCTTGACTGTGATGGACTGCGACCATACTTGTTACCACAAACACACTTCTCTTCTGATCTGGGAGGGAAACAAAGAAAATCAGTGATTGCAGTTTGCAGTGGCTCCACGACAGGAAAAAAAAATGCATTGTAGAAAAACTTAAACTACAAAGATATTTTCTAGATGACTTAAAGTCTGAAACGTTAGAATTTGCAGCTTCAGCTTCATCATAAAAGATGTAAATGACAGTTTTATATGGAGAGAAATGTCTCAAAAATGATCCGTAAAAGATTTCCAAACGTGTACGGGTGTTATGCTTAATTTTGGGGACTTGTGAAAGTGTGTTCCAATTTCACACAAACACCAGCAACATGAACAAACGTTGCACAGTTTAACAAATGCACACATCACTTCCTGAATAAATGTTCATTATTGTTGATATTTCATACACATGTACAACAATGTACACATTTTTAATTGGTATTTTTAATTTAGATAATTTAAAGACTCATTTCTCTCTATATATAATATATTGCAGATTAAACAAAATGTCAGGTTCAGTTTGCTGTAAAATTTGTCAGCTGTCCTGCCATTGATCCAGTGATGGATGTTCCTGCAGCAGCTGAGCCTTTTGTCCCTGTTGTCAGGTAGAGGGCAGTAGAGATCTTGGGCATGGAGTAATCCGCACCAGGACGCTGCTCACTGTACATTCTTATGTGTATTCGTGTTGTTAATATTGCACGCACACGCACACAAAAAAATCCATACTGATTAAAATAAATATCACACACTGCCTCATTTTAAATAAGCAGTATGACATTTTATCAAACAGTGTGTCAATCTTCAATCTTTCAGTGTGCTCGCAGACACTGTCAACAATACGTATTCTCATGCACACGCACACTAACGGCAGCACCATTCATAACAGCAGAATGGAGCAGAGCTGAGCGCAGACCCAACGCTCCCGCTGCTCATGCTTTGATTCTAAATGTCAGCAACAAAAGTGACAGCTCGCCTGTGATTTACATTGGTGCCCTTTTAAAAAAGCCTTGCTGGAGTGATGAAGCTGGCTGTCAGTGCAGGCAATTCTAGCCCCACGAAGGCATCAGCACTGCTGGTGGTGGGGAGCTCAGCTCGAGCTCGACGCAGCCACCGTGGAGTTATGTTGTCAAAGATATCGACGTATCGATGCAATCAGAATGTTTGAAACAGTTTCAATACTCATTTTCTGCAGTATTGATACACAAGTACTAGCTGTCTGTGCTTTCCCGCTCCCCTGCTCTGCTGCAGTGCCCACATAGCCTTGCTTCTCCCTGTGGTATTGAAATAGAAACATTTTTTAAGGTATTGTATCAAAATGAGAAATTCCAATATTGTCACAACACTGCTGTGGACTGTGCTGTGTGTGCGCACTCAATAAAGCATTTCCATTAAACGGCTTCAGATGGCGCACTGGAGATGAAGTAGGCAAATTTGTTCTTGGACTGCTCACAGAGAGCTGGGTGGGGTAGAGTGTTTATGGTATAGACGCGTGCATACTCTTATGTTTCCCTCCCCTGCTCTTTATCTTGTTCTCGCCCAACAAGAGGGTCGGGCTGTGTTAAATGACCAGAAACCCGGGAGAGCAGCAGCAGCAGCAGCAGGAGTCGGCTGCTCAGGGAGGCTCATAGCTCGAGCTGCATCTAGCAAAAGAGAATGGATGTGATGTGTTCGCTGTGTGATGGTGTAACAGCCCACCATTCACTTTGACTGCTTTGCTACCAGATAGAGCACACTGTTACTGCTCCTTTTGTTAACGTGAGATTGTATGGTACTATCAATATGGGGATGAACAATCGTAAGCATAATGCAAAATCAATAGTTTATTTACCGTTCTCACCTTCCACACACCCAGTCTGAACTGTTTTTACAGGAGAAGGCTGAGCAGCTCCTTTTGCCCTTTCACACTGCCTAGTATGGCATTTTCAGCTGTGTTGAGGCTGCATAGCTGTGATTTTTGTCCATTGCTGGCTCGTAGCAGTGGAGAACCCAGCTGGTTCACCCTGGTTTGGGACAAGATTACCATCTCTGTCCTTCCAAGTTGCGGGTGACCAGTGAGAAGGCAGCATTTTAAAAAAAATAGCTTTTTATGTGAGGTGGTTCGTTCCACTCCCACAATCCTGTTCTCTCTTTCAACCAGCCAATAGCAGTCTGTTCTCTGATCTGCTACACGTCGACCATACATGATGTTGCGTTAAGCTACTGCTAATGCAAACTGAATATTTCCTGCTACTGCTGCTTGCTTTACATTGAAAGCTTTCCATTGGTGAACCACAAAAAGGCTTTTACTGTATGGCACACAGTGGTATTAGCGTCAACTGCTATTTGATCAAAGTTGGTCTACATAGCGGTTAAACCAGTGCTTTTTGTCAGTGGATCAGATTAAATATCACATGGAATAGTAAAAGAAGTAGTAGCCTTGGTGAGATCGTTGAAAAAAGAGCAGTAGGCCACATGTGTTCACAGTTTTTGTGAATCAGCAAAGCTCCAGCACACCATTGAAGTGAGCTGTTATGTAGAATGGAAATTCACATCTTGACCATAGGTGGGCGTCTTCAAAGAGCTTTTCTAGACTAATGGCCCTCGCACTCGGTCTGTTGGGCATTTTCACAGCCATCAGTGGCTCAAGATGGCTTTGACTCGTAAGTGAGAGACATCACTCTGATTGGCTGTTCAGGTAACTTTATCAGTGCACGAAAAGAGACACAAAAGGAAAAGGGGAAAGCTCCTTGTAGGCGGCTGCATATATGAAAAAAAGCACCTAACCAAGAAAAAATTCTAACAAAAGGTTTCTCAGCTGTTTTTTGTAATATTGGGTGTCCTTAATAACATACTAAAAGTTTACCAAAGTTTGACTACTAGAAAGGTGTAATTTTCAAGATGGCGTCCAAGATGGGCAGGAAGCCCTTAAAATATCCTAACTCCTTCATTATTTGACCTAGCCAAGTAATATTGGTGTCTAACCCCATGTTTTCTGGGTCTATGAATCCATTAGATTTGTCTAAATTGCACTATCATGATTACATACTTATGGAATACATGATTTTGTGAGATTACTGTAAGATTTTATCTTTCTTTGGGGTGAACCAGAGATGTTAACGATTTAGCCTATGTCATGTAACTCCTACTTAGTGGTTTTTGGACACATACCCTTTTTTTGCTAAAGCACAGACTTGACATTCAATATAAAAGTTATTGCACCCAAAAGTAACTTAAATTGGATTTGTATAACTTTGATCATAAACAACTCTGAATTAACCCAAACTGAGGCCTGTGTGTGAACCCTCTAAAATGGTCACTCATTTCAATTTGAATAAGGTAATACATATGTAATGCATCCTCTAAGTTTTTGAGTCTAAAGGTGGCATTATAAACCCAACAGAACTAAATTCACAATTTTCAGCAATTCAGAAGATGGAGGAAGAGAATGCTGACATTTGATATTGCTTGCCGAATTGAATTTTAATTATAGCACAAATGTCTTATTCTCAGACAAATGCTTAGTGTCATTTTATGCAGGCCAGCTGACAGTCTTGCCTGGGCCCAGGATGAGATAATCTTAGATGGGCCCCCCACCCCCAAATCTCTCCTTTTCCCTTGCTCTTCCTCTCCTCTGCCCTTCCTCTCCTCTCATCTCCTGTCCTCACATCTTTCTCTGCAAAAGTGACAGGCATTGACAATAATCGTTAACATTAACAAACTACTCATAAGCTGTTATAGACTCTTAATATGCATTGGAATTCTGACACTAGCAGGAAATAAATGAATATTTACCATTGTATTTTAGGCTACTGCTGGTGTGACATGTTTAGATTTCTAGTTGGCCATAATGCAGGATCACTGAAATTAAGTGTGTGATCAGTCTCTGATCCACCCTGCTCAGAATCTCTGACAGGGCAGTGCCCCCCTGCATCTCTGTGACTCTCTCTCTCTCTCTCTGTCTCTTCTCTTCACCGGTAGCCTGACTCTGTCCCTCCGTTGCGTGGCAGTGGGCCCCTCCCACATCACTGTGACGCGCGCGCTCTCTCTTTCCTCTCTCTCACCAGTAGCCTGACTCTGTCCCTCTGCTCCGGGGCCAAACCATTTTTGTGTTGGGGGTGAGGGAGGTTCTTGACCAATATTTCAAGGACAATTAGGAAGAAAAAAAAAAAAGCTTTTATGTACATCAAATAATACATATTTTTTTCCACAAATAGGCCTATTTTATTTGTTTTATTTTTTTAATTGTTCCATCATTTAACGAGGTCCCAGTTATGAACCCCCCCCCCCCATTAGCGGGCGTGATTTTATGTGGGTGTCAAAAGAACATTAGACATATTTCAAATGCATGAAAAAGGCCAACAGTATGAGTATGTTAAGAGTTGATGACATTGTTGAATTTGCTTGAGGAAAAAGTACACTCCAAATGAAATTTTGACGATGAGTCATGTTGTTGTAAACCAAGAAACTTGCCCCATTTGCTGTAAAGAATTAAGAGATGGTTCTGATGTGGTTGAGGTTCATCAGAAGGGAGCTGATGGAATCAACAGTGCAAGTGTACAAAGAGGCGATGACGTACACATTTCCGCTGGTGCAATAGTACACTCAAAATGTCGACAGAAGTACATAAATAAAAAAGACATTAAAATCCAACAAGACAATAAAGCTGAGCCACCAAAAAGAAGTGCCAGAGTAGCAACTGGTCCTTTCAACAGCCAAACCGATTGTCTTTTCTGTGGGACTACGATAACACATGGAAGTAAAGACACAAGTAGTGTTAAGACCTATACGCTTGCAGAGTCCATTCTTGAGTGTTGTGACAATCGTGCAGATCAGATCAATCAATGTGTTTACCACCACTTATGCAGTAGCAGTTTTCGTAACGGATATAACATACCGATACAGTTCCATAAAGACCCAGAGGCAAAGCGTAGAAAGTCTGGCCTGCCCAAAAATGAAGATCAGGAGCAGGCATTCATGAAAGTTTGCTCTTACCTCGAGAGTAATGATGAGGAACAGTTGACAATTACACATCTTCGAGACAAAATGAAGGAATCTCTGAGAAACCCAGATTCTGAACCATAAGTAAATAAATACCTCAAGAGAAAATTGAGAGAACAGTACGACGACAACATACATTTCACTGAAGGGGAAGGCCTCCATGACATAGTGACAATGAGAGAGAAGACATCACAAATACTACGATCTTATTTCACCAAACAAGAAAAGGATGAGGAATCCCAGAAACAAGCGATCATTCAAACAGCTGCGCGATTGATCAAAAGTGATATCAAGTCCAACATCCTGTCCGTTACGGATCAGTATCCGAGCACAAAGTCACTTGAGCTTGACTCTGCCCTTTCGTTTGTTCCTGACACTCTCCGTACACTTTTGAATGGTCTTTTTGTGGGTAAGGAGACAAGCCGAAAGGTTGCAGGAATTGGACAGGCAATTGTCCAGGCAGCACGACCACGTGCTGTGATAGCTCCATTACAACTTGGCCTTGCAGTGCAGGCACATCATATGTATCGGTCACAATTCCTGGTGGATACCCTTCATGGAATGGGATTTGCTTCATCGTACAAAGAAGTTTTGCGTTTTGAAAAGAATGCAGCAGATTCAATAACCCCAGATATGTTAGCTGATGACATAGATGTGCTGGACATGACGCTTCTTTTTGCTGGGGACAATGTTGACCACAACATCCTTACTATTGATGGTAAGGGGACCTTCCACGGAATGGGAATCATAGCAGCAGTCACTCCAGGGCGAAAAAAGGGCCGTATCATTCCAAGGAGACACATTACCAACCTAGATTTTGCAGTGCAAAGTAAAATCCCACTCATCAAATATCGCTTTGTGAAAAATGTGCGCCAAACCATCGTGTTCAACGACCTCCCAGCACTGATCAACTGTGACAGAACAGTTGATGTCCTGTGGGAGCTCTCACTGAACTTCAAACAAGAAACCCCAGGGTGGCAGGGAATGATGCATATCATTCATCAAGGACTAGAACATCCAGGCCAATCATCAGTTGTGTTCTTGCCAATGATTGACATGTACTCTGGAGACAAAACATGTATTTTGTCCACCTTGGATTTTGTTTGTGACCTGGCTATCAAACACAATGCTCCACCCATTATTACGTTTGATCAGCCACTGTACTGGAAAGCAGCAGAGATCATCATTGATGCACCAGAGAGTAGTCCCCTGAAAAGCATAGTCTTAATGCTTGGAGGTTTTCATACTTTTATGAACCTACTTGGTGCAATAGGTACAATGATGGAAGGCACAGGACTCAGGAACATTATGAAAGTTGTCTATGGATCAAATGCCGTCCAGCACATGTTGACTGGAAAGTCAGTACAAAGAGCTTTTCGTGGACATCTGCTGGTGGACAGATGTCTCAATCACCTGGTTGTGTCAGAGCTGCAGGAGGATGACTCACAGTTTGAGTCTTTGGTGAACCAAGCTGGAGAGATGCACTCATCCATGATAACAAAAGAAACAACTTTGAAGAGTGCTGCCGCATCAGATATGCTGAACCAAATCAAGGAAAAGGTGGACACGAGGAGGGCAGACCTTAGCACAAGGTCAAAAACCAGCCGGCTGTGGCTAAACTATCAGAAGATGCTGCAGACAGCCCGAGCTCTGATCAAAGCAGATCGAACAGGATCTTGGAAGATGCACTTGCGCGCAATGTTGGACTGTCTGCCAATATTTCCCGCCGCTGGGCACTACAACTACCTGAAATTGGCATATTTCTACCTTCAAGAAATGTGCCAACTCGAGACCAAACACCCTGATGTACATAACAAATTTTCCAGGGGTTTCCATGTGATCCGCCGCAGCAACCAGTACTGGGCAGGCCTTAGCTCTGACCTTGTCATCGAGCAGACATTGATGCGATCCTTGAAAAGCAGTGGAGGCTTGACCCATGGAAGTGGAATTACTCAAGAAATGCGAGCATTGTGGACCCTGTCTACACCCATCACATCTGAATACAACAACGCCATGCAGGAATTCAGTGACCTCATCTACACGACCAGTGAGCAGCACAGATTTGTTGATCATTGAAAAGATGATTGGAAAACCCGTTTTTGGAATATCCTTCAAACGGAAAGACCGGGCAAAAACCCTTGCAGATGACTTCACCATCAAAGTTGCCCAAGAACGAACCATTGATCCTGCTTTGCTGTTCCAACGGTTTTGATCATGTCGAAAACTGGACAGTTTTCACTGGAAGATGTTATGAGCTATGAGCTCTGCTCATTTCCTGCAGCCCTGTTTGAAGGCAAGGAAATCTTCCATAAAGCCAACAAGCCCCAACTCGGGCAGGCAGTCATTGAGTTCTCAAGCAAGAAATCTAACAAAACTGTCCTGGATTCCATCCCACCAACTGAGCATTATGTCCTTGACGGTGGCTCCCTGGTTCACCGCGTGGCATGGAAAAAGGGTGACAATTACGGTGCTATTGCACAGTCATATGCAGACTTTACCATACGGCATTATGGTAAAGCAACAGTCGTTTTTGATGGTTATAGCGAAGGTCCTTCCATCAAAGACAATACGCATCAGAGACGTGGTGAAAACACGCACCCCATCGTTAACTTCAATGCAGAGACTGAGTTTGTGGGGAGAAAGAATGATTTTCTTTCCAGATCTTGCAACAAACAAGGACTGATCAATCTTATGACCAAAGAGCTGGAGAAAAAGGGCTGCACTGTTATCAGTGCATCAGGTGATGCAGACGTGGACATTGTCAAAGCGGCAGTCAAGGCCTCAGAACATCAGCCCACAACCTTGATAGGGGAGGATACAGACTTACTCATTCTTCTCCTCTACTATGCTGGGATGAACAATAGAGGCCTCTATTTTCGTTCAGACAAGTCCGCAGCTACTAAAGTGTACAACATCACTGAGATGAAACAAGTCCTGGGTAGTGACTTGTGTTCCCAGTTGCTGTTTATTCACGCCTTCACAGGATGTGATACAACTTCACGCATTTTTAGTGTTGGCAAACAGACAGCATTCCATAAACTTGTGAATGGGGATTCAACCATCCAGTCTTGTGCAAATGTGTTTCTGCTCCCACATCAAGCAAGGAATGTCATAGAGGACCATGGGACCAAGGCAATGGCAGTGTTGTTTGGTGGAAAGAGTACCGATTCACTTGCCTCTTTGCGCTACAACCTTTTTAGCAAGAAAATCGTTACCGCCAAATCATTTGTTACCCCAGAACGTCTGCCTCCAACTGACTCCTCAACCAAATACCACTGCCAAAGAGTTTACTTCCAGATCATAGTGTGGATTGGGAAGGAAGGTGACATGAACACAGTAGATTGGAGAGAGAAACTGGTGGACAACCGGTTCCTGCCAGTTATGACCAGTAAGACTGCTGCCCCAGAAAGCCTCCTGCAGATGATCCACTGTAATTGCACAACTGCCTGCCGAACACAACGGTGCAGTTGCAGGGCATATGGATTACCATGCATGCCTGCTTGTGGACCATGTCAAGTTGGAAATTGTGAGAATCACTGTGATCAACCTCTATGGGAGGAAGAGTGTGACGACTAATAGTAAATCTAGAGAAGGTCACAGTGCAAAAAAGTATTTAGAAAATGTAACCAGAATAAGAGGAAACAACTGAGGAAAATATAACAAGATATGTATAAATAAGAAAAGGAAAAAAAAATATATAAAAAACATAAAACATAAAAAATATTCTAAAAAAAATACAAAAAAAATAAAACACACACAAAAAAAAGGGGTTAGCGGTACTGAGCCTTCACGTGGCAGCCCTGTTTTGACTAATTTTACAGTACCACACAGTTCTAATTAATTTATTCTTTATTTGAATCAAAAGAATGTTCATGAACCACAGAAACCACCAACACTAGGCAAAACGATATGAGAAAAGAGAACTATGCAATTATTTGAATGAAATTGTACTTATTTTTCACATAAATAGGCTTGTAACCAATTGCTTTAATATATAACTGTACTTTTAATCACTTATCTATCATACAAAATGCTAATTAGAATATTACATCGCCAAAACATGTATCAGGCACCAGTGTTCCTGGTCTAGGAGGAATACAAAGGAGTAATGGTCATTTTGAGGACCTGACGGCCGCCATTTTGAAAATGGGGCCTTTCTTGGAGTCAAACTTTGGTAAACTTTTAGTATGTTGTCAAGTACATCTGATACTACTGTAAACCACTGAGAAACCTTTTGTTAGATTTTTTTCAGGGTCAAACCATATATGCAGCCGCCTATTGAGCCTGTTGCTCTAGTATCCATGATTTAAACAATTTAGCAAAGTTTCTCCTTATTTTTTCACAATTAGATGTGGCTATATTATTAAAACGTATGTATTTATAACAACAGATTGTATATCACTCAGGCGCATAACGTACAAGCTCGTTGGCTGCATACTGTAGTCTTTCCTGTGTGTTCAGTTGCAGCTTTTTGGGGTGAGACCGCGGGAGTGTAGTTCCTTGGTGTCAGTTTGATGTGTCAGCGGCTGCAGACAGTTCAGTTTCTCCCAATGAAAAAAACTGGCCCACCATGTATACCCTGTGGTCTTTTGTCTGTGGATGAGGTAAAGAAAAGGTGATGGAATACTTTTGACAGCTCTTTTTCTGACAAACTGTTGGAAACAGTGACAATTATCAGCAAAAACTACGGCCAGTGGTCAGGCTCGAGGCTGTCATCTGTCCGTCAACTGTCATCTTGGTCGACCATGATCCCTGAAATAACACTTCAGATATGGTTGTGAGATATTTCCTTATTGACTGAGATGACATAATGTTGTCTTCGCCTGGATGCTGAGAATTGATGCACTGTCACTGTTTTTCAGTGTTGTTTCACATTATTAAAATATTGTTGCACAACTTCCTTGAATTTTTAACTTAAATTCTGGTTCTCTTTTCAGGACATACAAGAGTGGCTCCGGGGTCAACAACAGAAGAACGGAGCTGTTTCTAAAGGAGCATGAGCACCTGAGAAAGTAAGTTCCCCTCGGCTGTCTTTGCTACATTTGCAGAATTTTTGGAGGGTACAAAGGATCCAACTTTCTAATTCACTCAGACCAGATTTATGAGTTAGTGTGGGTATATCAATCCCAGCAGATCAAAGTAGAATATAGGTGCAATTTTTCCAGAGCTGTACAGCCTTTCCTGGCAAAGCAGTGCCCTCAGCTTCGCATTGATCAGAGCTGATCTTGATGGTGCAGCAGAGCCATTTGGAACAGCACTTGTCACTGATGCCTGTTTGTTGAGCTCTGTCATCCTTTGGCACTTTATCTCTTTATGCTTTTCCTCTCCAGCAGATGGGTCGCCTCTTTTTCATGATGTTGCAGTCGTTAATCCGGAGTTTGTCATATATATCAGGATAAAGAAAAATGAAGACCGCATTTGAGTGCTTTCCTGGCTGGTCGGGACCCAAATGTTTTGTGCTTTATTTAATGCCTCAAAAATATCAGCAGTGGCAGTGTTGTAGGGTGCAAACGCCTCATGATAACGAGTAAGCAAATTCTTAGAACAACTTTTCTACTCCGTTGCATAACTGCAACTTAAAGCTGTGAGTAAAGTTTGGCAGACTTTTCATACTGACACAGTAGGTCAAAACCAGATCTGCCAGCAACCTCATTAGCGTCCTACTATCATTTTGGCTGACTCTCAAGCACTGCAGAACAGCATGAGGTGGTAAAGTTTGGGAAATCTGTAAGCGAGTACCTGTGTGTGAGAGGTGTGAGAGGCATCCTGTGTGCAAAGTAAAATTGGATGTCAGCAGGTCACATACACACACACACACACACACACACTCAACCAATGCAGGAATAAACCACAAAAGAGCTTTTAGCGTTGCTCAGACTCAGTGATCCCATCTCCTAATTTTGACATACAAAGCAGTCTGATTTATTGTCTCCTCAGCTGAATGTTTGTTTCCTGTTTCAACACCTCAATTGCGGCTCAATTATTCCTCATTAAGACCTCTTTAATTCATTTCAAAACACGCTTAACCTGCTCTGACATAGCATGCCTAATGTTTATGGAGTGACAGTGACTCGAACACAAACACAACACAATTCAAAGATTCTTCATTAACTCTGATGTGATTTTGCCAAAGTTTCAAGCGCTGTATATGCAAGGAAATACTGATCTGGTATTAAATTACTCTAAATTACTAGTTTTTTCACCTTTCAAATTTCAACATGCACGGAATTGTTCAGGTAATTTTTCTGGTTCAGCAGATTTTCACTTCAACATTTTGCTGAAGCTACTCTGGATTGTTGCGTCCACTTGCACTCCCAGCAGTCATGCCCTTTGTTCTAATCCAGCACAATTTATCAGGGTATCCGTAATGACATTATCTTATTAAACCACAACCCATATTGGAGGGCTACCCCAGAACACTGACAAAGATGAGAGGGGAAATAGGAGATTGGAGATGAGGATCGAGTTCGCTTGATTGATCCCATTAGAGCCATGAAACAGGAAAGCAGGCCTTAAGAGAAAAGGGCTAAAATGTGTTAGTGGCCAGAGTGATGATCTGAAGTCTCACTGAGGGCAGAGCGCTGACACTCTAGATCTGAGATAGGCTGCTCTTCTTGCTCTCATTTCAACAGACAGTTTTATGAGTGTCGAGATGTCACTTATGTGAGCTTATGTGAGCAGTTCAGGTCTAGAAAGAGTTTTCAGATGCCTTTTTTTGATTTAATATTCACACCATGTTATGGAGAGCTCTTTTTGGAGTTCTCTCTCTGCAAGTGTTTTAAGACACATAATAAACTGTATGACCGGCACAAAGTGTGTGTGTGTGTGTGTGTGTGTGTGTGTGTGTGTGTGTGTGTGTTAGACTCTATAATATATTGGCAAGTGATGGTTCCAGCATTGCCAAACTGATCAGCTAAGACTAATCGCTCTCCAATGAAGGAAAAAGCAAAGTCCCCTCCAGTTAATCTACGAATGACTGCTGTGGGCGGAGTGCTTTGCCAGCCTGCATTTATTCTCAACAAAACCTAATGAGACTGACATGCTGGGATATATTTTTTTAGATAGTCTCTCTAATTTTGCTGGTGATAAATGTTGTGCATTGTCTGCCTGCACATTACTCGGTGAGATAATAGAAGATGGAGAGCAGCAGCATGGTAGAATGGGAGGTAGCTGGGAGCTGATTCAAAACGCAGATCACCGATGTTGCCATGCATGCCGTTTAGTATTTGAACTACCATAAGTATTGCTGTAGTTGTCCATGAGTTCGGTTCATCCCTTTCTATTGCTATTGTTGCGTATCTGTTTTTCCATCTCTCTCAGCCATAAAGGTCAGCATTCATGAATAAACTAGAGGGAGGGAAGGGCAGGTCCATTAAAAGTTCATGTTGGAATAGCTCTAATGGTAGTGGTCACTCTGAATAGAACTTCCTGTCAAACAGAGACTCAGCATCGGTGTTGGTGAGAAGCGAGGCAACTTTACACCTCTCATTCACGCACTTCTTCTGCTTGAGTTTGATGGCGTGTGGTTTGCTGTCTGTTTGCCACCAACTGGAAATGCTTTGTTCATCACTTACCAGGACATTCAGTTCCTGCCTCTTCATCTTGGCTCTGAGTCTTACAGTTTGACTTTGTCTGAGCACACAAACACCTGCTGTTATACCAGAGGTGTTGAAAGCACTTTTTTTATTAATGTTTCCCAATCACCTTGGTCTGATAAGCCTTAGGATCCCAATTGCTTGTGGGTTCTTGGACCCTGTTATACTAACTTGAGAGTCTAGTTTCCAGTGACTTATTTATGCAGCTCTAAGCTCTAAAAGCCTTAAGGTGTCTACAAATTGAACCCACCTCTGGAAACATTTCTTCTTAGCCTAGTCAAGTTACTCCTCACATTAGACAAGGGCCCTGCCCATCTAGCATGTTTAGAAAATCCCTTAATTGCAATCATGAAGAATGCCATCTTCCAAATTATATTCAAAGAGCAAAAGAGACTACTACAAGGGCCCAGTTGTACCTGTTTAATGTGTCTTTCCCAGCAAATCAGAACTTTTTCATTTCAGTAGATAAAACCAGAACAGTTCATTGCCCTGCTTTTACTTTCAGAACCCTGATGGCCAATATAACCCTACCCAATTCTCAAATCTGCCTCCCTTTCTGCAAGGTCTTACTTGTAACAAACTGTCCTACATTGTAAAAAGTGTCACTTTGAAGTGTATTGTTAAATGCGGTGCATAGTAGAGCGATGCTAACGACGAAGTATCCGCATGTTTTTTGGTAGCAGTTATTTCCTAAGCATTTCAAACAAATTACTTTCCTGCCACAGTCCCCACATGTTAGGCTTCTTTACTCTCCCTTTATTATTTTGCAGTCTCTCCTTGTCCCCAAGTTTGAGACCCCTGCTTTTAGTCTGCTTTGGCCTGTTGCCCACTTTAAGAAGTTCCAACTGAGCTGCCAGTTCCCTGATATGCTAATGTAATCAACAGAGGATGCCTCTGAGGATTCTGGGTAAAGTGCTGCCCTGCGCTGTCCTGCTCACTTGATGGAACCACACAGTTTGGTTCATATTCAGTTCAGAGGTTCAGTCAGAGGTTTACGCAACAATATCAAATTGTCTGAGGCATTTTGGGTCAATTCGTCCATGTGCTTTGCTCCCAGCTGGTTATCAAGATAAGTGCTCTGAATTGGACCTAAGCACGTGAGCTACACAGCTTTGGTGCTTGGTGTTTTATTTGGGGGCTTCTCATTTCAACAATGTTCATCTCGGAGCAACAAAATGCTCTACATTGCCACAGGCTTTTCTCTGCTGGCCGGGCCCCGCCAGCTGATCCGCAATAAAAGAAAAAAGGAGGAGTCATTTGGTAGCTCCTACAGATTCCAAGCATTTAGCAAAGTCCTAGCTTATGCTTCTAGCCTTCTTTCTCTTAATTTGTTTTATAGAAATAAGTTGGCATCAGCTGTTGATGAATGGCAGTGTAACTATCAATATCATTTCTGTGAATCTCACAATATGTTCAGCACTGAGATTTGATTTGTGACCCTTTTTCCTCTTTGCTGATGCAGTTTGCTTTCTGCAACTGTTGCCAAGATTTACTAAGACTGTTTTCTTGGCAAAGTAATTAATGGTTCAGTTTACCTGGCGGATTCTTATGACGGAGCATTACTTTAAAGGTTTTTTCACAGTACCACTTGAGATAATTGATGACTCGACAGAAGAGAAATTAGCTACCATTTTGATTTAGCTATTAATCTTAATCTGTAGTCATTTCCCAGCGCCATGATGCCAATTTACCACTGCTTGGTAGTGTAGCAGTTCTGATGCAAACAAAAAATGGACAATTTAATGTGAGCTTTAAGTAGTCGGCCCGCTCCGATGTGTGAATGGCAAGAAAGAGCACTGATGCTTGTGGGCAGGATGGGTTGATCCATCCTGCCCGGAAAGGCAATTAGCTCGGAGCTAATGAGCGATTTTAATGACTGCAGCGAAACGCCACTGACTGGAGGAAATGGAAGGATCCTCCTCAAACCACATATACATGAATGTGATGGCACAATCAACCTCAAAGCCACAGCAGCAGCTTGATGATGGAGGGAACAAAGCATAAATCTCTGGCGCCGCCTCATTCCTGCATATATAAACTCCATGAATCACGGCTCACCTCAGCTCACAGCCACTCTCTCTTTTGCTGTTCAGCTCAGGATTTATCAGATGGACGCCGTGGGCCGACAGACAGTTAAAGGTTCAGTTTTTTGTGTCAGTCCATCATCTTTTTAGACCAGTGTCACGTGGCTGTCTGGCTTTCCCCTCACCAAATTCTACCTAAGTTAACAATCAAATAAGCTTCATGAGTTGTAAGATTTTCAAAATGAATGTCATTTGTTTGAAAACTAAAAATAAAGAGCATTGCTTGCCAGTAAGCCTGCACAGTCCTACTCCCGCTGTGCTCACCCCTGCTTGCAGTATTTGGCATTTGTACAGAACTTGGCTGCCAGCCTTCATTCTGAGTTTTGAGCCAGCTAGCATCCCGTTTCACCAAATGATTTGATTCCAGTAAGTGATTGTGTTTCAGTGTGACCAAACAACATAAAAGATAATACACCAAACCACAGCCAATAGCAGTTTGGTGCTTGTGTACAGAGCTATGATCCAAGAACAGAGGGTGGTCCAGCACCAACCGTGACTGTGCATTGTCCCTTTCAGTGTCCAGTCTGTCTACTCTCCTCTGATGTTATAGGTAGTGCTCCTTTCCACTGACATTTGCTAGCATTCCTCGCCCATGGCAGTCCCTTCTACCTCTCCCGTAACATCACCAGAAACCATGTTAAATGTAGACAAATGAAAAGAGATCGAGAAAAGGTAAAGATCACGGTTATAGCCATTAAAATCATCCATGTTGACAGGCTGACGTCAGTCCTGTTTAGCTTACCAGCAAAGGACTGTAACATTATAGGTCATTAGCTGGAGCTGTTTCAAAGTGATTACATCAATATGTAACCCAGAGAATGGACTGTCCTCTGAGAGATCAGCTGGTCAATACTTGACAACATAAGTGACTGGGACAAGGTCCCACAATCAAATTTAGTTCTGTGGTATTACATTTTTTTGTAGGTGTGATACTCTCATACTTAACCTGCCTGACAACAAAGCTTGTTTACTATTTGAACTTTTAAGTGCTCATTCTGTAATAATTCACTTGCTTTTCTTCTTCTTCAAATTCATCATTCTTGATAAACTGGATCTTTGAGACTCCTCTGAGGGCTGCCCAGCATCTGTTAGAGGATTAAAAAACTGTAAGCTCAGCACACATACTTGCCAACAATGCACGTGCACATGCTGCGCCTCATGGTATGTTTTCTCCCCACTTAAAAAGAAAAAACTGCAGTGCAGAGAGAGGTCAGCATAGTTTCAGTCCCAACCATGTTTCTCTGAAGATTAGATGACAAAGTTAAGGTATAAAGATAAGATTTATTCAGCTTAAGGTTTGATGCGACTAAAGTTTGACTTATTAAAGTCCCTTCTCTTCCCTTGACTTTGTTTGGATACGTAACACTAAGAGCCAAACACAAACCACATATTGAGCATGACCATAAGGATGTGGAGTTGAATGGATGCTGAGCTATGAAATCCAATCCCTGCAGTTTTGATTGTTTGGTTTCATTTAGATCTCTGGAACATTATCCAAAATTGATTCCAATTAGAGGATAAACTGCTGAGAGCCTTGTTGTTCATGAGCAACCCGAGACCCAAAACTGGTGTTGCAACATCAGATGGTTGTGTGCCTTCCAATATTCTCCATAGGACAAAAGCCAGCAATTGACACTCCCTTTTTAATGTAGTTACAGAGAAGATTAAGCTCCAGGATCTCTGAGGTGGAATCCTCTGGGTCTACTTAATACAGAGTCCCAATTGTTGTGGGAATCATCCAGGAGGAGATGCGCTGAACAAATGACCTAACAGTCACAAGATATTACGTTTGAGCATTTTGTTTGACCAGTGGTTGATATCCAACATTGACTCACATGACACAGATAAGATTTTTCTGTTGTTTGTGTCACTTAGCAAAAACAAAGGACATGAAAAACTGATGATGGCGGGAAAACTCAAATGATGATAGGCTGTTTTCTGCTAGACTGGTTGGTCAGTCACTATGTGGGAGTTGATTAGATTAACATGGAGAGAAGAAAAGGAAACCCAGGCCCATGAAATCTAATTTGGTTCAAGTGTCACCAAGTGACGTGATCAGAATCAGTAGTGATCATAGCCAATCAAACAGATTTCTTTATTACCATTCAGTGTTTTAGACACACTACCCCATGTCAATAGCTAACCTCTCTTTCTCTTTCTCATCCCACCCCCATCTCCCGCTCTTTGTTTATAGTTCGGACCGATTGATGAATGACACAATAAGGTAAGACCTGCTTTGTATCTTGCATATAATGGAGAGACCTGTATTTGCATAAGTGACAGCTCCCTCCCCCTTCTCTAAACTGTCATATCTACCTGCTGAACAGCCTCAGTATGTGTGCAGCTAGCATGATATCAAGAGCTGCCAAACAGAGCAGCAACAAATTAAAAATCTTTTATTGTTTCAGTCAGGATGAAACGTACAAGAATAGTCGATGAAATTATCAAAAATTCATCCAGAATCTAAAAGAATGTCCTGCTGAATGCCTCCACACACTTCTACAATACATAACATTTAAATGCAGCCTCACATTGGCTGTACAGGAAACCAGTTCATACATATTTTCTAGAACAAGTTGTACGAAGTTATAGGGGACTTTTTATGAATTAACTTTTCAATGCCTTTGCTCATTGTATGTACTGATGATTCAGCTGACCGAGTTCATGCACATCAAGGCCTTAAAAGCGCTGGTCACATAATAATGTCCGCAGCCTGGGATGCCCAAAATAAATCCGCCCACTTCACTGATTTATTGGTATCCTCCACCTCTCACTACTCCCTTTCTCTCCCTTCAGCCCTGAGCAAATGACAAATATGATGCTTAGCATTTATCCTCCCTCCCTTCAGTCTGTCATTCTCTCATCTCTCTCCATCGGTACTGTCCCACTCTTTGTCTTTTCCATTTCCAGTCCTTGCATCTCGTAAACTGCTTACCTGGGGACTGGCTTGCACAACGGCCTGATTGGTGGAATTAGTCTTTGAAAGCCTTGCCGCAACTGTGCACCCGAGATATTGTTCAAGCCTTGGAGCTGTGAGAGCTGTAATTTTTCACAGATTCACCACCCAAGCTTGGCTTTATATCCATCCACATCTATGATCGTTATATGAATAAACTGACTTCAACTGTACAGGTTACTCAACTTCTTGTGACCGCTTCCTCCAGGTCACTTTTAAGCAGTGATCACGGGCTGATCACATACATTTTGGCTGCGTGTATGAAGGGGAATCTTTATCCTCCTCTGATTCTCATGAGCTGGTTATCATTGAGATAAAGGCTTGTGGAGGTTGCTGGAGTCAGCAAAGTGTTTCCTCCTGACTGAGGAGAACATGATCCCCAAAACACTGCTACAGGCCAAGACTGCGGACTGATGCCATGACCTCACCCACACACCCCACCCTCCACATACGCTCGTAGTTACACACTGCAAATTCTGTCTTTACCTGCATTCAGGTGCACACAAACACAATCCCTTTAGGCTTGCTGCTCAGCAGCGAAAAAGAGTAAACAACCATGGGGGATTTCATTTATCTTGTTTTGACCTGCCTCCTTTGGGGCTCCGTCGCTCTGGGGTGGGTGGAGTTGGTCCCCTGTGGCTGGTTCTTAATGCTGCCGCATCTGCTGTTCAAAAGCTCCACGCAGTGAAGAAAAAGCTACTGTACCGTTTAAGCAAATTAACACCAAACTTAAGTCATTATTTATACTTTGTTGAGTGGATTTCCTTCCCTCAGATGCTGCTACTGTGAAGGGCTCAAAGGAAGGCTCAGTAACTGCTATTGATTATCGTGTGTAACAGAAGGCAAGCAGAGCCTGAAACTTGCCCTGCCAACTGCTGGCTGCACTTTCTTGCACTAAAAGTTGCTGAGGCCCAAGTTTGAGAGCAAGAGAGGTACAATATCATAGCAACTCTATACCTTCCTTCTACAAGCTGAAGAGACGCACACAATACTGTGACACCTGTAAAGCTCAAGGAGATTCATGATGGGACGACTTACGCATCAACTTAGAATAGTTCAACAATGGAATAAAATGAGCTACCAGCTATTTAGATAATTGATGAATAATTTTTTCAAACAAAAATGTCTAACATCTGCTGGTTCCAGCTTCTTGAATTCAAGGATTTGCTGCTTTTCTTTGACTTCATGACAGTAAGAGAGTCTTTGGATTTTGGAATGTTACTGTCATGAAGTGATGTGAGTGAATTGATTGATTCATAATAAAAATAACTAGTTTTGGCCCCAGTTTACAGTCTACTACAGTCCCATATTGTTAAATTTGATTGACAGTTGTGGACAGTTGCTCGAGTGAGATGCAACTATTAACAATAATTTAGTTGGTTTTAAATCAAATACCGGTAGGCACCAGCAGATATGTTTTCCTGCACACTCCATCACAAAACTGATTGTCTTAACTGTCGCTTCACTTCTCGTCCTTTTAAACTGGACGCTCGTTCCCCAGTAGAATTGAATTTCTAATCATCTGAGAAGCCCCTTACAGTGCTAATGACTGCGACCACTTGCAGTGTATATATTGTCACCTCTCGACTCATTTTTCTCTTTGTCTCTACAGTATTGCCATGGCGACCAAGGAGAACATGACCTCCCAGAGGGGCATGCTGAAATCCATACAAAGCAGGGTCAACACGCTGGCCAGTATCCTTTATATGGGAGCTGAAGGGTTCCTGCTGCTCCTTCAGAAATCAATGCTCACATATTGCTTTTCTATGAAGGAAAGTGGCTCCTTGTGAAGATTCATGAGGATGAACCATATATAGCTCTGTCAAACGCCAAAATGAGTCTTGATACAGAGAAGGTGTTAATAAAAGGCTGCAGCAGCTCGAGGTGGATAAGACCTTATCACACCTGTACACATTGTCAGTTTATGTTAGCACTGTCTTCATCTTTTTTTACATTACGGCCTCCAAATCAGGAATTTTAATATTTGTGATCCTCCTTAACTTTTGACTTTCCTAGACCGTTTCCCGACCATCAACAATCTCATCCAACGGATCAACCTGCGGAAGAGACGGGACTCTCTCATCCTCGGTACAGTGATCGGCGTCTGCACCATTCTCCTCCTGCTCTACGCTTTTCACTGAACACATCGACCTGGTTGAAATCTGTAAAGGAGCGGGACTGATCTGCTCTTTTGTAGCAAGTGGGAACCCCAGGAGACTGAGCTCAGTGACTGGAGGAACCTGGAGGCTCCCGAGCAGAAGGACATTCAGTTGGTCTAGTTCATGGTCGGGGAACAATTTCAGCCAACTTGAACTACTGAACTTGTATTTAGCGGCGGGTCAGATGGAGGTCTGGTGGTGGGGCAGTCTTTTGCCAGCGACGGAGAGGGAAAACGGAAGTACAAATAAAAGAAGATTTTAAACAATTATATTGATAACTCACCTGCAGAGAGACTGAAGAAATTGTGAAGAGACTGAAGAAAGTGTGATGCATCATTTTTTTCACAGTTGGAAATATTTTTAGTGGAATGGTCCTTTTTAATTAATGGCGTGGGACGGATTGTTCATTGTGGGCTGTAAAATGTGAATTAATAAATTATTCATATCAGTATGTGCAAGAAGGTGTGTGACACTATTGGCTAATTAACATCTAAAACTGTTTTATATTTCAAAACATACGACTTGAACTCTGTTCAAAAGTGTATCGAGCTTTCTCATTTCCATCAGTGAGTTGACAGGAAATGAGAGAGAGAGACATGGTGGTTGTTATGGTTTATTGCCTCAGCTTCCTCAGCACCACGCTTTCACGGAATTCGCATTTTGAAATGAGTCAGTGTGTGCAGTGTGACCAATCTATAGACAATTAGCAGGTAACTTTCTTTTAATAACTATTTGCTTTACCTTTTCATGGCTTTATTGTCAGGAAACGGGATGAGGGAGGGGTGACATGCGGAAAATGGCCACAGGTCAGGCTCGAACCCTGGGCTGCAGTAGCGGGTTGCATGCTCTACCAACTGAGCTACTGGGGAGCCCATGGCAACTATTTTCAGTTTATTAATGGTGAAAGTTATTTCTGCACAAGAAAACTTGCAGCGTCTCAACATTCTTGACATTTTGTGGAGCAAAGATTAATCAACAGAAATAATCAGTAATCACAGTCCAGTTTCCAGTAACTTTCTCTGTAATCTTTGTCAGACAAGTGAAATGCACAATGCATGAAAAGGACCAACGATTGTAAGTAAGTACCATTGAGCATCTTGTGGCAATACAGTGTTCTGCAGGGAAATCTTGGGTCCTGATACTCATGCAAATGTAATGACACTCGACGATTAACTTGACATAGAGGCTCAAGGTGTGGAGCTGGCCTCCGAATTTGCCAGTCATTGAATGCCATTTGCTTGACGCCACAAGATAAAACCTAAGATTGAACCTAAAGAAATAGACCATGAGTTTATATCCCGGTTCACAGAAACGTACATTGCCAAGATTTATTCTGACGAGGGGGGTTGGAAATAAGGATTTTGGATGAAAGCGGTGAAATCAAAAGCAGTGCTCTACTTCTAGGTCTCTATAGAAGAGGAATGGAAACACTGCTTTGATAATGGGCTATTGAAGGAGTTAACCATTCTGCACCTTTCTCAGTATAGTGTACCAGACAGAGCCCATCAACCGCCGTTTCATCTCCGTCCACCTGGAACACAAAGCGACACGTGCATTTCAAGGTGGGAACTAAAGCGTTCATGTGAGACGGGAGTGATTGCAGACTGGGTTTGACCCGTTAGATTAAAGTCTTACTTTGTTGGCGGTGGTGCGGGACTGTGAAAAGCAAGGTGGCCGTGTGAGAAACATCAATGCGTTTTTGTCTCACCGCGTTAGGCTGTTGCTCGACTGGAATCCAAATATAATAAGTGCACTTCAAGGGACTGAAGGGGATAAATTTGGTTTCTTGTCCTCATTCCCTCTGTTTGATGCCTTCCTCACAAAAACCTAGCAGGCTGCAGTCTCTGTAAACTGTCTGTAAATGTATCTTTTTTTTTAAAAGGAATCGCCTGTTCCCTGTTTTTCTTTTGTGTCTTTTCTTGAAACATCTCACTTCCTTTAGGAGGGAAACCCTGGGCCGAAGTCTAAATTTGGTCCCGGACATGAGTACACGCTGTCTGCTAGGCTGCAGAGGTGCTGATGCGTCGAACTCTTGAATATTTCAGCCCCTCAAACTGAGCGCCACCCAGGCAGAACTAAGCGCCAGATCCTCTCACTTAGAGGGGTCGCGCCACAGCGACTTCTGACAAGCACAGAGTCCGTTTATTCACAGCAGCTGAAGAATGGCTGTAAGAAAAAATGTCCGGTCCTCTGTTTCTGTGAAGAAATCAGATGGCTATTTAAAGCAGATTTCGGTAATGCTGCTTTGTGATGCTTCAGTCATCTGATGACATAATCGGCCTCATATCACTTTTTTCTGAGGTGATTATTGATGAGTTAAAAGGCTTTTTGTATCAGAAGTATTTTTTTTTGTAGCAAAACAGCCAGCATTGTTGAAAGCCTGTGGTGTGTGCGTGTGCGTGTGTGTGGCGAGAGAGAGAGGGAGCGCGCACCGGCTTTAAAAGTGCAAAATCTGTCATGAATTCTTCATTTTCCAACCTGTTTTTTCCCCAAAAGGCCATCTACAACCCGTAGTAGTGGCGGCCATGATAAATGGTATGTTGCGTCTCAGGACCTGCTGGAACGCAGATGGTTCAGATGTAATAAAAGCAACAGCTGTACAATATAGTGTAATCCAATACAACAGCACTGCAGACTGCAGCCTTAACGGAAAGAAAAATCAATCTGTGATTCATTTGTTACGCTTAAATAGCACACTCGCAAATGTGGAGACATTTTACAGATGTAGCTCTCATGCTGAGGTAAGTGAGACACTCGGCTTACTTACATAATTTTGATCTTTTTTTTTTTGCCTGCTACCATATTGCATCATTGAGGACATTATCAATGTATTTTTTACAAAACTGAGTGCCTGTTCAGAAGTACACTATCCCAACTCACATGGTGGCCATTTTCTTCCAACGTCATGCTCAGGGTAGGTGCTCGAATGTTGGGTGATGTAATGCTGCTGTGTACCACGTCACAAGTCGTATAAATGTGGGTAATCTGACAAACTGTTGTCATTTCACAGCTTCCCAATAGATCAGCAGCTGAAAAGATAATGGGTGGCAAAGATTTGGAGGCACATTCGGCCAATTTTCAAAATGTTTCGGCCCCTTGTTTTAGCTGAATTCTCCACTGTAGCTGCTAAGCTAAAAGCATTAGCGTGAACCCCTAGTTGTGGACTACTAGTACTGTTTTGTGGATTATACAATAACTTCCCCCAACTCACCATCTACATAACACAACATATGCTGGTCTTGCTAGTGACTGGTCAGCATATGTTGTGTTTTGGTGCTAGGTCTATGTTTTTCCAGCAGGGGACTGTCGGCACACAAACGAACAAACTCATAAACGGCATCATCAAAAGGCAAAACTTGGACCATGCATGGTAACATTTATTCCAGACATGCAAAATGTACACCACACAGATGACTGTGAAACTGGCACATACAGTATACTGGAAAAGGAAAACAGTAATATACAGGAATGAAATGAAGGTTCGAACTGTTTTACTGACAGAGCAGAGCTTACAGGCGAAAACACCGGGCTCTGAAACACCAGTCTCAGAAATGGAAAATTTGTTTTGTACTCTTTGGATTTTGCTGCTTTCAGATGTTTGGATAAAGAATGTGATTTTTTTTAAAATTTTTATATATAACAATGAATCGGAAAGGAATTGATAAAAACCCCTTTTTGCACAGAACTTTGTGCTATACAGTGTTAACGTTTCACGTGACTGCAGTGATGTTCAGTTTTGGACTTGGAAGAATCGCTTTAGCTGCATAGTTTGATAAATCTCACCCTTCATCAGTCGTAATTAGCTGGTGTTTCTCCTCTTGTACGAGCCCTTGAACAAACAAACACTGGAACTAAAAAAAAAAGGAACTTAGTCCAGATGATTCCTGATTTGCAAAAGATAAAAAAAGCACCCAAAGAAAACAGCTGTGGATTCAAACAATGCTACATGGTCTCAACAGTGACGTCACCTGTGCTCGTAGCCTGTTATGTGTCAATACAACAGTCCCGTGTCATCAATCTGTCGTGCTTGGACTTGAAAAAAAGATCGTTTTTAAATGCTATCCGTTGTTACTCAGTCAAACGCGAACTCACCGGCCCGTTCATTTACAAAAAAATAGATGTGTGTGAGCCCGTTTGGCCCGTAGCATGCGTACATATTGCATATATATTTTCCCATATAAATTACATTTTCATACCAGTACAAGGAGCGGACAAGAAAACATTCAGTGAAACAATGGCGTCTAACAGTCCACGTATAACAATGTAAGAATGGGGAGCTATGGTGTAGAAAGGTAGTTCAAGGTAATATCGAAAAGAAATAAATGAAAGGGGATGGCCCCTAGATCAGGTTTTGTGAAAAAGAATCAAGCATGTGAAAGGGACATATAGGAATTTAAAGATGGTAGGAGTGTTTGGCATGCGTTTCAGCCTCTGCCAGAACACGGCAAAGAGATTTTTGAAGACAACGAAGGCCACATTCTACAGTGGCCTGTACACAAATCACTCCTGTATGTGGAAAACCTGTTTGCCTCCCCGACTCCTCGATTAAAAAAAAGAGACAATAACAGTCAAAACGGAAGGCAGAAGTTTGGTTATCAACATTCAGGGCATGCAGTTGGTCTCTTTTTTTTTTTTTTTGTTCAGTTTGAAAAAATAATAATAAATAACAAAAATTAAAAATGTGTTCCCTGCCCCCTTTTTCACAAACCCTTTTTGTCTCCACTAATAACGCTGGCGGAGCAGCCGTTGTGACAGTCTTAACAAACCCAGCACCACGTGGCATACAAACGTTTTTAGAAAATGTACATCTATATATATTTATATTCATATATCCATAGTTCAAATATATTTGTAGCTGTATATGCTTTTGAATGCAAGAGGTTCAGTAAGGAATATATGAGGATTATATGCAGCTGATGGAAGTCCAAACCCAGAGGCGGTTCTTCTTCTTCTTCTTCCCAAAGGAGCCCCATCGCAGTTGTCCGGTGTCCTCACGCGTTGATTCTCCTCTTCGTCTCAAGAAGTCCATTAGTCCAAAAGGAGACATTTATGAGTCCTCCTGACCACACACAGATCTGCATTTGCTTTTTCCTCTGTTTTCACCTGAACAATTCTACATCAGGTTTTTTTTTTTTTTTTTGTCAAGCAAATGTTACTGGATTCTAATGCATGCATCTCTGAAGGATTTTTTTCATTTGTTTACTTGCTGCGGTGCCTACTCTCACTAGTTACTTACTTGTTTTTCGCATTCTGAGGGTGGTCACGACATAAATACCATACAGCATAAACTCAAGAATCGTATTACTCGTTTATTTATTTATTTTGGAATAGGCCTTTTTTCTTTCCCCCTTGTTTCATTCACCCGTTGTTTGGCTTTCACGGTTCACATTCCCCCCTCGGCTCCTTCGTGTCATTTGCTCGCTGCAAAAGAAGAGAAAGAGGAGACAAAACATCAGGTCCGGAATGAAGATGGCTTCATTATTTTGACTGCTGAAGCTCAAAGTGTCGAAGGCTGTGAACGGTAGCCGCCCTCGCTGCACAGTCAGCCTGCTACACTCGCTGCAGTGCTAAATCAATCTGCACACACACACACACACACACACACACACACACACGGCTTGGAAATGTGCTGAGTTTGGACGTAGAAAAAAAACACACATCTCATGCTTGTGTGGTGGTGTCATATATCACCCTGTAATCGTAATGCAGTCTTTGTTGTTGAACTCTTGTTGTAAAAGCCCCGTGTGCATTTGTGAGTGGACACACACACCGTACATCATTTCCCAAAAGTTTCTCCCCTTACTATACTGTAAACATAATTTATTTTAAAGTACAGCACGCTGGAGGCTTCACCAAATATTTAAATGTGAGTGAATAACAGGTTGTGGTGAGTCAACATGTACAGGGAGAACTTTTTTTTTTTCACATCATTGTATTTTGAGATATGTCCGTCCTGGCTTTGTTCATGTACCTGAAACTGAGACGTAGACGACGATGACGACAACGCCCAGGACGATGGAGACGATGCTGAGCAGGCGAGCCAGTCGGCCGAGCCTCCTGGCCCCGTCGATGTCCCCAACCTGGAGACTGTTTCTGGACTGGAGACACACATACAGCACAGGGTGTTAGCAGGAAGAAACACCTGAATGATGATGTTTTTTTTAACAGGCCTAAATCAGATTGTAGATTTGATGTCCTTCAACGCCATATGTTTGTGAACATGGCTTGTATTTGAGTTATGGTGGGATGAAAACAAAAAGATCATAGAAGTCTGACAGTTCAAGAACATGTGACTAAAAAGTTACATTGTGCACCTTTAAGCAAAGCATCGGTTTATATAATTGTACATCCAACCATACCACAGTGGGGTAATATTTTTTCATTGCAATGGGCAATCAAAGCATATAAGAACTGGGGTAAATGCACTGCTGGGGATACAGGGTAATAACGCTCGCTGTGAATGGGGTACTTTATCTAGTGACAGAAGTAGCGTTGTTTTGGCAAGACTCATATCTCTCAGAGCACGAGAAGTACATTTTTACTACTCTCACCAATCAGACAACAGCTAGATTACAGATAAGGAAGGTCGTATTCGAGTTTAAGGGTTGATAGATCACACAGAAGGCACTTGATTAGATGTATATATTGCATCAGGTTATTTATTGAACCATCCGTAACCCTAATATTTGTTACTTCTTGTTTAAGAGGAAACACCCACGATAAAGCTTTTGAAGGAACATGAGATTATAAACATCTGGATCCACCTCCACTCCACAGAACAGCAATTTACTCATTAATCCACACAGAATACTCCAGGTTAGACTTTTTCATTGCTTAAAGGATATGGTGTTAACACCAGCACACTCAATGGTAGATTATACAAAGATTATATAAAGAAAGACCAGAAAAAGTGTGAAGTATGGCTAAAATACAGTCATTCCCAGTGACTGATCAGTCCAACCCAGGTGAACAAAACAGTCTGGCTGTTTCATGGCCAAATGATACAAAACATTCAAGCCTGAAATAACACTAGTGTGTGTGTGTGTGTGTGTGTGTGTGTGTGTGTGTGTGTGTGTGTGTGTGTGTGTGTGTGTGAAGGGGTGGAGTATAGAACAGAACATTTACCATAATGAAAATGTTTAAAATTGGAATTGATTGCTCTCTTGTCATATTAAACCTGGGCAAAATTCCAGACAAGCTCACAGCTCAGGATGAATATCTGCTTAAAATCCTTCAGCCTAAGTCTACAAAATGACCCACTTGTAAATTTCTGAAAGAAATGGACCACATATACGTACCTATAAGATGTAAACCATTACATATGCCAATAATAAATGTAGGAGTGCAAATAAGGCTCCCAATCAGAATCAGCATAGTCTTTTAGCTGCACCATTTCTATATTTTTACTGTGAGTTGAGTCTGTATTTATTTTTTATCATTATCTATCATTATTATGTATTTATTCATGACCAGCGTTGTTCAGATTATTTTCAAATGTAGTCAGTAACTGAATACAAATTAAGTTTTGTAATCACCTACCCACTGGATTACAAATAAATGTAATCCAATCTGACTATTTTTGATTAATTCAAAACATCAAACACTGACAATATTGCACTTTTAAAGCATTCTCAATCCAAATGAATGTATTCCACATCTTCAGCAAATCAAATTACGCTTATGCAAAACTGTTAACAAGTAATCTTTGACGTGGCATCTAAATACACATATTTTCAAATGTAATCTGGGGTGATCATTGTAATTTATTTTCTGTGAACCCATCGTGTTAATCCAATTACACGTGGTCCATTACTACCCAACCCTGGTTATGACACTCATATTTCACATATCTGGTGACTTATAATAGAGATAATAAAGACAACTCCCCAGAGAGCTTAAGTTTATCAATATAAGCCTCTGGCAACAAAGAAAAACCTTCATATATCCATGAATCATATCGACACTACCAGTGCAACATAAAATGAACACCACAAATTAAAGGGATATCGAGTTTGGCTCCCAGAGGCCGCTCCCTCCACAGCCAATGTAAGGGCTCGACTCTCTCCAGCAGCTCTCAGAGAGTTAAAATATTTATCAGGAGGTTTTCTGTAAATCGACAGCCGAGTTATTTTAAACGGAGACGACACACATATAGTACAGTTATGTTGACTTCTCCTTCCTCTAAGGGAAAATACCAACAACAATTTATACCCAGCCGTGAACAGTCAAATGGTCTATTTCAGATCGCTGTATTGGGGTTGATGGAAGAATGTGAGTTGCGGAGCCGACTGGATGGAGTACGTGAAGGGGTCGTAGATCAACTTAATGCTGTATGTATATTGCTTTATGTAAGCTGCAGATATGGAGACAGGGTGATTTATGTGTATGTGTGTGAGCCATGACGGATGGATCCTCAATCCTCGCGCAATGCTTTTATATATGAGAGACCCTAAACAACAAATCTCAAACGGCTGATGTTGCTATCGTCTTATTAACCTTGGTTTGCATTTATTGAGGCTGCTTATAATTTGTTATACTGTTCTGCACACACACGCACACACACACACACACACACACACACACACACACACACACACACACACACACACACACACACACACACACACACAACCGCTGTACAAGGCACAGACACAAGAGCAGAAAAGCCAACACACATGCAGTTTGATTCTTGACATCTCGTCACTGATTTTGTCGTAAAACAAAGATTTAGTTTATAAAATGTTGATATTCACGGAATCACTGCCAATTTCTACATAATCTTACTTTAAAAGTGCTTTCTTTTAATCAAACAGGTGTTGGTGTTATACTGATACTGTGAAAACAATGGAGAAAAATGGCCACAGCCAATGATAAGGAAATGTGCCTTCAAACTGTCAGCATGTGACATCACACGTATGAAGTTGCTGCCCTCAGCCACGCCCCCAAAACACCTTTAATATTATAATATTAAGAATGCATGACCTGTTCTGTTCTGTGTCCGAACACAAACCCAGTGCGATGGCTCATGACCACACAGAGTTTCTTTTCGCAGTAAACAAGAAGTACAGGTCGTACCGAGGAGAGAAACAACAACAACAACATCGGACACTGGAGAATTGGAAAAGCACTTCCTGCTGTCTCTCTCTGGTTGTGTGACTCGACACATCCGTCACGCAGAGTCAAAACATTGCAGTCTGGTGGTGGTGTGATGGCGTTGATTACATCTCACTGAGCCCCTTTATAATGATTATTTAAATGCTGCAGGGCATCTGACCGGCCCTTTGTTCCAGCAGCGTCACCATCTACCAGGTTGTTTTTTTTTAATAGGATAATACAGCACGTTTCCAGGAGGTCAAACTAGAAGGACATTCTCTGCTCACTCGATTTTTAATCTCAAGCTACTTGGACTCTGCACACAATACCAGCTGGTGTGTGTCAGCCTGGGTCAGCACCCCTGTTGGGGGGGGGGGCTTTTTACTACCTTTTGAGTCCATGACCCAATCAACTGGGCCTGTTCAGAGGTCAGACTCCGAGGGAAAACAGTGTTAGAAAAGTGTCACTCATACTCTGTGTTAAAACCAAGAGCAGAGAGAGATGGTGAAGGGAGAGCACATGTTACAAAGCTCATGTGCACCCCCAACTTTTTAAAGGATCGAATATTTATCCCATCAACAAATTTATTTTATAAAAAAAAATTAAAATCAGCTCATTGTGTATTTCATGACCGTCAGTATACCTTGGGGGTCTGGAAGACACCCAAACCAAATATTCAGGCTGAAGCCAAGGATGTAATACAACACTACGGAAACAAAAAACAGAAGGCTCAGCATATTGTCAACTTCACATCCATAAAGCCAAGTTCTTGTGGTTTCAACTCGCATGATCGAATTTAAGAAGTGCTTTGAGTGTCCAAATAATAAACAACAAGAAATGTGCTCACACAGTTATTAGGCTGCAAGAAGTTTGACCTATTGCCCACAATTACTGTGAGGTTGCTATATTAAATTTAACAACTTCATTTACATAATTAATAATAAAGAGCCTCAAGCATCAGTTATCTTCGTCCACTAGGCAAAGCTGTTTCTGTGATCTTTTGCTGTCTTATTGCATCATGACCTGGTCACAAACACAAGCCTTTTGTGTTTTGAAGCCTCATTAGCATCCCTTGTCGCCATGAAACCAAATTTTGTGTAGCTGTCGTTTCTCCATCATCCTCACTGTCTGTGGACCTTATTTCTACAGTCCAGGTAAAAAAAAACCTGTACGTGACATAACCAGTAGAGTGTTTTTATTGTCATATTTAAAATTTCAGCTTGTGATATGGAACAAAAGGTTGGCATTTTCAGGAAAATAAATAATAATAATTATAAACCTGATGCAGGACATAAACAATATGGCAATTACATCAGTCCACTAACTTCATTGGGTTTTTTGCAGAACCCCTGTCTTAGAGAATGCCTGACTCATTCCAGCTGTGGCAGGGCTGTTCAGATTAGAGAATCTATTAGAGGTGACTGGGTAGCTTTTTCAGAACAACAGCATTTGATCCATCTGCTGTTTTTGAATACAGTGGTGGAGGAGAGAGACTCTTTAAGTACAAACATTAGAGACTCTGGAAATTAGCAGTTTGTGAAACCAGCCTCAAGTTTAGCTGCAATAAGCACAAAACTATAATTTCCCATTATTGTCTTGCTTGTATTTTCTATCATACTGGTTCAACTTAATATTACTCTGATGGACTTTTATATCACTGTTAAATGCAGCAAATTTGCTGT